>VYXC01006691.1:1005590-1049778 GCA_013397175.1 Platysteira castanea | reverse complement strand
CCAAGGGCCCCACCGCCGCGCGGCCGCCTGCGCGCGGCCGACTTCGCGGGAAGCCGCGGAAAGAACGAGACTGAAAAAAAAAAAAGCCCAAAAAAATACAGTAGCCCGTACCAAAGCAGTGCAAGCGCGCCTCTTCCAATCACGCCTGCTGCTCTGAAAAAAGTGAGGTCTGCGGCAATTTTCAGCCAGGCAGAAATTGTGGGCCCCTAAGCGGTGGGGCGGCAGCGGAAGGGACGGTGGGCGCGGGATAGCAGTCAGGCGCGGGAGGCGTNACTTCAGTGTCCTTCCTGAATTGAGACGCCCAGAACCGAACACAGGACTCGATATGTGGCCTCACCAATGCTGAGTACAAGGGAAGAATCACTTTCCTGATCCTGCTGGTCACACTGTTGGTGATACAACCACATTGGAGAGAGAAATTGAATATTTATTTCAGAGCTGTGCAAGCCTGGGTCCTCCGTGGTGTTCCATAAATCAAGGACACCAACTACCAGAACTTTTTACTTTGTATATATTTTAGCAAACAAAGACATTAATGTTAATTGGCTAGATGTCATGTAGTTCTCTTATTATTTAGTATTCTATCTTCTATTTGTCAATGATTTTCTTGTTTCCCGCACTAATTAGTCCACATGCTCAATCTTTCTCTTCTCTTGGGTCTGTGGGTTTCTTGAGTTGGTGATCTGAGTCCGTAGTTGCCATCTCCCCCTCCCAGGATTACCTTTTACCCAGTCAGAGCTGATTCAGTGCAGTTGCCAAGTTGTCTTCCTTATCTTGGGAGTTTCATCAGATGTCCTTGTGGCCTGTAAATCCTGCATTCTTTGTGTTCACTGTCATTGGTAAATCCTTCTTCCGAAATCCTAAACCTTTGTTAACCTCCCACTAGGTCTGAGATCACTGAATCATGTCAAGCCTTAAACGTTAACAAGGTTTAACAAGGCATTTCTACCAATAAGAAATTTGTCTTTCTAACCCCTGGACACCACTTAGAGCTTGCTTGTTAGCTGCTATCTGTTTCACAGATTAACTCTCCTTTCTTGTTGATTAGACTGCAATGTATACAAAGATCAAACAACATCCTTTCTTAAGAAAATTTTTACATATTTCACATTTTGCAACAGATACAGCAGTGGTTTTGTTTTCTGGAACTAAATCGCTGTGTCTTCACTCTCACAAGTGATTCACATGTCTCTTATCAAGGGATTCCCTTCTCTCCTGCCATCTTCTGAATACATCTGAAATGTTTAATTTGTTGCATAAAACAGGGCTTTTGCTAAACAAAGTCAGCATCGTAAACCAGGGGGATGTGATGCAATGCTGCTTCTGTTTGTGAATTTAGTGTTCCTGAGAAGTCAGCAGCCCCTCAGCTGCCACAGGACAGAGTACAGCCTTCCCCTGCACAGAGCTCATGGGCCTGTGGTGTTCCTCGGTCACTCCGTGCCTGCCTTGGGTCCCAGGCAGGTGCCAGCTGGCATGCTGTTAGTGACCCAGAGCATCCTGCTGTGACAAGTCTAACAGCATGAATTCATGGCTGGAGTTCGTGCTGTGAGTTGGCTAGGATTAAACGTGCTGAGGCCTGGCTGAAAAGGATCATTTGCTGGTAATGTTTAATCATTAACAACCCCCACCAGTTAGATCACTGCCTATTGAGAGCCTTCAAAACATGCAGTTTTGAAGATATGTTTGCTATAAAAATATCTGTGGTCATGCACTGAGTGAAAACTATTAAAATCTACTTTGCTTATAAACTGGGGGAAGATCTATTCATAGGAGATATTTTAGAAAGTAAAATACCCATATAAAATATGTGTGATATGATTTCTTTACCCACCCGTGTAACGCCTTCTACTTAGATTTTAGAATTTGAGTTTGGTAGTGGCAAAAGGGAGCCTTGAGTTTTCTTGGATTTACCCACTTTGAAGAGACACATCCAACACAGGATGACCACTGTTCAGTAACAGGGGAAGCCCTTGGGACCCCTGCACATCCAGTTATTTGTGAGAGCGGGGCTATGAACCAGAACCCTGGGTCTTTGCTGCACCAGTTCTTACCTGTGCCTGTTTCCCTGAAGGCAGGTTTTCTTCTTGGTGAAATTTCAAGCCCACAAACTCTCTGTGCTGTTTCCCTGTTGAGAGAACCAGCTGGGTGCTCCATACGTGATACCCTGAGTGGATGTTCTGACTCTGTGTTAGGAACATTAACTGGAGAGGATATGTTATTTGCTCAGTAAGTAGGAAATTTATGGAAATATTTTGTAAATGTTACAGGAAGAATTGTGAAATCCCTGTAGCTTTCAAGACTAGGCAGTATTAACGAACTGGAAGACATGCTGCATAATTTATGGTTGAAAAGAATTTGCTGATCAGGATTCTATTTATCCCTGAGAAAAATAAACTAAAAGTGGTTTGATTACAAGTCTGCCTGTAATGGAGCAGAAGACCCTGAAGGTGTGGTACACGTATTCTTTTAGAGTAGAGTGGTGTGAATCATAGAGATAGGTTTATGTGGTAGCCAGGTAGTCCTGACCTTTTGAAATCCATGGGATCTAGCTTGTATTATGATGATTCTGGGCATTATTTGTCTGCAGGTGCACTACAGTTCCTCCAGTTCAGTTCTTCCAGCATTTGCCAGAAGAAATAGGTGTGCCTGGTAAGCTCACTCACTAAAGTTGTGTTGTATTTTGCTCTTCTGCCTTTTTTTCCTGTATGAATACATGCTGCAGTACCAGAAGAGCACAGGTTTTGTGGCAGGTCATGCCTTCAGATAACACTATTTTATAACTATTTCTTGCTTCCTTGTTGCTCTTGAATCAAGTTCTTGAAAAGTCGTTCAGTATTGACTGAAAGCCAGAGAAAGAAAAGGTTCGTGCCCCAGAGCTGCAAGGAAGCTGTGAAAAGTGTACAAATTTATCCTCTTTTTCAATTAATCAATTTAAGTCTTGATGCTTAAAAGTAAGCTGTGAAACTTTGCTGCTGCAAGCTGTTGGAACAAAACCTAGGTGTGATCTCTCCCTTGTTTTAGCTCACAAAATTGAAGATGGGGAATTGTTTACCTTGCAAGAGAGATGCATGGGAGGATGACATGAATAAAATTACAGTTACAAATGGAGGTGCTGCTGTTGTTTGTGTACCACGGGAGCATGAGAACATTCCATGGCAAAAAAAAAAAAAAAAAGGCATAAAGTCTTTCCTTTAAAGGAAGACACTTGGTTTTGTCTTAGACTTTTGGTTCATCACTTGCTTTAGTCCCCAGACTTTTGCCAAGACTGCTTTGCTTATCGGGCTTGCTGACATAGTGGATAATGAGACTGTAAAACTTGCTGCCGTAGGAAGTTACTGGGGCAAAATGAGGCCACTCACCCTAGAAGGGTTCAAAGAAAGATTGGACATTTTTTAAGACCATGAAACTTTGTACAGTTAACATAAACAAAATGTCCCAGAAGGAAAAGACTTCTTGCTTTGGACTTTAACCTGAGGTCTCACTTTTAGACACTGAGATAAACAATTCATGGGGACTGGCAGTTGGACACATGGTCTGTTAGGGACCAGTGTGGTATTGGCAGCAGCTAAGGACAATAGGATCCTGTCATTTATTCCCTTTTTTCCAGATTTTTACGATCACTGGTTTCATACGTGAAAGTTTGTTTATCGTGGCTTTTTCCTGGAATAGCACTAAGATTATGTTTCAAGATGTGTAGATCTCTGGGAGTGAATGAAGGAAGCAGAGTACCTTGATCTTATTCTGCTTTTTTGTTGTTGTTGCTGTGATTGTTGTATTTATTTTCTTTTTGAGGATAAAATAAATAAAAAACCAAGACCTTAATCAGTTGCTTAATGAACAAAACCTTCATATGCCGATCATTATTTCAGCACAGATGTCTGTAACTCAAATTCTGTCAATCTGCCCATGCAACGCTGTTCTTGAATTGCTGAGAACAACTGTGTGGGTGGATTTAGAACATAAAATTGCCATGTGCACTTATGTTTTGTTTAGGCAGTACTCATTTTTAAGAGTACTAGGTTGGATTTGCTTAATATTTGCTTTGTGTGTGTGTATACATAATATTTACAAACCTCCAAACTAGGAGATGATCACCAAGATAAACTCATATTAATTCAAGATGCTGATGTTGTAAACATGTTCCGTTTGTTTTATCAACTGAAGGAAATAAATTAAGTCTATACACAGACTAAGGTGGTAGTTACCTCTAAAACCTGTACCTGGATTTATTGGTGCTTTATCACCCATATGTACTCTATACCACGGAGATGACTCTTGGAAATAGGCTTCTATTGACGACGAAGAGATTTCTCTTTCATAGATCTATCAATACTGAAAATTAATAAAAATTGTAGGGTTTTTATTTTAAGATAGTAACAGACTTAAAATATTTATATAAATTTAACCAAAGTTTTTACTGTGTAACTTTCTCATAACAGAATTCTTGCCTTTTTTTTTTGAAGGAGATGGTATTAGGGAGGCAGCCATTTATATCTTTATAAATTTAGAAATAATTCTCTGTTTCACTTCTGTTTCCTGGACACGTCTTTGTCTCGAGATAAGGCTTCTACATGTGAAATACTTGATAGCAATAGTTACTTAGTAGCAATTTTGGCAATAAGGGCATTGTGTTCTCTGTTGTATCGGGGACCAGGAATCTTTTTTAAGGTGTTGAATCTTATTTGGGGGTACCTACCTCTTGTTACATATGTATAGTAATCTTTTCAGGTTTCCATGCAGAACTTGTCTGAGAAAGTAAATGAAGGAACTGAAAACTTTATGATATAATTATTGTAAAACCAAAAGAATGAATAACACTTCTGGGGCAGTAGGTTGTGTTTTTTATAGACCCTTTCTCTGCAGTTGTGTATTACCTGAATAAAAGCAGAATGGAAATTGTGAAAACAATGCTTTATTCCAGGCAAGCAATGAAGTGTTCTTTTATTCTCAAATTTCTAGATGTGAAAAGCATTAGAGGAAGTAAATATTGCTTTCACTACTTTTCAGCTTTATTGTCACTGCTTTTTTTCCCCTTGATTTTCAGAATTGCAGAAGCAAAGGTAATTTTTTCATCTGATTGAGACATCAATGTTGGCTGTCAGTAAAATAATAATTACCTAAAAGCCCTGTTCATTCTACTTTTGAGAAAGTCATTTCAAAATCCCCAGGCCTTATCTCTATGGCTTATAACACTTCACAGTTTTGAAATGCAGTACTGTAAAGTTGGATATTTTGCCTCTTGCTGCTGACTTTGACATGGATAACCAGAATTCAAAGTTTCTGTGTGTGTGCTTTCTGCTGCAACATATTTTCTTCTTTAATAATCAGTAGGGAAATCTCATGATTGCAATACCTTATTATTCCCAAACTGTTCCTTTAAACATTGTATGCGCAGTGAAACAGGTTCCCAAATAAAAGGAGTGGTATCTCTGGACATTGAGAGGTAAAATGCATCTTTCGGGTTTTCTGTTTTCACAGTGCTACCAAAGTCTTCTTTCCCCTCTTCCTTTTCCCTCCCTGGGCTGTAAGCATTTCTCTCTCAAATAATCTACAGTCCACAGCAAAAGTTTGTTTTTCTCAGATATGTTACAGATACTGGAGGAAGATGCATTGTCCTTGTATTTAATTTCTTCTTGTCAGCATTTTCATGTGCAAATTCACAGACTGGAATCCAGAGACAACCACATCCTCAGTGCAGTATTATAACAAACTTTTCTGAATAAGGCAAGATTATGTTACAGACAAAAACCCCAGACCAGCAAAAACCGCTGTTGCAGTTGTGTTAGAGGAGATGTTCTGTACAAATGTATCATTTTAAACAGGTCAGTAGTAAGGTGTTGTGATGGGCTGGGAAAAGGTCCCATGCAGTGTTTTTCAGTATTAACAACTAAAATACAGTTGTATTGGAACTGCATGGGACAGTTTATGCCAGAGGGCTTGACTTGAATACTTACATCTTTTGCTTTCTTAGCCCAGTGCCCACTTGTCAGTCATACTTAACTGTAGTTGTTATCAGTCATATTTCAGAACCAGCTATATTTGGACTTAATCTACCCTTCCCCAACAATAACACTGCTCTGTATTTACTCTAACAGTTCCTTGGGGAAGGCAATAATCAATGAACATGTAGGATTGCCAACACCAGCTGCTCAAAAATCATGAGATTTAGTTTAAAAATTTGTCAGTTTATTAATATTTTAGTACATGATCATGTTTTACCACTTCTCTGTCACACCTCGGGATATAAGGAACATGTGTAGATGAAAGTGGCCTTTCACATGATGGGTTTTAGTAACAATTTTCCTAAGTCATAAATGTCAAAAGTTGGAAACTTCTGTGTTGGAATGTCCTAAAGATATAAACTGTTAGAGCTCCACCCTCAAATTAGGGCAAAGTGATCTCTGGGTACATGCTGAGGCAAGAATCTGTGCTAGAATGCAATGAATTCATGCTGTTCAGGAAGAAGCAAGAATAACAGAAGTTTTTCCACTAAAGGACCACTGTTTCATACTAATTCACCAGCTGGTGCCATCAAGTAGCAGTGCTTTACACCTAGGCATCCATGTGAGAGCACTAGATATGTCTTTTAAAATCTTTTGGTTATGTTTTAGCTAAGGATGTGTCTAAGATGCAGAGCCAAAGAGTCATCTGGATTGCTCCTGGACAGTTTTCCATGGGGAGGAAACTCTTACAGCCTTTAGCTGAGTCTCTAGGTTTGAGTGAGTAGGCAGTCAGAACCTTGCAGTTTGCCATGGCCACTCAGGCAAGATAGAGTCTAAGAAAAGTCCAGGACTGCAGCTCCAGTGGAATGTCTGCAGTTCTATGGATCTACAAATGTAAAACAAGGGTTGTCCAGTATATGAGAGAGGAGAAACTGAAATATAAGGAGCAAAAAGAGAAATTTCTCCAGATGTATTCAAGAGAGAAGCTTTAATCAGAAATATGCTTTTGGAGTGAAGCTCCAAGTCATACCGGTGCTTTGGTTTGTACCCCTGAGCAGGCTTGGAGCTCACAAATGGGATATCATTTTGGATGAAGCTGGGCTTCCTGGTTGACTGTAAGACGCATTTTAAGTAACACAATGTGCTCCATATGGTGTGGGTCTCAGGTTCTCAGCATCATCTCCTTCATCCTGCATATCATTCCTCTTCTGTCCACGTGTTCCAAAAGTAAATACAGTAAATACAAAAGTAAATTGTGAAAGATGGGATGTGAGGATGGATTTTCTAAATCCTAATACCTGCCTAGAGTTTCATTCACAGCTACTACCTATAAGCTCTTCTTCCAGGTACTGCCGTGGGATAAAGCCATTCAGAGCTGGCCGAACTATCACTATGCTCAGGCAAAAGGTCCATCTTGGCTCAGATTGTTTGTCAGCAGGCTGTATTCTAAGGGGTTTCTATTTGGCTATTCACAAACAACAACAAAAAACCCCATACTTTAGTAATACCAATGTCAGTTGTCTGGTTACTTGAGAAATCTTTCTTATAGAAAACATTCTTTATTTATGAATCACTATACACATCAAGCTTAACATAAAAATAGATTTCTGCCATGAGATCAGTGTCTCCTGCATTGAAAATAATGCACGGTTTTGACGACATTTATTTTTGAGGATTGTATTCTGCCAGCAGCAGGAACCATTACCCTATGATATCTTTCAGCTGACAGTCTCCTAATTATCTCTCCCGCAGCATCCTGTAGTCTCACTGACATTCTGTAGGCATGTTCCTTTTATGGATTAGTCTCTTCAGGTGGTACTGTAACTCAGGCCTGTTTCAGGAAGCCTTGAAGGTGTTTTGATGTGCCTCCCCTTTGCCTTGCCACATGATCAATGATGGGTTTTCCTTTTTAAACACTCTGTCTGCTGTTGTATACCTGTCTGTGCTTTCTTACTGCCATCAGCATAGGGATACTCTAAAACTGGGAGTACAAGCAGACAAAAGAACTATCTACCTCTGTATCACAGCATTTTCCTGCATAGGAGAAAGAAGTTCAGAAGATTAGGTAACAGCGTAGGAGAACACTGGTAAAGTCCCGTGTGAGGGGAAGAGGGAAGCTCAGTAACAGCTCTGCTGGGAAGAGGACTGAAGTGTGCTGGAGTGAGTGGAGTAACAGCAGGGAAAGCTGAAAGGAGCTGTTCCTGAGCCAAGTCCTTGCACACATTAAAGGGTTGGGTAGTTGCAGAAATAGGGAGCCCTCCAAGTAAATGCTGCCGGCAACATCTGCCTCTGCATTGTGCAGGAACTTTTCTTTGGCAGAACACGCACAGCCTTACAGAGCCTATAGATAGACTGAGGTTCTTCATACTGTGCTTTGCATCTCTATTTATAGTTTCCTCCCAAGGAAGACATGGCCTGTGTGAGTGCAGGTCTTTGTAGGTGGATGGAAGCAGTTGCTGACCACACAACATCTGAGTACAAATTTTCTTGGAAATGTGTCTTTTGACAATATCCTCCCTCTTAAAGAATTTTCACAGTAAATTTTGCTGAACCATATCTGGCTCCCTTGTCTTGCGTAGGTTCTGTGATGGCAATTGCTCACGGAGAGTTTCATTTGGCTCAATATGTAGCAGCCTAGGCTTTTAAAATGGGAAAATCTGAGTTCTGTTTTCACAGGGAATATCAGAGCTTGCAGTACCATTGGTGGGGCAGGCATGTTCTTTTTAGAGTGCTGTATCCTATTCTACAGCCCAAGGGAACTGAAAAGGAGTGGTGAGGAGGTGTAGAAATAGAGATTTGGCACCATGATTTTACATGCTTTTTGCTTTACATACTCTTGATTGTTTCCCCTTCTGACAGTTCTCTTTTGCAGATTTCGCAGTGTGGATCTGATGTGATTATGCTTTCCTGAAGGATTCCCCATCTCCTTTAGGCTACAGTGTTTGTTGCTCACTGTTCAAAGGCAGAAGGGAAACGTTTCTATGCATCCTCAGAATTGCTGGAGGCACCACTTTGACTCCATTAAATTGCTTGTCCTAGATCCAGTTGCCACCAAACAGACGGTGGCAGATTATTATAATTTGAACCTACAAACTCAATCTTCTTAGCAGTTGCTAAACGCCTGCCTTGTAATGCAGAGATTACACTAACATAATAGGAACCCAATTACTACAAGTTCTTTCTTTGCTTTCACAGATTATTGAATTAATAGAACCATGTTAGGAGAGCTTCAGGGAGAAATGAACTGAGATGAGCTCAGCTGTTTGGAGCATGGTGCTAATAACCAAGATTGTGGGTTTGATCCCGGTGTGGGCCATTCACTTAAGAGCTGGACTTTATGATCCTTGTGGGTCCCTTCCAACTCAGCATATTCTGTGATTCTGTGATATATAATAAGATCTACATGCTTGCTTTACACGAAAGTTTCATGGGTAGAGACAAGGGAAACAGTCTCCAAATGCTATTAAAAGTATTTTATTTAAGATCCCATATACTTTCAGTGTAATCTAAGAGCCGACACTGATTCTCACATAAACCAGTTTGAACTTTAGGAGAATACCTATGTGTGTTCCCTTTTATTCCTTTTTGGATGACTACAGTCTTAAAGTTTAAAAAACTTTCTTAAAACTGGTTAAAAAGAAAAAGAAAAGAAATCATAAATTATGATTTGCACATCTCATAGATAAGGAGGAAACAAAAGGCCTAGTAAAGAGTTTATGGATTATTGATGACTCTTGGTGAATAACTGCAGGTTTCTACAGTGGACTTGATCAATTTTTCCTCTGAACTGTAACATTCAAGCTGAATATCTTTTGATTCAGGAGAACTACATCTCTCATTTGAGCAGTGGAAACTGTAGTGCTTATCTTCTTGCTCTAGTCTCCCAGAAAATTTATGTTGTTTAGCTGGGCCTTTGTTTCATGCTCGTTTTGAAAAGCAAAATAGTAAGTATTGTTTGTAGTATATTCTTCTTTAAAATAGTAGGAGAAAATGAATAAGGATGTCACTTTGGAACCCAAGTTACAGAGCTGAACACAGGAGCACTTGCTGCATATATTACTGATGGCCTTGGAGCATGAGGAGTCGGCTGGCATGGTGCTGCCCACAGCTTTAGCCTGTGTCAGCAACAAAAGGTTGTGTTTAGGGTAGCAGCTCTCACAATTAAAGGCAGGATGGGGACTCTCCATGCTGAGATGGCACACTTTCATGGGAGTTTCCAGTGGTCATATCTGAAAGAAAAGAATGTGACTTTTGGGGAGGTTTTAAGTCAAAGCCCTCTATATAATTTTGTGTGTATTTTGAATTGTTGCCTGCAGAATTCAGTCCCTGGGATCCCTTAGTGTGGATGCCTTATGCTTTCTGGTAATCATTAGCACTCCACAGAAAGGGAAGCAACTGCTGAGTGGCACGAGACAGTGCCAGAGTGTCTCTAATTCTCCTGATCCGAGAGACTGCGTCTGCACAGAGACACATTTGGAAAACATTTAGAGGAAAGTAGTAAATCATAAATGTTGGTGATACAAGTTGTTTTCATGGTGTGTAATCTAAAGATATGGGTGAAACCTTTTCCTTTTAGCAAAGTGGGCAGGTATTAGTTGGTTTACACTTGCTGTGCATGAGTGGACCAGGGAACTGCTTTTTAGCACAGGTCCTTGAGGGACAGGATGCTTGATTTAAATAAGAGTGTGCCTATAGAAATGAAGGTAGGACACCAAAGAAGGGGCAGGATGGGATGGCAGACACATGGGCTGGCACTGTGCTTTTAGTAATACTTAGTGCCAGCACAGAAGCCTGTGGGTGTGGCCAGCAGCAGAAAGAAAATGAGGCAGTTAAGAAAAGGGTAAAAACCAATGGCAAAAGAAATGGGATGGAAAGTAAGTTACTCAGAATAGACTTCATTGCATAGAGCCTTTTGCATTGTTTAGTTTAATATTTTTAACCTCTCCCTATCCATCTGCCTTATTTCCTTTTTTTCATTAGTCTTTCACCTGCTCTCCACAATATTCCTTTAGTTCACATGACAATCCTGAATCCCCTCTAAGTAGGGATTAATCTCCAAAGCAGGGGACAAAAATGTATTAAATCCTGTTATAGATATTAAATTGGTTTCTTCAATACAGCAGTGAAAGCGTAATGGTTTCCAAGGCTGATAGCTGCTTTGAGCATGACTCTATTACATGCTGGTAGAAGTGGGTCAGGCACTGAAAGTGTTTTGTCCAAGCCTGGCCAGTTTGTTTTACAGCCTCTTGGTAGAAACAGCAGTTTAGAGTAATCAACCAAAAAAGCAAAAAATACAAATTGGCAGCTGCGACATCCCATTGGTAATGAAGCTCTCAAGTCCACCCTGTTGACAGAAGCGGGTGGCCAAAGGCAGATAGGTGATCTTTACTGCAGAGTTGAAAAGGGATTTGGATGGCCTGTGGGATGTGAAGCACCAGGATAAGACTCTGGACCAAGGATGAAATGAGAATGATTTAGACTATTTTGTATTGCTTTGTAAAAGCTTTGCTTTGCATGACCGTTTTTTCCCATTATATATGACATTTATTGTGGAGGAGGAGACAGCTTCTTATCCTGCACTGACACAGAGAAATGTTGGATATTTATTCCAAGCTATCTAATCTGAACTGCATTTCAAATGTGGATGGGACAGTCTGTATGAAGAGAAGGCAGTGGATGTTAATATTTAACCTTAATGCTTCTTGGGAGAGGATTAGGTGAAAGCAGAAAGAGAAAGGTCTAAGAAAACAAGATAGAGATGCTGAAGATGGAGTCTGCTATAAAGAGGGGAGCAGATAGGTTCGTGGTCCTTGGTCTTGTGTTGAGGAGAACTTGGTATTCAATTCAAGACTTTGTCTTCCATAACCCAGATGACAAACAGATTTTCTAAAACAAAACAAAATTCATCTCAGCTAAATTTCATTCACTGCTGGTTACCTGGCTCCCTTGAAGAAGCTTTTGCCTTTCAGACATACCTGGTTTTTAAGCCTCTTTAGTAAATGGAGAACAAAAGGCTGCTGTGACCTATAGGCTGAGTGTTATCAGAGAACCAAAGAGGTAGAGCCCAAAGACACTACACCCAAAGGCAGAGATTTTCAAGGAATCCATATAAGTTTGAGACCTGTAAGCAAGAATCTCTGGCAGGAATCCATATCTGTATTTATTTTAATTTAAGTAATTTTGTTAGTGGTGCCTTTCTTTTCAGTAAGCCTCTGCATGACTAAACTTAGTGATTACATTGTTGGGATTGTTTCTCTCTTTTAATCTTTAATAGCATGTGTACAATGGCATCCTTTTATAGCGTCACGGATTCAAGATGCTATCCTAATAAATGGCCCCAATTTTACTTGTTCATAACATCCCATCAAATGTTATCAAGTTCAAATATTAAACCCTATTGACAAAAATTCTGGTTAGACACCATGCTGTCTTGGCACAGCTAGTGCAGCTGACAAGGCCTTCAGCAATGTAGAAACACTGTCTTTTAAGTGCTGCATTCTCTGGGAGGCTCTCTAAATTGAGGAGAAAAAAAATGTATTTCCACACTTAGTACTTAACAGTATATCAGGCTCAATAGATAACTACACTCGTGCTACACAGAAATGACATCTTGCTTGCTTGCACTGTTACCTGCTTTGAGACATGTTTCAGTATTGAATTGTAAGGTTTTTGGGAACAGCACTGCAATTTTTATCTGTAGCTGTAGAGTTCTTAGTTCAACAGAAAACTGGTCCTCTCTGTGGCTTCTAGTTACTACTTCAATATAGGTAAAAGAGAAGTGCAAAAAATACAAAAGCAGAAGTGAAGGATTTCTGGAGTGCATGGGAAAGAATTCCAATATTGAACTTTCTTCTTTAGTGTTTTCTTTTTTAAATTCTTATGGCAAACAAATGCATGAAATGTTCCCCAAGGCAGAAAGAATCAATCTTATTTTGGGGGGTTCTGTGCATTTACAGTTGTATCTCAAATAGATGGAAGGTGCAAGTGCTGAGCATCTCTGCAAAACAGTAACTGTGTTTAAACATGAAAAAAACCCTTCTGCTTCAAAATATTTCAGAAGTCCTTTTAGGAAAAACGCTTCTAAACATACTTCTATGACTATGTGGACATCTGCTTTATTTCTTCTGTTTCTTCGCTGATTTTATGTAAAATATTTAAAACTAATAAATAACAGAACTAAAAATGCTCATGATTTCTAAATGAAAAGTCTGTTCATTCTCATAATAATGCAGAGGATTGATACCAGAATAATTTGTAATTCAGTGATCTCTTAAAATATTCAACCTTTTTTTTTTTTACAAGAACACTAGTTGTGAAGTACTTTTTCTTTGAAATACTTTTGAAATGGCTGCATTTAAAGCATGAAGAGAGTGTCTCAGATCCGTTCACAATAATGCAAGGATTGCACTGCTGAAATTTCTGGTTGTGTTGACATTCCAGAATGAATACCCTATTTATGTTTGGGGTTGGTTTGGGGTTTTTTTATATAAACAAGTTTCAGTGATCTTGATGCCAAATTCAATCAATTTTTTCAGATTTTTTAAAAAAATAATCCCTGACGAATAATATATGTGTTACATAGCTGCTTTTCATTTTGTTTTGAGAGTTCTACAGTCCATAATTATGATAGATATTCACTTGCTGAAGAATAACCCTGTGTAGGTTTAACTTTATTTTTCGCTTCAGACTTACTTCTGGATCAAATATTCAAATTTTGTATTGATTAAAAATCCTGGGTTCTAAATGGCGGACTTCTCAGTAGCCAAAAATTTTTAAAGGAGGAAGTTTTTGCAGAGGTACAGTACCAATATGAAGTAATAGAATTCAGTTGTTTAAAAGAACACATTTTATAAACATTTATGTTTTGACCACTAGTCCATGAAACATGGCAACAAGACCAGCAAATTTTTTACATTATTTTATCTATCTAAATCTGTATTCACATAAAATTCCCCACATTTATTACCTTTGCATATTATAGAGTACATTTTTCTTTACAGATAATCAGACAATATATAAAATGAGGGATCTATGAAATTATAAACCTTTGCATTTGTAAAGAATAAAGGACTCTAAAATGCATAGTTGCAAACATTCAAATTTTATTGATTTGGCCAAAGATCCATATTGTTGTTCTTCTTCTGTGCTCTTAACATTTGTTGACAAGCAGATTGTCAGTCTTGGTTGCTCATTGTGCAGCTTGTTGATGCTTAACCTGTCTGTTGTCTGAAACACATCCCCTAATTTGTGTTGCACTTTTTTACAATGGAACCAGTGTTTTGTTGTTTCTCCACGTGGGCTGGGGCAGCTCTTCAGCTACTGGAAGCTGTTACAGCTCTAGCTGGAAGACTTTTCACACTAAGTCTCTGTATTTTGAAAAGGAATCTGTTTTATGTAGCAAGTTTAAATATCATCACATATCCTGACCTGCATGTTTGCTTTTACAAACAAGTAACAGAAAATGAGAGCCAGTTTCCTTTTTTAAAATCAGTGAAAACTTTTTGGTAAAGCAGTATCCTTTTTTGCTATGCATAGCTTATTTAACTTTCCAGCAAGTGTCTCCTTAGTAGCTCATCTGAAATAAAAGTTCTAAAAATTTCAAGTGATCCTGAACCTCTTAGGTGAGATAGAATTCAGAGCACAGCAGACCTTGCTCATTGTGCTGGTTCCCAGGAAACTGGCTGGGTTTGGCTGCTGAATTTAGCCGGCTGGTGTGTGCATATGTCCACTTCCTGGAAGGCGTTCAGATCTAGTAAGATTTTTGTAGTTGTTACCCGAAAGGGAAGACACAAGTCTTTTGAACCCACAAGGACTTCAGTTTTACTTTGGAATAGAAATATCACTTCCTTTACAGGCACAAATTGCATGCATGATATGAAAAAGCAGTGCCTTTTCTTTTAAATACATGGATATCAAAATAGGAATCTTGCATTAACAGGATTTTAATCTTTCTCAAACTTGATAGCTTGCTGCTATGCACACCACTATAAGCCACTGTACAATAAGCATATCACATTTTTATATGGCTCACCCCTATGCTGATAAGACTGTTTAGTATCATCAGTCAAGCAAAATAATTTTTGTTTTTTAGTTGGTACTCATCAAGACAATATTGTTTTTAAGCTTTACATCGAGGGAAAGGATAATCTTCCATTCATTGTGATATTGGGGATGATGCTTCATGTAGAACTGTAGAAGGAAAACACCCTAGAGAGCTTTCCATTCCAGTGACTTCATTAATGATCAAGTACTTTTAAGTGGCACGCAGTACCTTGAAGGATTACAGCCAATATATAGTTCCCAATAAATCAGTCCTAGGGTTTGAACCGAGTATATAATGTATGATTAACCTTTACTGCCATCAAACCAAACAATGGCAGTTCGAAACTCATTGACATTGGTTTCCATTTCAGATGAACCAAAATGCTGGATCACAATTGTACAAGGTGTCTTCATTTTTCTCCAGTTTTATTCTGTTTGTATTTTATCTAATTTGTTCCAGATGTGAATGTTTCCAAGAGAAACTGCCTGTGAAGTCCTTTATTGTATAGGGTTCAAACTGGCAATGATTAGAGATGAGCCAGCTTGTCTTCACTTGGCTTTTGGCTTTGAAATGCTGTACTTTGAAATAGAGTGCTGCACACCATGTCTGCATAAAACATGATCTCCAGAAAATTTTAGTAAAACAGTTTCAACTGTTTAAAAATATGCTTATTTTTGACTACACATATAATTCGTATTTTGTAAAGTTTCACTTAAAAAAACCAGGTCCATTGACAATAAGATTATATATATCTTACTAGAAGTCAGGCATCCTATTTACCCTATAAAATTCTGGTTTAAGGCTACCATGAAGATTCTTTCCATTTGGTTTTTAAGGAAACTAAACTCTACACACTGATAACCATACAACAATAAAAAGAGAAAAAAAAACTAACCCAAAACCCCCCAACAACAAACAAACAAAACCCACAAAAAAACACCAAAAAACCCACCCCAGGATCTCTCCTTAGTGGGTTTATATACAGCAGCTTGAAAATATTTTATTATAACTCAAATTAAAAAATACATTAGGTCGTTCTGTTCACATTTTGCCATATAAAAAATTGAACACAAACTGTTAAAAAAAAAAAACATTGTATGACTTAAGATAATCTCCACAGACTTATTCCTTTACACAGTTATTTTCATTAGATTTATGTTTTTACACTGGGAAAGGATTCTTCATCTGAAAAACACTTCATAAAGGATGAAACATTTTGTTTGTATACATATATAGCCTGGATCATTCAAAACTTCCTGTCCTTAATTGCTTATGCAAAATGATTCATGGTGCAAATTGGTATTCACAAGTTATTATGTGCATTAATTTATATTTTCCCTTTCTACAGGCATCTGAAGATTAGATTTATAGGTAGTGCTGAAACACATTTTATTTCGTCTTGAAATCAAGATTGCAAGATATTCACGTTCTGTATGGATTTTAAGCTATTGTCATCATGATGATGGCTTGGGCATTTCGTGGAGGAGGGTTGTATCTCAGAGTATCGGTTTGGTTAAACACAATACATGGACAAAAGAAAAAGTAAATTTTAAGAAGTTTTATGACAAACAGTATTTTTCCCAAGCATTAGAAACAGCACATGAAAATCTGTAGGGCTAAGATCTTACGTGTGATTTTTAACCTGTTTTAGCTAAAAAAAAAAAAAAAAAAAAAAATTGGAGCAAAATAGAAAAAAAATAGCAATTTTCTCCTTAGAAATGGTTTTGATACTGTCAAAATAAGTTTTCATTAGAAGATTAAAATGCCGTTTTCTCCAACATCTGTGTTTGGACTAAAGTCTGAAATTTTAGTTTTGTCAGGGAGGAAATTCTTTGCAAGGAACAAAAAAAACCCCAAACATTTCAACTGACTATAATATATAATATATGCAGGATATATATAGGTACACATGCAGGAATACAGAGCCAGCATCTCCACTGGTGTAAAACAGCTAAGTGTCTCTGAAGTCACAACTTGCCTAACTAACATCAGCTGTGAATCTCACCTAAGAAAGAAATTTTTGCTGATCTCATATTCACCTCTCTGTGGAATGCTGGAGCAGGTTTCTGAGCAACATGATTTTGATAGAAAAGGCATAAATACAGTAGTGTAGGGAACTACAGAGCTGACCTTCTGAACACACCAGTGGCAGGAAACAGAGGTATGGCTGTAACAGTGCTTAACAATGGAGTCTTGAACGGAAAGTCAAGCTTGTCTGTAGGAAGGCTACTAAAATTCTTTCCAGGTCTGTGAAAAATTGTGTTTGCAATATGATTCTTTAAGACTACTTAAGACTAAGACCACTTAAAATGATAATGATTCTTTCAGGTCTCAGGGTAGAACCTTCAATGTACTGGTTACTGATCAATGTGGCAGGTTTATTTGAGTGAGCAGTTCCAGAGATGTGTTTCTAGGTGGTACTCCTTTCGCTTCTAAAGCCTTTCACAATTACGTATCTAAAAGATGCCTCTACAGCACAGTAAGAGTAAATGCAGTATTTTCAGGCAAGCACACAAACTTCAGCTGTGCTGATGACTCTGATCTTTCATGTTAGAATGAAAGCTACCTGCTGATGTTTATTGGTACCCAAGTTTGTAAAGCTGTACCTTAATGTGTTTTAGTATCTAACTGCACATTTCTACATAGCAGCTTTTCAGAATTATATTGAACAATGCTATTAAGCAGTACTACACAAGAAACGTAGTGAGCAATATTTCAGAACCTAACTTGATTCATTTTCATTTTCTAGTAACATTGGAGAGAATACACCATTTTGCCAAGTGCAACTCACGCTTCTATGTTTTACTTTCTTTGGTATGCTCTAGGCTGTTTACAGTTGTTTTAAAGACTTCCATTGAGGTGTATCCTTCAGTAAGGATTACAGAATTTTAGATGATGAAGAGTCTCATCTGACATGGAACAGGTACTCTTGTTTTCCAGTGCTTGCTCCAGGCCACTTCAAATGATGGAATCTTACAATCTGTCATAAGAGAACTCTCACTATGATATCTATGTTTAAGATATGTGGTGCAGGGAGGGAAAATCTGTGCTTATGAGTATGTAACTTCAGGTGGATGGAGTTGAGCTGAATGTATATAAAAATTTGGAGAGTTCCCCACTAACCTAACAGGAAATATATGTATCAATCCCTGATTTCTTATGCTGACCTTTGTAAAGTACAATACTTGCTTCTACTTATAATTTGGTTCCAGAGAAGAAATTAACTGTGACCTAAAGAAGTCCTTGCTTACGACATTTGGAGGTTCACTTCTTGGACTTCTTTGTGAACTCTCAAATTCAGAGAAATGCCACTGACTTCACTGGGTTTACAGAAGATTTGTGTGCTTCCTCAAAGATCAGAATCAGGCCTCAAGGGTTTTTTTTTGTCCTACAGACCTATATTCTTCATCTTTCCCAAGTCACAGAACCAACTCTACTTTGTTGCAAAGCATAAAAGTAGCAGTGATTCTCCTTCAGTATATAATTTGGTTATCTGAGTTAAAAACAGAGATACTTCAGGCAAGAAGCTATCAATGCCTCTGTGAAGCATTTAGATATTGAAATCTTTGAAAAACTTCTGCTACACATTGCTTAGAATGGTTTAGGTTATAATTACAGGAATGACAGATCTCAGTGTTAAGCCCATTTTTTGTTCTGCTTTTTTTTGTGGGAAGGCAAACTGAACACCAAACTGGTCTGGTTGAGGACTTCTGAATCCTCTTTTGTTAGTTTTGTTCTCTCAAATTTGAAACATCACTCCCTCTCCTTGCAAGATGCTCAAGGCAGATGGACATCCTTCCTGTCTGAATGGTGACGGGCTTTCTCCAGGCTGGTGAGAATGTTGTTCCACCGGACCATCCAGTCAAGGAGGACACGCGAAAGGACCTTCCACCGTTCTCTTCTAAGACAAAGCTTAGCAAGTACAACAGAATTCATGTTGGGTCAATTTAAGAATTCAGCAGAGAGGCTTCTACTGTACCTAGCAGATCGGAACTTGAGCTCATGGTAGCATTGCACAAAGCTGTGATAAATGAAAGTGATCGGCAGGGCTAATAAAACGATGCCACTAACCACACAAATTCCTCCAAGAATCCTTCCTGGTACAGTGATGGGACACATGTCACCGTAACCAACTGTGGTCATCGAGATGATCACCCACCAACAAGCAGCAGGAATGCTGGCATAATCCTTATTCTTTGTTCCCAAGTCCAGCCCATTTTCAAGAAGCTGTGAAAGTGCACTGAAAATTGCCATAGCAACACAGATAAAGACAAGTAGCATCACCATCTCTCTGTAACAACGCTTCAGAGTCAGACCAAGTGTTTGAAGGCCAATGAAATGACGAGCCAGTTTAATCACCCAAAAAATTCTCATCATTCTTAAGACCCTCAAGGTGACTCCAGCCCTCTGAAGCTGTGAATTTTCCCCTGTGAAAACTGTCATTAGAACAGAAATGTAGTAAGGAGTAATTGCCAGCAAATCAATGATGTTGAGAGGTCTTCTGACAAACTCACACTTGTTTTTGGACACGATGAACCTCACAATGCATTCTGCAGTGAACCAGCCTATGCAGATAGCTTCAATTATCCTGCCAAAAGAAACAAAGACAGCATTTATGCTCTGTGCAAAGGCTTCAGGGGATTTTTGGTTTGTTCACAGATATTACCGAAGTGACACTTAGACTTTCACAGACAACAAACAGAAAGCAATGCCATCCTTATCCTTCACCTGGCACTGGATTTCAGCAATTAACCTGGGGGTCTAGTGAGAGTATAAACGGATAATTGCTAAAAAACTCACTCACTGATCATTTTCTTTGAATTATGGATTGCTACTAGTAATACTACTGGGCAAATATGCCTACAAAAACTGGAGCCCTACAAGAAATGGTAGGACACCAATGCCAATGTGTAACCTTATCTAGAACAGCTGGGTTTGGGGGGTGGTTTTTTTGTTCATTGAGTTTTGGGGGATTTTTAAAATTTTTGTTTATTTTTTAAGTCTGTGAGGCCTGATCCACTTGGGAATGCCAAGGATTGTAAATCAGTGAACTGTCTGGTTATGAACAGCAGTGTATAGAACCATACTGCTAAACTAAAATGGAAGTGCAGATGGAGGAGGCAGAAATAAGTATTTGCATTGGATAATTCATGCAAATTAGTTCTTTTAGAACCAACCTAAACCAGTCTATCTGATCTGCATCCCAAACAGGGTCTAACCTAGAACCAGATTCAGAACTATACAGGTATTACCACTACATACAGATGTATTTTATTTTTCATTATTGCGTACATAAAGTAGTAAGCTTGTGTCCTCCCATTTGCCACTATGCTCTGCATTACTGAATTTTCTCTTTTGCTTTAAATGTAACTCCACCTAAACTACATTGCAGCAAAAAAGTCAAGGTAACCAAGTGTTAAGGTAATAGGCAAGATCATCTTCTTGCCACATGCAGAAGAAATCCTGGAAGGGGATTTCAGCATGTGTTGAGGTATCCCCTCCGTGGGGGATGGGCCCTGGAAGTTGAAGCATGGTTACACGGGGTTTCCAGGCTGCCTGATGTTATCCTGTTCGTTATTGGTTATAGGTTTTTTCCCTGTCCCGAAACTGTGGTTGTCCCATGATTCCTGGGTCTTTGGTGGTCATTTCCTGCCGGACCTGGTGGCCATGCGGTCGGTATGGGCCCGACGTGGCTGCCATGCGGTCAGAGAAATAAAACATCCATGAATATCTACCAAAAATATTGTTCCTGATTCTATGGACAAAGCTGTCTTCAGGGAGGGTGCAGGCCATAACCGGACTGCAACAAGCATGTTCTTAAATATTTTCATGTCCCAGTTATTAAATGAGACTTGAGAATATCTCAACTTCAAACTGGTGGAAGGTAGAAACAGAAGATAAAAATGTTGCTCAAAGATTATTTAGTAACTGTTGCGCATGTGGTCACAAATCTCCCTAAGATTTCAGACTGTGCTCACTTTTTTAATACATATGAGCATGGAAGCTAATCTTTCCCTCATTCCTCCATTTATCTTTTCCACCAACAGTTTGAGCAAAGAAAAAGCCCATCACTGATGCCTTTTCATACCAACAGCTCCGAAACCAGAGTGGGGTGAGATCAGAAATTCAGAAATACTGCCAGAAAATACAACCAGAGCTTTTCCACTACTGCAAGGACTCTAGCAAGGTAGTGTGTGTTGAAACATTTTGATTTGCAAGTGATAATCTGTCATTTCCAACCTAAAATTTTTCTTCCCTAACACATCTGCATAATTTTTTACCAGTTCTGAAATCTATTGTTATTATTAAGACAGTGGCCTGTTAGAAAGACAGTATTCTTCTCTTAATTAGCTGATATAATTATAGACACTATAAACTGACTTTTTAATGGAAGTTTGACACATTAAAATGTTATTTATTTTTTATTAATTTAATTTTTTTTCATTCATTTTCTTTAGTTTTAAGCTAAAATTGGAAGAAACAGTAACAGTCACTTGATGTAAAGTCGTAAGGTACATTGTAATTTTAGCCATAATAAATTTAAATGAACATAAATTAATTACTTAAATATTTATTCACATAAAATTGGACCATGTTTTTCTTTTTTTTATGAATAACAATGAAAGTTCTGTAAGCAAGTGGTCTTTCTTCATAAAGGGCTTGTAGAAGACTAGTTTATGTTAGCACCTTTTGATGGAAAGACCTTTGAAATTCAGTTTGCTCTTAAGAATTAAGTGTTCTCTTAAAAATTAAGCTTTTGAGATCTTCCATTAAGTTTGAAAAAAATCAAGAAAAAAAGCTTAATGGGTAAGTTTACTTAAATTCTTTTTACATATGATGAGGAAATACTGAAGACTTTCTCCAGGAAAATCAAACAGCAATATCATGGTAATGGACAAACTGATGAGATCTAAATGTACTTATATGTTGCCTAGTTGAGATCTCATGCAATGATTAAAAGAAAAATTGTATTTGGAGAGAAAACTGCAGCCAGGAATATTCAACAATTCCAACAGACTATTTCTTTACATTTTATGAGATTTCTCTGGTGGTGTTGTCTGTATCCTATGATATGAAGGATTTAAATGAAAAAGAATTTTTTAATTATACAATTTAAAACTTTCAATTTTAAAATTCACTCAGTGTCTCCTCCTGGTGCCCTGATAATGTCAGAAACATGACTCCTCCATTTTGTTACCCCTTAGACAGGTTATCTCTGGGTTGAGCTTTAAGGAAGTTAGGATCTTATCGTTGTGATACAGTAGAGATTTTCTTTATGAATCCACATTGATTCAGTGGTCATATAACTTTGGGGAATAGTTGTACAAATGAAAGTCCATGAAATATGATCAATCCATAGTTTTATTCTGGCAGTTCCTGGGACAAGAAATACTGTAAATCAGTTATACTTCAGTAGGGAGGACTGAAGAAGTATTTTATTGCAGAACAGATTTGAAGCAAGCTAAGGAACATCACTGATGCAAAAATGACAAAGCAAGATCAAGGCAGTGGGGGATACGTTAATGCCACTCTGTTATAACTTGCACTTCCATTCCCCCATTTTGCATCCATCCTTCTTTCTTTCTTTCAACAAGGGTGTCCCTTATTTTTTTCCTTCCTCTACTTACTTTTCAGCCATCAGTGAAACATTTTTTCATTTTTCCTCTCTTGTCACTCCTTTTTTTGCCTGTGTAGATGGATTTTGGCAGTACTGGTGAATCACACAAAAATGAGTGCTTTGGTGAGAAAAACTAGAAACCTCTGGCATGTTGGGAGATCGGGAGTGCTACCATCTACATTTCCACTTTCAGATCAAGTGTCCCTCTCCTTGCAGTGACTTATCTTTATAGTTAACCTTATTAGTGGATAAATAACATCCAATAAGGAAAGCAATTTTAACAGTTAATCCTTACAAGAACTTAACAGAATATGAAGATAAAGCCAAATAAAAGGCATGTACTCAGAAGACTAAAGGATATGTATTTTTCATAATCAATTCCTAAAATATTTTCTGCATATTCACAGGACAGATTGCTTTTATTGCCTATGTTTGGAATAATGCTGTATTAAAATCTATAACTATATAACTAAATACTGACTTTTTTGGGTAAAAATATAGTATCTATTTTATAAACTTCCATCACAGTTTTTGGTTAATTGGGTTTTTTTCAGTTTTAAAATAGCTAGTATCCAAAAAGGAGAGGGGCAGTTAAAAAGAAAGTTATGAAGTATTTCCTTGAAGATTCCCCACAAATTTTATAAATAATCAGAGAAAATACTAAATCCTAATTTTTATTAAGTTACAGGCTATTTCTGCTCAAACTTACTGTTCATTGTCCCAGACCTAAGACCATGAAAGAGGGTTTTCCTCCTAAAATTTTAAGCCGCTTGGTACTTGACCATCTTTCAAGATTGCTCTAATGAGTCTTTTGTCCATAAATGGAAAATCAAGCCTTTGCAAGCCTTGTTCCTACTGTAATCCCATCACTGTTCACGTTTCTGTTCCCTATGATAAATTTCTCTCAGAACAAGCTACTTTATGTAAAATGAGTTAAACCACTTCAGAAACAATTTTTTTCAATCACTAACAAGATTAGTTTGTTATTACTAAAAAAAACCCCGTGTTGTAACTATCTTAGAATTGTTTCAACTTAGCAATATTCTTTTCCTCAGCTTGCCAATTCATATACTTTCAATAACCCCTGGTGAGTTGGTTGAAATCAAGCCAAAATATTCCTTAGTGGCACTATTATCTATTAAGCTTGTAAATAAAACATACACAGCAACAGGACACATGAGGAAAACAGATGATATGATTAAAGACAGTGTATGACAGGATTAAAGATTAAAGTCTGTCAGCACTGATTTATTTAATTGTCGCTAAAGCCTATTTCCATGTAAAGCACATTAAACCTGAAAAATGTCCAAGCAGTAGCCAGAATGATCAAATTCCTGCTCAGGAAGACTCCTAAGTGATTTCAGCAAGTGTTCAGGGTTCTTTAATCCTTTAGAAATCAAGGGCTTCCTCTCTCTACAAACCATGGAGTAAAGGCCACAGAACAGCTAGTTTCCCTGAATTAAAAACCCTGCTGGCTTTTTTTTCATTCTGTCCCTGCTTTGGTAGAAATCATATGTTGTCATGCATTAAACTCTGGTGCTTTGTGTGGGAGGCTGTAATGACCCAGCACTCCTCAGGGAAGGGGCGAATCCCTTTCACAGCTGAAGGGGGGACCTGGATACAAACATCTTGAGCCCTGAGATCCTCAGCATCTTTTCCATGTATGTTGAACACGACTGGCACCTAGTTCTGGTGAGTTTAAGGCTCTGCTATGCTCAGGCAGTGATATATATCTGTTCTTTATTTCACCTCTATTTTTCAAAAAGCTGGTAAGTTCAATAGAATCCATGTCTGTGTTTTTTAACCTAGGTCTGTAGTTCCATTTTTTACCTTCAGCCCACTGTTTTAACCTAGCAAAATGTGGTATTCAAGTTAGATGTTGTCTAGGAAAGGAGTTCCTACTGTTTTTTGACGAGATGTTGAACATGGACATTCAGGTGTTCTGAAATTCCACCACTATAAAGGAATAATAATTTTTGTATGTCTAAAATTCAGATGCAATTTTTTAGGCTGGTATTTTGCAGAGATTAAAAAAAGCCCACTGGCACTTGATGAGCGATGCTGTTTGGAGAAACTACCGTGTTTATTTGCTTTTGCTTAAGAACACAGCAGTCATGTAGGCTTGATAAGTCAGTGATTATTTCAGTACAAACCTAATCATGATTATCAAGTGCAAAGGGCAGAACTGTCTCTTCTTAGTGCTAACAAGCTACTTGCATTTAGCATTAGAAAAATAGTTTTAAGGCAGGTAGATAGAACTGTGCTGGCAGTAGGTCAAGCAGCTTCAAATGATTTCCTATTACAGGCTTGAGAAGCTCTCCCTAGAAGATTATGCTTCCAATCAGTCTATGGACAGGTCCCTGAGCAGAGACTCACAGTATGCATCTGTTGGCACAGTTCAGAGGACAGCAAAGATGACTTGAAGTTGCCAGAAGCAACAGAAGGCATTCCTGCTGTCTGCTCCTAAACTCTGCAAATGTAATGCAAATCTTTCGCTCTGATAAGTGGAACTTGCCAAGGCAGGGAAGGGAGCAAAAATCTTCAAATGAAATAAATTTAATAACTCGTTGCTCATCCTGAGAACAGGACTGGGAAAGGCAATCCCTCTGCAATCAGGGAATCATATTTCAGTGTCTGTAATATCTGTGAAATTCCGAGGTCAGATTTCCCATCCCTCTCGCCTTGACAA
This sequence comes from Platysteira castanea, assembly GCA_013397175.1. Taxonomy (NCBI): domain Eukaryota; kingdom Metazoa; phylum Chordata; class Aves; order Passeriformes; genus Platysteira; species Platysteira castanea. The sequence continues at coordinate 1,024,486 of VYXC01006691.1, read as the reverse complement.
AAGCTTACTTGTGGAGTTCTCTGTTGCCCTCTAAAGGGTGTTATCCCAAAGGATCAGATGTAGACATAGGCTGGTTCACCCTTTGAAAGCATGGTCACCATGAAAAGGCATAACAACATAATGGCTTCTGAGAAAAGTTTGGTGGACTCAATTCCTGTTCTGCTGAAGAGGTGTTCATACAAGAAAAATAAACACAGCTGGTGTTAGCTGGCAGCCCCAGTAAGCCTCACTGCAAACCTCATTAAAGTGGCTGATTCTGTAAATGCCAGTTGGTGAACCCCTGAGTTGCTGAGATGATGTCCAGGTAAGCTGGAGACACGCTGCTGGTCAGCTGCTTTCACTACAGCTGTCCAAAGCAGTTCTGGGAATGGGTACCGTGGGAGTCAGCCACAGAAATTATCCATGTGGCACCTTTCTGACATAACATACTGAGGCAAGGCAGGGGGGCTTATTTTGAGAGAGTGAAAATATCAGAGTTGCTGCATTTCGCGAGGTGGTTCTGACCTCACCTCCGTGACTTATGCTGAGCTGAATAACCGATTACATCCAAATCTACAGCCTAAGGATTTCTAGATTAGCCCATTCAATTTTCACTCCTAAAACTTCTCAAAATACGTTTTTGGAATAACGTACAATCTTCATGCTAGTAATTACAGTGCCATGTGAGCCAAAACTCACTTGTGTACAGCATTAATGTAACAACTTCTCTTGGGAAAAAAATTTTAATTTTTGTATTTTTATGTTAGATAGGATTTCTTTATTTTGATGAGGAATATTGTTTAATAAACAAAAGACAGAATTTGGTTTCAAAGTTTTAAATGTATCAGAAACAAGTGGACAGACTTTTAAAAGCCATCTCACCTAAGAGGGACTGTATTGCCAGAGTATGCAGTCCCAGAAATTTCCATGGGGTTTCTGTGGCCGGCTTTCAAATAAGCCACTTAGCTATTTAGGTTTTGCAAACCATTTTTAAATGAAATAACTACAAAAAAGAAAAAAAAAGAAATCATAAACACAAAAAGGAAAATAAAGTCAGATGACAACTGGACATGTTAGATCCACTCCTATGGCACGTGTAAGTAGTGATAACTAAACTGGACTGCTCACTTAAAAGCAACTGTAGCTAACACACTGTCTTTTCCAGCTATAACAGGTTTTTTAGCAATGATGCAGCATGTGCAAAAAAGAGAGGAGTGGCTTCAGCTTGGTGGTCACCTGGGGATAGAGAGGCACACATTTGTATCTGTTTTCCATGTGTTTGCCATCAGATTGGGATCAGTTCCTGTGCAGTCAGAGTGTGTGGGTTAAATGACCCAGTCTGTACTGGTGCTTGTATATGAGAGACTTTTGTGAGATGGGTAGAAACTTTCCAGCTGCTACTTTTAGTTATCTCTATTTTTTTGTTGCAACAACATGGAGTACTACAGCAGGTACATGGAAGAAATTCCCCCTATCCTTGGTAGTCATCCTTCAGGTTCTAAAAGCAGCCTTCACTGCCCTGGGAACTGTTTGGCTATGCTGCACCTTAAAAGTACTTAGGACCTTATCCTTCTAACATTTGTTATAGAATCTGCAATTGTTCAGAAGAGTAAAACTATGATCTTGAAGACAAAGGCACTATGGAAGAAAAATTACACATCCTATGCCATGGCTGAATGCAAGCAGAACTCTTTGAGTAAGAGAAAACTTCTTGTTGATTTCGCCACCATGGAGATGTGAATGGAGACATGACTGATGTGGTTAATGCTATGTAGTGTTGCATCTATTTTCCCGTGCCTCTTGGGAGTATCTCAGCAATTTGCTGCTGTACAAAGAGGTCACCCACAGCATCTACTCTTTGAAATAACCTTGCAAAGCTTAAGTAAGGCTTTTTAACTGAAGGAACCTCTAGGACCTTCTTTTGACATATCTGAATCAGGAACCAACAGCTTCTCCAACTGCATCTGCTTTCTTTTTGTTCATACAATTAATTCTTTGGCTCAACTACAATGAGAAATACAGGTGCAGTTTTCCATTAAGCTAATGGAAACTATGAAAATACTTTCCAAGGAATTAATCTGGCTACTAAGATATAATATATCACATTCCAATTAACTCTATGGTAAAAGATGATGATTTCATAATGACAAGGCTGCAATTTCACTGTAGTGCCCTTTTAGCAGAGCAGAAGCTAAAAACTTTTTGTTGAATACCCTGTCTGTTTTAAAAGAGAGAAGCTAGCAAATACCAGAAATGTTTACTTCTTTCTTTACATGTCAGTCTTATTTATGGGAGAAATTCTACCAGACTGGTCTCAATTTTGTTCTCTAGGGAACAGGGAAGAGGAAGGAGAGAGAGAGGGAACAGAAGAGTGAGTGCCAGAGTTGCATCAATATAACCCTAATACGAGGTCACAAGAAGATGGAAAAGGGGTTGTTCCTACTGGTAAGGCTCAGGATTTAGCTTTATACCCCGTGCCCTGTTTTCTGCAACTGTTTTGTAATGTTTATTATGCTTAAAGGAAATTAAAGGAAGTGTAAACATCTGTTACATTCATACACTGGGGCGCTTGAATGATGCATTTGCAAGAGCTCGATGTGCAGTTTGATCATTTCCTATGTTCCCCACATAGAGAATCTGAGATGCAAAGGGAGGAGGGGGGTAAGGCTGTTCCCACATACAAGATTTTATCAGAGCAGAATCGTAACAGGCACTCGATCTGCTCCAGCAGAAGGACCTGTACGAATACATGCACAGTACTTACAGGATTCGTCTTTTTCCAAAGGAAAAGACAAGGGAATTGCATTCTTTTGGGGGGTTATTTTCCTTTTTTTCCCCCCACTATCGTAAGGCCTAAATTCATTTTCCGAGTGTCTGAAGTTCTCTATGTGGTCCCGTGTCTCCTTAAAGAGGGCAATAAGAGCTCCAAGATCCTGCACGGAGGGAGGCACCCTCACTGCGAATAGGAGCCGTATCCCGATGGCCCCGCTCCATGCCAGCCTGCCCAGACCCGAGCCTGCCGCCGGCCCCGGCCCGCCTGCAGCGCGGCCGCTCCGGGCGTCCCCCGCCCGTCCCCTGCGCTCGGGGCCACGGGTGCCCGGCAGAGCGCGGTGGGAGCCGGAGATGCGGAGCAGCGCCACTCCCCCGACATCTCTCCCCGGCCCCCAGCTCGGGGCCGGCGTTTCAAGGCGCGCAGACGATCTCCGCCGGCGGCGGCTACAGCCACGGACCGTCAAGACAGGGAGTAGGAAGGACACACTGGACGGGACACATGGGGACGGGACAGCGGGAAAATAAAGGATCCTCCTACCCTGAGGGCTCCCTCACTGACTCTGCTGTGTACCTGCTCTGCTCCTCCACGCTGCGATTCTCCGGCGCCCGCCACTCGGGCAGAGTGCTGGCGCACAGCACCACCATGGACACAATGACGAAGAGGATGGAGACGGTGGCCAGGACCTGGGCGGCCACGGAAGACGTGGGCTCCTCAAAAGTCCTCCTCATCCTCTCGAGCCACTTCCCGCCCTCAGCTCCCGGTGGCCGCCGGCCCTTGCCCTCGGGGCCGCCATTCGGCTCCTCCGCCGCGTAGTAGGTGCACGTCTCAGACATGCGGTCGTCGAGGCGGCGCTGGCAGCAGTAGTCGAGGTGGGAGCCCTCCAGCCCCCAGTAGATCATCTCGTTGTAGAAGGAGAGCTCGCACATGTGCGGCACGAAGCGCAGGTGGCCGTGCCGGACGTACAGCATGATGAAGCCGAAGGCCTCCGAGTGCCGGTCGAAGAAGTACTCGTTCCGCTCCCGGTCGTAGTCGTCGCACACCTCCAGAACGTCCTGCTCCGAGAGGCAGCCGTGCAGGCGGCTCACCCGGCGCAGCGGGAAATCCTTCAGCACCTCCCGGGAGAAGGAGTACCGGGTGCCCCCGACGTTCAACACCACCGAGGGACCGCGGCCAAAGTTCATGGCTTGGGCGGAACGGAGGAGGGGAACGGCGGGCAGGGCAGGGCGGCGAGGCGGGGGGCAGCGCGGGCGGCAGCGGCTGCCCCGGCTCCGGCTCTGCGCGCACCGCTGGCGNGAGCGGGGCTGCCGCGGGGGTCCCGCCGCCCCCCGCCCTCCAGGGACCCCCCCCTGCAGAGGGTTTCGGAGCAGAGCGGGACCCTGTCCTCGCTAGCCCCGCTGTCCGCCCCGCGAAGCGGCGCTTGCTCGAAGCTGTCCACTAAACGCAAGTAACACTTTGTGGGCGTTCTTCCCCTCCATCAAAAAAAGCTCGAAGTAAAGTGTTTGAGCATGATGCAGCTCTCTCCTTGTTCGCGGCAGCCGACGGCCGGCTCCTGTCACTCCCAGCTCGTTTGTTTGCCTGCCGGGGCAGCGGGCGGCCCCGGCTCCCTGTGCCCGGCAGGGCAGGACCGCGGCGGGCAGCGGTGGCCGCAGCGCCGGGCTTCCCTGCAACACGCAGGGTTCTTGTCCGCCCCGGCCCTCCACCGTGCACATCTGGATAGGGAGACTCCTCTTTTTCCTCCTCAGATAGTGTATGGACACCAGGAAGAGCCAGGTGCATTAGGCCGTCTTATTCCCTGCTCCTGCTCATCCTGGTCAGAGGTCTCTGCTCCTGCAGCGTCCTGTGTTCCTGTGCCCTGCACCTGTTCACAAGATTAAAGCAATTATTAGCTGCTACGACCCTGTCTGCACGCTAAAGCTTTGATTTCATTTGGCTGCGTTAAGTAGAGGGAGTTAATTTCCGCTACTGATGTTTTTTTTTTTTTTTTATTCATTCTTTACCTGAATATGACAGTTCTTCAAGCTGAAGTATTTCCTAGGGTCATTAACATCTGGAGTGTCGTGGGCTAAAAGCAGGCAAGACACAGCTCTCCCTTACAATGAGATCTAACTTCCAAGTTATCAGGAGAAAGGGCAGGTGAGTATATCTTTTCCAAACCAGTGCCAAAGATTTGCCACTCAAGTGTTGTGGTTTAAAGAGGGCATCCAGGTTAAACCAGTGCTTTACCATCCCCGTTCTTTGTCGCTCTAGATATATGCACTTTATGAGTTGTTCTTGCTGCCATGTTACTTTAACAGCTGAGATTTCTAAGGCACATTTGGGCGTATCAAAATAAAGGAATAGTCGTCTAATTGTGTAGTAAAAATTGGGGGTTTTTAAAAATGAGAATGATATTAAGCGCTACTATTTTTAAGCCTGTTTGTCATCTTCTGAAATGTACTTCTAGAGCGATTCTAGCAAATGCCCCCGTTCCCACCAGGAGAATCCCGCGATCTCTGGCTGTTGTACCGTGCGACCACGAGAGGGCGCGGTTAGTCATTGTTCCCTGTTTGCTTCCCGGTTTTCACAAGAAACCCCCCAAACTCCAAAATGCTGTCAAGTACACACACCAGCGTGTTGTGGCACAGTAAGGTCATTTATGATGTCTGCTTAGTCATGCTGATGTCTGTTTTCATATAGCTGGAAAGGTTTTTGCTTCTGGCAGCTGCGTTCATAGAACCATCAAATTATTTCCATCAGAAAAGATGTTGAAGATGTTGAAGATCGAGTCCAACCATTAACCCAGCGCTGTCATGTCCACCACTAAACCATGTCCCTAAGCACCACATCTACACATATTTTAAATATCTCCAGGGATGGTGACTCAACCACTTCCCTGGTACAGTTAATGTATTTTTCTGTTTGTTAACTTTATAACCAGCAAACACTATTTTAAAGTTCTTCTCCCTTCTTCGATGCATACCTTCTGTATTTCAGGAACAATCAATCGAAAATCTGCTTTAAAAATTAAATATGAAAACCTGACTGGAACTCTGACAGTGCTAATGAGTTATCCAGGTGCTTTTGACTTTGCAATTTGTCAGGCTTCCTGCTCCATATGTTCTAACCATCCCTCATAGAGAGCTTGTAGAGGAAGAGGGCAGAGTACAAATAACACGGCTTGAAGACACACATTTACTAACTGTATTGAAATATCGGTTTATTGGAATGAAAAGTGTATGTTTTAGAAATTGTTTCAAGAGGAACAAAACTTTATGTGCTGTGTTTAGAAGCTGTCTGGCAGAACAGGTAAAGTGCTGGCCTGAAAAGACTTTATCGTTAAAGTGCATTGCTTGATGAGGCATTGTGGGTTGATTTAATGCCTATTTCTATTTCTGGTTTTCAGTTTCTTTTAAATATAAAATATAATTATTTCCTCCTTCAGAATTACATCATCAAATATTCAATATAACCAAAGCTAACCTGGAAACAGTGATGTTTTCTTTTCCTCTGTAGTTTGACATGTTCAGCTTTAGTTATTTTAGTTATAACTACTCTCCCATTGAGGAGATCTGTCCTAGTGAGCTAGTGTTAACAACTGTAAAGTACATCTTCTCAGAGCAGGAGCAGCAATTTACCAGGATCAAAACCTCAGATTTTGGACAGAATTTGCAAGTTTTGAGTAAATGTTCTGGTTTCTTGCATTTTGAAATTTGTTACCCCATTGGAGTTGTGAAATAGCAGATTTGTTGTTGTACTAGATCTGCCTAATTTTTCAGGAGACTTCACTGAGTGTAAACTATATTTTTTTTGGTGGTGGTGTTTAATTTTGTGACTGAATGGCTCAAGAAATTTGAAGAAATAGGATGGAGAGCCAAAACACTGAAATTTTTGTGTGATCATAAGTAAAACATTTAATAATATATTAAGAGAAAGACCTTTTTAAAGGCAGTTCTGCAATTAAAAGTGTGTTTGAAAGTTCCATCTGTCATGATTTGAAAAATGGTACATAATTCGTGAAAAAAAACAGGTAAGCAAATAAATCCGTTGAGGTCAACAAAGAAAGTAGCAAAGACTATTCATCCTACATGTAAAATGTTAAAGTATGAGGCATAAAGGCAAACTTTAGAAGGACTTAGCAGGCTAATGATCTAAAATATAGTAAAGACCTCTTTCAAGTAGTTGGGTTCAGGTGGTTGTGGTGTTGGTTTGTTCTTGTTTTAGTTTGAGTTTTTAGGTTCTGGATATACTGCTGGGATGGTGAATCAAAGCAATTACATTTTTCCTGGTGTTATAGTTGTTATCCTTTGCCACCCAGGAGGAACTTCACAATTAATAGTAATTATGTAAAACTAGCTTTCTTTGTGTCAACATTTATTTTCATGGCTTGCACTGTGCTATTGCATCCTAGGGGTATTTAATGAACTTGAAATATTTTCTACAGCTTCTAAATCTTTCTGGCTCCATGCTGAGACCATTGCTCTGTGTTCTGAGTGCAGCTCTATGCTTGCTTTTAGAGAAGAGAGTCTTTACTTGGATTTTGTATGTGAACAAAGTGGTATATTTTGATGGCAGGCATTTTTCATAACTTGGGATGAGATTCTGTTCCTACTGAGGTAGCTACTGAATGCTGTTGACTTCAATGCAAGCAAAATTGGCTTTTAGTGGGTTGTCTTGTCAGGAATCTTGATTATTTTTATGACTACAACATGTAGGAACTCTAGTTGTGGAGCAGGTTGCCATGATGATAGACTTGTAAACACAGAACAGAAAATCTTCCTGGCTAGGGAGTGTATAGTATATAACATGTAAAATTGTGGGGGGAAAACCCCAATCTTTTTGGTAATAAACATACTGCCACATTTAGCCACCTCTCTCTTAGTTATTTGGAAAGGAAATATATAAAGAACAGAACAAATGCTTCAAAAGGTTCTGCATGCACAGATGGACTATGGTTTGCATTTATCTCTCATTTAGGGCTTGGGAAAAATGGTTTCAAATAGATGATTTATTTTTTTTTTAAATCTCTCTCCTCTGCACCAAAACCCTTCTACTTCAGTCTGGTTTGTGGGCTATGTAGAAAACCTTTCAGGAGATGAGCCTATTGCCACACACAATTACCAAACAAACATTCTAATGACAGATGTAGGACTGTCAGTGGCACCTGACATAAGAGTACAAGTTCCCTTGTCACTGAGGCACTTATAAAAATCTGAATAATTTTGAATATAAGTGTTTCTAAAAATGGATGAATGACATTTAGTAGGGAACGGGGTATTCACATATATATACATGTGCACAGAATACAATCTGTAGTTGACATTTATAATGAGACTAACTTCATGAAACGTGATAACAGTTTGGGAAATTTGGCTGTGAACAATTCAGATTTGATCCTGGAGACTTGATGTATTTGTAGGTCAGACTGTGAGCTTTTTTTTAATGTGAGAGACAACTACCTTCTCTGTTTTCCTTCACCTCCATACTGAGAAACTCCCGGCAAGACTTCTTGTCCCTGATCCTGGGCTAATTGCTGTACATTTTCTGTGATCGTTGAATCAAATGAAGCCCTTTTGGACAGACATGGTTACTAACTGAGAGAGTAAACCAGTTTGTTACATCTGAACTCCAGGCAGGCAGATACAAAGCCCAGAGAGGACATGTCTCGCCTGAGGAAGGTGATTAGAAGGAGACTTGCTAATGGATAATTCAAAGGCATGAACATATCCTCACAGGAGAGTACAACATGTTTTCACACCAGAGAGATTCTTTTCTAAATTCCTACCAAGGAGAAGGGAAACAGCCTGAAGAGAAGATGGAGTGGAATACTGGGATTTGGAGAAGCCATGTATGTGGGTGAATCCAAAGTGAATTCCTCATAATAGGAAGAAAACTGGTCCAGCTAAATATAAGCAATATAAGCATTATTTTGTCACAATCTTACCCCCCCCCCTTTTTTTTTTTTAATCCAGCTGACATAAAGGGCTACTGTTGTGCTTTTTTTGTGGTTTAGGGTGTTTTTTCCACTTACATCCTCAGCAAAGGCTGTGAGCTCAGTTCACTTACCTAAACATACAGGAGTTAATGCCACTTGAGATGCCCTCCATTTTCTCCCTAGTAACTAGATATAGGTCAAGAGAAAATGTCCCCAGGTTGCACCAGGGAAGGTTTAGATTGGATATTAGGATACATTTGTTCACCAAAAGGGATGCTAAATGTTGGAAAGACTGCCCAGGGAAGTGGTTGAGTCACCATCCCTGGAGGTATTGAAAAGAGGTGTAGATGTGGCACTTGGGGACATGGTGTAGGGGTGGACTTGGCAGTGCTGGGGTGGTGGTTGGGCTCAATCATCTATCAGGTCTTTTCAAACCAAAATTATTCCAGGATGCTGTGGTTTACCCTATTCTCCACCTGCTGCTCCAGTAGTGCATGAGCCTTTTTTGTCCTGTTCAGCAGCCCCCGTGGTTGTCCAGCATGCCATACAGGGGACACTTCATGCCTCAGTTAGGCAACTGAATGGAGCCCTTGGCACCTGTTAGGCCTCTTTGAAGCACAGGATCAGAAGCTTGGAAGATGTGTTTGTTGGGTCTCAGGTCAGGTGCCTTGGTGAGTCACCCATGGCCTTTGGGAAGGGAATTTGGACAGCGGGGACACCAAAATCCCATTGCCGGAGACTTCTGCAGAGCCATTAAAAACAGCACACATAGCTCTGACTGCTTATTTAAAGGAGGTGAAAAGCTTGGAGGTCTAATTAGGTGAGATGTAATCACAGTGAGTTAGTGTCTCACAAGTGGGGTTTTACTGGATTTGTGGAAAAAAATTCTAAAGTGAAGTTTCTGGAAATGCTGGTTAATTTGTTTTATTCCTTAGTGAGAAATGCTATACTTCTTTTAAATTTTTAGGGGAAGAAGAGCTAGAAACTCTGTCTTGTTATTATGCTGCTCTGAACTTCACACTTCAGAGGGAATAAAGTTAAGTAAAGCTTTTTTGGAAACAGTTTCTTTTTTTCCATTATGAATAGGGGAAATATTTCCTTCTGCTCTTCACAAACGTAGCATTGTTAACTACTGTCCACTTGATTGTACCAAACTACAATAAGTGATGCAGAATTAAGTCTTACCTAACACTCAGGCATACAAAATTCAGTATTTCTAGCTGTGTAATGGAGATAATGGTGTGATTACTTTAACTTCCAACTCTGGAACATAATCCAGTCTCTTGCATCATTTAGCAAAGATTTTACCCCTTACCTGGAGATATTTATTTCTTAAAATAATTAGTCAGCTTTTTTATCATACATGTTCTTTCAGAGGTCCCAGAAACTCTTTCTGTTGACTCTACTAGTTTATGAAAATGATCAAGCTTGCTAACTTAGATAAATATTTGGATGACTATTTAGAGCTCAAAGAAGATGCTCAGGTTCTTAAAATACTAAATCTGCAGTCAAATACTCATCCAGTTAAAATTAATAAACTCTTAGTGCAAATCCTTTGATTCGTGGAGAAAATGAGATCAGACGTCTTTGCAAACACCCTCTTTTCCTAAGCCTCTTGGAGCACTAGAGACAGTGCAGGTGGGTCTTACCCTTTTTCAGGATGCAGGCAGACCTAGTTCTGCAGTGCAACGAGGTGTTAAAACCCTCCTGTTATCAGAGCTTCAGGAACAAGTGGAGCATGGCTTGATTACAGCTGTGGGAAAGCCAATAAAGCCGCTCTGTCCTGACCTCATAGCACAGGACATTAAACGGCCGCTTGCTCCTCGTGGCTGGGCAGAAATAAGCTAAAGATCCCTCACTACTTTCTGTAACTTATCTGCAAAATATTGGAAAGGACTCTGGCTTCCAGCAAATAGGTTATAAAACTGGGTTGTAGGTAGGCAATTGTAGGCAGGTCTCCCCAGGTGCCGACATAATCACCGTCAACATCTAAACAAATTACATAGATGTTCCCCAAGTTCACTGGTGCAAGTTAGTGTCTGCTTTCAGGAGCAGTAACTTCTCACCCTGTGTATCAAGTGACTCTTTCCTAAATGATGCAAGAGACTGGATTATGTCCCGGAGTTGGAAATTAAAGTCATCACAGCATTATCTCCGGTACACAGCTAGAAATGTCTCATAGCCAGAATGAGTCTCTCTTTCTCTGCCTTCATTTTATGAAGGTATAGTGTTCCTCATAAGGGTATTTTTCAATTATGACTTCAAGATGAAGTGAAAACACTGACAGTCTGGATCGGGTACAAATCCTTGTGACAAAATCCACAGAAATGATCTGGTAGATCGAGCACCGTTTAGACAGAAGAGATAGTGAAATATCTGAGAATCTGGCTCTCAACATTAAAACAACTGCCTGAGAACATATTTTTATTTATTTCACACTTTGAAAATATTCATTTTTGTACAGTTTTTATGCTGTATTGTTCTTTGGTATAAGTTACTGCAGCTTCATTTTGTGCAAGTACCGATTTCATGATTTTTTTTTTTTAACACGTATTTTAGCCTATTTCAACACACTTTTGCTTCTCTGCTAGCAACTGCAGATCCTACCTACGTGCAGACCTGCCCCCACATTTTAAGTCAAGTGTCACTAAAGTCACAGATTCTGAGTCGTTTTGTGGAAAGCTGCAATATGTTGACTAATTGTTCTTTTCCTGCTAATTACAAGAGGGTAAGGTAAATTCCACACCCTCTCTTTGGGGAGGGAGGAGTGGGATTTGGAGAAGGAGCAGTTTGCCTGTGGTATCCCTCTATAATACGTGCCAAATTTATGATGAAATTGCAGTTGAAAAAGAACCATCACGTGGTGTGTTGGGAAGCGCTGCTGGTGGACTCTGCAGAGCTGAAAACCAGTTGTGTCAGGCTGAAATCCGACGGCAAGTGGGCCACCTGCATTGCTGTAATGGCCACCACCTCTCTGACTCAGCTGCTGATGTACCTGCAGGATGGAAAGCTAATCAACCAGCATCAGCAATTGAGTCAGCCCCTAATTTCCTTGCTTCCCACGGTGATAAACTGAAACTGAGCTGCTGAGGCTGGAGCGACTTTGGCACAACTTTGCCATTTAGTTAGGGCTGACTCTAGCCTTTAGAGAGGGAAAAAAATGAAACGTCACTACAATGGTGACAAAATAGATCTTTTCGGGAAATGATGACTAAGAAGCAAATTGATAATGTCTGCAGAGCCATGCAAACTTATTCTGATAAAGATTTTTGGTAAATTTGGGTTTTTGCACATTAAGCTGCCCAGACAGGTTTACAGATGTGCCTTTGCAGGAAACAGAATAAAATAGATTGCCCATTGCAGATTTGAAATTGTGATTTCCTTTGGTCCGTGTGAGTTTAGTTTGTGTTTCTTCTTAGGTTTGGGGTTTTTTTTTTCACTATTGCACAAACAAGGCAGGAGACATCAGTAATCTTGTAATCATAGGAAGGAAAAATTTGTACATGCCTCTTTAGAAAAGCTTAGTGTGATTCAATGAGATGCACTGCTCTATGTTGCACTTCAATGAACATGATATTGGCCTGACTCTCAAAAGCGAGGAATTACAGTAAATAGCACAGAAGCTTATTTCAGAAGACTCCAACCCCTTAGCAGCAAGTCTCTGCCCTTAGACTGCAGCACTCAGCTGGAGGAACTTCTTTCTGTTTGGAGGTTTGGGCTTTTTATATTTATTTGTTTATTTATTTATTTATATCTTGTATTGTGACATTATGCTGAAGACTTCAAAACATGGTCTTAATATCATGTTGTTTTCTTATTTTTCTGAAGAGTATTGTTATCAAATCATTGACACATTTTTCCCTCAGCATGTCTAAATGTGACTCTTTCTCTTTCTTCTCTTGTTTTTAGAAATTTCATCTGTTTAAACATTTGTGCTGCAAAACAGACTTCAAACTGGGAACCGACATCTCATGTTTGCACTGCAGTTTGTTTGATTGCTTTCCTCCTGTAGTTAAATCTTTAATCTGGAGATCTGTCTTTAGTTCACCAATTTATATCACCTGTTTTCTGTGTCTTCTTCCTAACTTGTTTTGTAATTTACATATTAATTTTTTTTTTCTTCAAAAGAGAAGACTAGGGAAAATAAGCTTTAAAAAAAAAAAACAAAATACAAAATAGAACTAAAAGTCAAAAAATGAACAAGTAAAACACCCAAACTCCAAACACTGATAAAAACCTTGGACTGAAATTCTGTGCTTTGTTGTCCTGTTTTTTGTTAACCTTCTGAGTTGTAACCTTGGAGTCAGAAATTTTCACACACTTTCATGTAAATAATAGACAATGTTTACTTAACATTGTCCTTCCTGTTTTTCATTCCTTTGTGATGAGGGAAAAGTTTGACAAGCATCTCTTTTTACCAGTGAGATTGGAGAGGAAGTGACACCATCCTTCCAATCCTTTGTCGAATTGAGAAATATATAAATATAGGAGGACAAATAAAGCTCGTCCCCTTTGCATGCTCAACTCAGCTCAACGTGTCAGAGCGGTTGTCCTATAGTGACAGTGCTTCTGTCTTCCAGGAGCTGTACGAGGAACTATTTGTGAGTGTCCTTCTCACTAAGTCATACATTCATCCTCTCCTTCTCTCTTCTTAGCCCGAAGCATCTTTTTCTAAACAGAGGATGGTGAGGATTTCCCCACTCAGCCTGGGCTGTGGTCACCCATTCTGAGATGTGTGCAGTTGCCGTGACCTTGTCCTAGCAGAAATTAGAGATATGCCAGACTCTGGTGCTCTTGTATTATTTACAGAGATTATTTGGAAAATGTTCCTTACAACCTCCTCATCTCTCAAATTCAGTATTTCAGTGGCTTCACAGAACATGAAAAATACTCAGCCAAATGTGTAGTTGGATTGTCTACACACACAGCTGATTTTTGGAGTCTCTTACACTTCTGTTATTTCCTGAGGAGCAATCACTGAAAGCCAAGAGGAAGGCAAACCTGAGGAGCTGTGATTTCTAACCCTGCACTTCTCAGTGACTTTGTGGGAGTGAGCAGGTTGAAGTGTCCCAGTATTCCTCCTCCTAATGTGCCAGAGAGGCCTGGCAGACCAGTTACCAATCTGAAGCTTATGGTTTCCTATCCCATACTAGGGCAGAACAGAGATGCAGTCTTCCTTTCATGGGGTTCGGTCTTAAGAGTTTCAACCTATTGCTGAATTTTGTAATCATGTAACCAAGTTCTTCTGCCTTCCCCAAGAGTGTGATTCCTGTGGATGAACTCAACCATACCAATAGAGTTATTCTGAATTTACAGAGGTGTGACAGAGTTAATAATGGATCAGTATTTCTGAGTCTCTGCAGGCAAATAAAATAATACAGCTGCATTGCTAATAATGATGGTCTGTCTAATATGCCAGCATTTGCCATGTTTAATGAATTTAGGAAATAAATTCCATTGAAAGGAATCTGTGTTGAAGAAATTGTGATCTTTTAGGTCAATTGGCTCAAGAGACAGATATTGTGAGTAACAGAATTATTTCTCATGGTACAAGTGTAGGCATTAGATTCTTTGATTATTTTCCTGCTGTAAAAGCAATCCTCTCTGTGTCCTACAATAGAGAAGCAATTCTGTATAAAAAAGAAAATGGCTCCTGGATTCCTTAAACCTCACAGGACAAATTTCAGCCTAGCACAAACTTTTACTGATGAGCTGTAGACCTTGGAAGAAGGGCTGGTAATGGAAATAGCGATGGAGAAAATTGTAGAGTTGTGAATGGTAATAGGATGGATTCTATGTGCCTTGAAGTTTTGCACTTGGGGGGATTGCAAGATTGGTGTGTCCGAAAAAGCAGCACTGCCTTTTGCTATCCAAAACAGCTGACTCCAACAGAAAGTGAATACACAATTCCAGAAAAATCCTGAAGAACTATAGTTACTTTTGTCCTCTTTGGTAAGGAAATAATTTTGGTGAAAGAGTAACAGTGTTTCCAAATGTTTGCAGGGAATGGCTCATCCCTGAAAAACGAAGTTCTTGAACTATGCACTGCATTCAGAAATGTTTTTGAATCTGTTAAGGACTAATACAGCAGCAAATACTGCTTTCAGTCCTTGTGACGCTTTCATCAGAGAAATCTGCAGGTGAGTAAGAAAGATACTCGGCAGCAGAGTTTGTCCCATAAAGAAGAAGAGGGGCCTAAACTACAAGCTGATACTTTGATTTGTACATTTTGATGTATGAGGAAAGGTGTCAAGGCCTTTCAGAAAGACTTTTTTGAAAGTCATGATTACTATTAAGCAGTGTGCCTCTTCAAATTTTAAAGCTAGAACTAACACAAACTTAATATATTTCGGTGCTTTATAGATTACATCAGGCTAGATAAAGAGCAAGGTAAGAGCTCAGGTAAAATGTCAGATTAAGTAGTGTAAAGGCCATGGATTCCATCCTACGCAAGGCAACACTGCCCCGCCCCTACCTTCTCCTCTTGCTTCCCCCACCTCAACAGCTCATTATGCTATATTCAGCCATTTGTTAATTTCTTTTCTAAACAGAAAGCAATCATAGCAAAACACACAGTGACTCATGTTCAGAAGAAAATATTCCTCAAACAATCATAAATAACCTTTCTCATCCCAAAATGTTGGGCAATTGCCGAAGAGGACCCCAGTCAAAAAATGACATCTTCTTAAAATATTCATTAAAAATGTTATATTCTGAAATGCTTGACAGTCACTATGGCTGGGATATTTTTATTGCAACTTTCCCCTCCCTGTCATGGTGTACTGTTTTCAACTGGTTTAATGGAGCAGTCCCTAGGAAACTGATGTTACGAATATTTATTATGAGAGCTCATACAGTAAGTACTTACTGTGTGAGTTTTCTCCAGCATGGAAAAGTTGGAGGGCCTTCTACCTGTACTCTGTGTTATGTATCACCTGGTTGACATCCATGAAAGCCGATGGCATCCAGCATCTGTTAGAACTGTGCTCTCCAGTCATGGGCTTGGATGTTGACCACGGCTTATTTACAGACCCAGCCAGGTCTCAAAGGGATATGAGTATCCATTTGGAAAGAAGTGCAGAACTTTTGAAAGCAGATCGGAGAAACGTGTGTGGGCAGGTTTCTTCTGTCCCAGTGTATTTGTGATTTAGTAGTGTGAGCTGTGCTCCTTTTCTCTGTGATGTCGTCTGGGCATTTCACATACACGTGTTTGTACTTTGACTTGGCTGCTGATAGTTATTCTGGTGAAATTCAGGAACTGGTTTCAGTGAAAATAGTCCTGGATATATTGCTGACTAATTTTGGGGTGGGTTTTTTTGGTTGTGGTTTTTTTGGATGGGGTTGGTTGGTTTGTTTTGTGGGCTTCTGGTGGTTTTGTTTTTGTTATTGCTGCAGATATGCATTAGTTTAACAACTTTTACAGATCCCTAAAGGGGAAGTAGCTGTAACAGTATAAAAAGGGGTTATTCCAGTATAGATTATTCTTGTGTTTAGAAAAAAAGGAAACCAAGCATACTGTATGACTGGGAGTCCATGATTTCTTCCTCCTATCATGTCTCGTTTTAGGAATTTTTTGAGTTTTGTCCCAAAGCAGAACTTGCAGGATGGACCCTGAGATATTTTCAGAATTGTATGGCAGAACCACTGGATGAAGTAATCTAGTTTTTTTTCAAAGAGCATGCTATGAAAGGTGCTTCTTTGCTCATATTCATCTTGAAGAGCAGGAATTTGTGTTTTCCTCTAGAAGTTCTCCCCGTTACTGGTTCCTTATATCAGGAGTTGATTGGATAGCTTTGCGGAAGATAGGGGAATAAAAACATTAAATTTTGGCTCTCTGTGTTTGTTAGTCTCAGCTATGTGTTGTACCCTTGCATCCCAAAGCAGCTGCATAAGGAGAAGAGAGCTGATGCACCCTGGTTTTTGTTTATATTGAAATATAAATGATAAAAACAACTTGCTTGCAAGGGTGTGAAATATTCTTTTGTATTCTAGAAAATATTGTAGAATATTAAAACTCAGATACTTTCAGACTGTTAATCTTGGATATCCAGATTTTACAGGTTTCCATTCCTAGATGTAACCCAAGCTGCAAAAGGGCTTAGTTGCAGAGGTTAAAGAATAGTGAAAGGCTCATCTGATAAATGGGTGTAAGGACTGTAAAGTCAAAAATTTTCAGTCTGCCAGAGAGAAAGTAAAACTTGACAGACTGAGCATGGACATGGCAAATCTTCACATAGTAGAGTTGGCATCTGCCTTTCTGACCAAAAAAAAGAGACTTAATTGCAATAGAGGGGGGATTTTTACTGAGTAGGGATGTTTCAGAAGCAGGTAATATGTCCAGGGTCTTCTTTGTTTGTGCCTATTTGGTACAAACAGTCAGATTTCGCACAAATTTGGCTATTGTTTTGTCTATTTTGGCACAAACAGCCATTATTAAAGAGCTTGCTTGCAGGACATATAAATTAGGTTCGTTGCTGTAGGAAATATGTAAAATCTCCTGTTCTCTTGCTGTACTGGGGGAATACTCAGAATATTCTGAGTGCACAAGTGTTCTCCATCAGCCCATTGTGTGCTATGGGGAAGGGGATTTTCAAGCTGTTTATTTCTTCTTGCCAAGCAAAACATAGCTGATTTAAAACAAACAAAATAATTGCAAACAGCAATAAAATCTATGCCAGCTTTGCAACTAGGGATCCTCTAGTCCTTGCAGTATTTCTCTTGTTACCACCTATTGCCTGGTGTACTAACTCTACCTGTAGTAATCTACCTATCTAGAGGTATGTTCCTTGTTCTTTCCACTCATCCTGAGAAAATACTTCATGAACTTCACTGGTTTGAGACAGGTATTTGATTGTCTCTAAGTAAAAGACTCAAATGCGCTGCAAATACTTCCCAAAATACCAGCACTATTGCCATTGTGCTGAGTGCTGCTGGTCTTTGTCACCATTCCCCAGATGGGTTGTTGGAAGTAAGTCATCCAGTCAGACACCTGTTCATCATGCAGGCAAGCTGACCTCCTCTGTCATACCACCTCTTGTTAGAAATAAAGGTCACTTGAACACAAATTTAAATTCACTGTGTGTAAGCAGGCATGATGCCCTTGATTTAAGAGGAAGGTGTATGCATTATAGGACTGATAAATGTGTCCCTGAGACTCATCCAGCCTGAATTCAGAAGTGAAGTTCCAACAGAACAATGAGTGATTGTCTTCTCAATGCACTGAGTTGGAGACTTGCTGCCTGCATAAGGAAATTGTTCTGATTTTCAACACTAAAGGTAGAACTGGTACCTGAAAATTTCAGGTCAAATGCACCTGAAATGGAAACACGAGGCAGTCTTTAGAGACACAGAAAGGCACTGAGGTACATTTCAATAAGTTGCACTTCGGTGTTGCTTGGATGAGATCATTCAAGCTCCAGAAAAACTGAACTGAACAGATGCTGAGTCCTTGACTTAAATTAATTCTGCTCAGATGAATGTACTGTACTCTACTTAAATAGATGTCATTAAGCACCTTTCACAGCTTTTTAGCAGGTGTTAAGCAGGAAAAATAGATCTGTTGAAAGAAAGGGAGAGATAAAGAGTAAATTTGCTGTGGAGTGTTTAATATCTATCCAGTATTGTGTTGAAGCCCAAAATGGCTTCATTTCAGAGTGCTGCAGATGTGTGCAATGCTCCGGTGTGCTTCCAACTGCTCTCATTCGCGACCTTCCTTGTGTCAAAGATAAAAAAAGCTATATTATGGTATTGCTTTAGCTCCACTGGAGTCAACCACAAAACTCACACGGACTTGAACAGAAACTAGACATAAACCTAAGGGTTCGCTAAAACTGGCAAACAGAATGGGGTACAAAACTGAATCCTAGAGCTGCAGGCTTTTTCTCCATTAAGATATAGACTGGAAAGTAAATTGGTAGCGTTAACAAAAGCTCTAGATTGGTAAATTTTTTTTTTTCTTTTTTAATCTGATTAGAAAAACATTTACTCTGTTATTGAGTTTATTATCAAGAACTGAGAGTTCTGATGCCTCTGGAGTGGAAGAAATACATCTAGTCTTTACTGGAAGATTAACAGTAAACCCTACTTTTCCATCCATCCATCCCTTCCTCCCTCCCTCCCTCAAACCTAAAGTAATTTTTCCATTACAACAGAATCGTTTTCATTAAAGCAAATTCAGTCACAACAAGACAGGTACATAGAGGTCCAGATCTGACTTAATTTGCAAAAAAAAAA
>VYXC01006691.1:943540-1000855 GCA_013397175.1 Platysteira castanea | reverse complement strand
CCGGCGCGGCGCGGTGCGATGCGGGGCGGTGCGCACGGGCAGCCGGCGCCCACCCCGGGGAGCGCTTCCCTCCGTGCCGCTCCCCTGCCCCCGCGCCCTCCTCCCACGGCGGAGTTTCTCCGCACCTTCCTTGGTCTGCCGGGGATAAATAATTAATCCGGCTGTGTAACCGGCGGATTTCTGTCAGCTTCCCTCTTACCGCCGTGACCCCTGAGTCGCGCCCTGATACGTGACTGCTTAGCGAAGGGCGGGGAAGAGGGGGCATTTAGGCGCTGAAAAACACGGCAAACGTTTGTCTTCCCAGCCCCAGCCTGTCGAAAATGACAGGGATAACTTTCGCTCCCTCACGGAGGGAACGAACTTGGCGGTGTGCCTAGCGCTGTGGCTCAGGTGTACCGCTCAAGTTAGGTGTGCGATACTAGATGCTCAAAAATCGCTCTGTCCTCCTGCTCTCTCAACAGCCAGAGCTGAGAGGGAAGATGTGTGGAAATGAGGGGTGATAACAGTTTGAATCCCTTTCTGCTAATGTTTTGAGATACGATGATAGAGCCACAAATCGGAGAGGTGCATGCTTCCTCACTAGGGCATTTAAACTGTAGTCCCATCAGCTTTTACTCAGGAAAGTAGTCCTTCTCTGAGCATGTAGTGGGTAGGGTTTACCTCTTAGGTCACCAATTCTCTTTTTTTTCGTTGTAATCTTAATAAACATTTGTGAACAATATCCAGAGATCATATTCTTTCATTAGAACTTCTTGAAGTTCCTTTTCGTTATAATACAGTGTCAAAGCATTGCAGAAGACTTTTATACATCATTAAAGTTTCTCCTCCAATTTTTAAAAATAAGGTTTGTGAGGTGCATGGCACAGAAGTCCAATATCAAATTTAAAGTGTGGCTGGCATTTGATGGGTACTTTTTCATTGGACAAAAACAAGTTTTCAGCAAACTGTTGGAGGAAATGTGCTGCATGTCAATTATTTGTATATTACATGGGAGCAGCTTTCAGGATATGAGTAAACTTCCATACACACTATGAAAATATTTTTATATTAATGATGCTGGAAGAGATTTTGTCCTGGAAGATCCTTGCTAATCTCAGGACAATTGCTGCTTAATATAGTTTGCATTTTACTGGACAGAGATGACAACACGAGCAAGTATCATAAAACATACATTACTCATTGGGTCAGCTGTACTGCCACAGCACCTGATAATAAATGTGAGGTGGCATCTCTTACAGAAATATTAATCTCCATAATATAGAAACTCGCTAAAGTTCTCAGTTCTTAAATCTTCCCTAATCGATTGAGAGGAGTTGCTTCTTCTCTACCAAGATTTATGAAGTGTGTGAATTACTGTATTACAGAGTAAGCTTCAACACAAAGCATTTAACTTTTTTTCCAGCATGGTTGTTAAAGCAGGTGTAGTGTAGTTGTAACCAGTGTTTAGGAACAAATTATGTTAAATCTCTGCATCACTGTCCCAACATTCATGAAAAAATCTCAATGCTTTGAGAACTTTTATGTAAAAAAAAAGTTTTGCAATAATAATGGTATCTTTACGTATTTTTCAATATTTCAACAACTTTTCCTTTTTTCCTTGCAGATTATGTTTATTTTGAAAATTCTTCCAGCAATCCATATCTCATTAGGAGAATTGAAGAACTTAACAAGGTACAAATATCTAAAATTCTTTCTTAACCTTTGACAGCAGTCAGTGCATTTGTCAAAAACTGAGAATTATTTCCATCCCATAAGATTTTTCCTGTGCTATGGTTTTCTGATGGTTTGTTGTTGTTATTGTGGTTTGTTTTTTTTAACTTCCTTGACATTTGCTATGTGTATGTTTCAGTTACTGAAAACTTGCTATGTGATATCCTGTAATTCTGCCTTGTCACCTAAAGAAACACCCAGTTGCTCATTCCTGGTGAACAGGATTACTCTGCTGCAAAAATTTTCAAACTAATTCTATGAATTCTTGTGGAAATGAATGAATTTAATTCTCTGGCTGACGATGACACTGTGAATCCATCTGGAATGACAGCCATCATGTAATGTGTCTGCTTTTAGATAGATGTGTAAAGAGCTGGAAGGTACCAGCGGGACTTTGCAGTGATCAAATAACAGAATATGTGACTTCTGTGGCTGTTTATTGCTCTGCCTATTGGCAGCTGTGAGTGAAGAATGGGCTTTTGAATACAGACTGTGTTCTCTGTCTTTATCCTGAGTGTATTTTCTTTAAAAGTGGAAGCTCTATTGCATGTCATTTTGGGAAAAGCATGATTATTTTTCTTCACTCTTACACTACTAAGAATAGTGTGGAGTTTCTATATGTATTATTTTTTTTTTACTTTTCCCTCAAGCAGTTTTAAAAGTTATTGATGCATCAAAAATTAATTGTCAAAATGCCCATCATGGTGTAAATAATGATTAAGAAATTTTTTTCCAGTGGTTAGAAAATAAATTAAAAAATTGGTGACCTGCAAGTGATTTTCTTCTTACTAATGAAGCATAACACTACTCCATAGCAGACATCAACCACATTGACTGTTAGTGCTGTCCAACACAACGTCCACTGAACCTGTGCATGGCAATTCATTTTGGACTTTTATTGGAGAGAATATTTTTTATTCACAGTAATTGGTGTGATTCCAATCATGTTTTGAATGTGATGTTTATTATCTTTAAACTGCACTGCTATAATTTAACCTTGCTGATGCAGGGTTAAACAGAGTCATGTATTGATTTTTTTCTTAAAGAGAGGTTGTAGGTTGTAGTCCAGACATCTTAACTGTGAATGGTTTGCTTTCAAGTGTTAAAGGCATTGAGCAAACGTGGACAAACATTATGTAAATGTGTAATGAAATGCTTTTATTATCGTTCTCCCAAGGACAATATTTTTTTGTATGAAACTTAATTAAAACATTATACTTTTCAGTTTTAAATAAGTAACTCAAGGTAAAAAAGTACTTTTGTACCCTCCAAGAAGGAGGATACAGTTCTTCAAATATTAGTAAATTCTTTACATCATCAAGCTGAAGAGCATGGTCCCCATAATGAGTCATGAAAACAATAGTGAACTAAATAGCTCTTTTATTTTAGGAGCTGTTGTGACTTTTTCAAATAAACCTTTCAAAAGTGTCAAAAAGACTTTTTCAATAAATGTTATATTAAATGATATTCTGAAAAAATGCCAGAGTACTTTGACATGTACATTTCTGTCTAAAGCTGGATTGCAAAGAAATGTTCACAAGGTTCTAAAATTTCTGAAGGATTCTAACATTAGCATGGTACTGGCATTGCATCTCTGAACAGCTGAATAATATATAAATTCTGAGGACTCAATAATAGTAGTTAATCCTTTTGTCTGCTCTGAAATTGGTACTGGCCTCTCTCAAGAAAATGTTATTTATTGGAGTAATTCTGTTGATTTCAGCTTAGCTGATCATGTGAGAACTACTGATATGAGGGAACACTTCGAGCAGAGAGCATTTAATTTGTATTACTCAGCTGAGGAGGATACATTCTGACTTGATTTCATCTTTCTTTTATAGACTGCCAATGGAAATGTGGAAGCAAAAGTGGTGTGTTTTTACAGGCGAAGAGATATTTCTAACAGCCTTATAATGCTTGCAGATAAGCATGCTAGTAAGTAGATGGTATAGGGCATTTTTTCTTACCAACACAGCCTGCTCAGTTTCTGCAACTGCTTAAAATTGCAATTTTTTTGGCATGTGAAATATATATTTACACTAGGCATTTATTAGTATCCAGTTAGTTGCTTGGTATTATCTGATACTATCCTGCTCCTATCAGTTGCTTCTGGGAATTAAGTTAAGCTGTATCCATTTGATTGAGACTGTTCATCTGGGGGAAAAAGAAATGTATCTTTTCATCTGGGAGATACTGCTGCATTTCTTTTTTTTTTTTATGTCAAAAGCAATTCTTGGTTGTAAGTCAATTCAAGCTTAAGAGCACTTGTGAGTATTTGATGTGACTTTTTTGAGCTAGGCATAAACATGTATTGCTTAATGTAAAGAATGAAATGTGTAATTGGAGACTGAAAATCACTGGAGATTGTAAAAGAGCTGTTATGTGCATTTATGCTCAATGTAGATATTAGTAAAAAATGGGGGATTTGGGTTTTTTTCTTTTCATTTTTTTTTTCCAGAAAAGCATCAAGTGATAATAGGTGAAAAAAGCCCCATTTTTCAACATGAACCTGAATTTTTAGTATCTGCCATTTGATATGCAAGTGAAATACAATATTTTTCCATATTTTTTGATGAAAAATGTAATTCTGAAGAGAAAAAACATGATTCTGAAAATATAATTCAGAACTTAAAAATCTGAGATGTTTCAGAAAATAGTAATTTGCGAAATGCTGCAGTCATGTTTGTAAATAACTGAAGTGTGAGGTATGTCAACATCCCATAAATTTCTTGCCATATGTTGTTAAGTACCATTTTGATTATATATGATGCTTGAGTTTTCAAAATTAATCTGTGAATAAGTTATGTAGGGGTTATAAATCTCTAATTTATCAGGATGAATCTCTGAAAAACATGATTTAATGCCAACTTCTTAATGCAGATATATGATGGCGTAATTAAGTGCTTTAAAAATATCCTGCAATTTGTTTAATATCCAGCTCTGGTAATTTTGCTCATCCCAGTATGGTTAGTGAAGAGAAACAGCCAAACTTTGGCTTTTGTTCTATTTTTTATTGGTCCTAGAGAAGTGGAGGTGATTTGAGTGCAGAGTATGAAGTACTAGCTTGGTTTTTATAGGAAGACGATACATCTTGCTTGTGTACTAAGGGAATGATTTAAGGTTTTGCTAATATAGTTGGGTACACTCTAGAGTTATTTGTGACCTATTTATGGTCATGTTCATCAGCCCCACAATCATTAGTCTTTTGAGTTCTTCCATCTAAAATGTACAGAAATATAGACCTTAAGGTGACCTTCACTAAACTTTCTAGCACATTTTTTTGTTTTTCTTTTAATGGAGGGTGCAAGAAAGTATGGAAAGGATAATTTTACTGGAAAAACCTCTTTTTTCTTTTTAAATTTATTTTTAAATCATTAATCTTGTAAAATTTTTTTTAGTTGGCTTATTTTTTAGAAAAGGGTATATTAGTCCTGTGGGTATCATTCAGTCTGGAAAAGTGAATAAGATTTTTCTATTTCCTTTGTGAGTTTTAGATTGCCATTTTGTCAGCACTTTGATATAAAGGATGTTGATGGTGTGTTGCTCTTCTCCTGTAGCATACTAGGGGTTTGTTGGTGTCACTAGAAGTGCCATGGAATCTTCTGTCTTGTTTTCTCTCTTGGGATTCTCCTGTGGTTTTGTAGTGAGAAAACAGAAATGTGATTTCCAGCTGGTTCAACAAACATCTTTAGAATGCCTGTGTCTCACAGGTTACAAGCCTTCTAACGCAGTTGATTTTTGAATTAGGTTTCTCTGTGAAGGTTTTCTCTGGACACTAAGTGTCTGTTCTGACCAATCTGTGGAATTGGTAGTGCCAAGTTCTTTTAGGAGATGTTTGTTACAGTTACAGGGGACAGCACATAGGAGGATTGCTCGCCTAGAGCTTCCTATAGCTCATAGAGCAGATGTAGTTAAATGTCAAATCAATTTAAATGCTTTCATTCTGGAATAACACAGTGTTCTGTTTAGAAATATGGTGTGTGTAAACAAAATATTTGTATATTTATGAATTGAATGTTTTGGAAATGTTTTATATAGCTGAATGTGTTGACACTTCAACACTTCTACCTGGTTTGGTATAAAATAAATGCTAAAAGATACAAGTTCCTTAAGGAATGGAAATCAACTTCAGCCACTGATTTCTCCTATGTACCTGTTTGGAGAAGTTTCTTATGTATAAAATCTGATTGATCTTTTCTAATGATATTTTGTATTGCTAGCATTTTTTTTTCCTTTATGATTGTGAAAACTGGTCTGAGTTATGTACTTCTTAAGATTTGGCAGGTGGGGGTTGGAGTTTTTTTGACTCAAGGTTATATTTTGAGGTGTAGGTATGGTCCCATTTACTAAAAGAAGAAAACAGCTTTGTAAGAAAATATCTTGGAACTTTAAAAAAAAAATCAATAACTTGAAAAAGTTTCAGAATTATTCTAAAGAATATTTGGGAAAAATGGAATAAAGTTGATCTGTGACTTCATCACTAGTAAAGAGTCAGTATACTGTTTTCCTAGGGTGTTTTGTGTTAGTGGTGGTGGTGGTTTTTTTGGTTTTTTTTTTGTTTTGTGTTTGGTGGGTTTTTGGTTTGTTTTGTTTTGGTTTTTTTTTTTTTTAAATTTGGTTGAGGATTTTTTGTTTGCTTTTGTTTTAAGTTGTTTTCCAAAAAATTTCAAGATATTATAACAAATTGAAGGGAGGTGAAATCAAGTTTTCCTTAGGCCATTCTAAAATGCTCAGGTACAGAGGAGTTCCCTTGTTTTCAAAGAAGGTCACTTTTCTGTAAGGAAATTGTATTACCTTTTTTTTTCTCTGGTATTTCAGGTGGAATTTAATTAAAGAAATCTTTATTTGTCTACCAGCATCACGTATGACATCAGTCTAGATCTGAGAATAGTTCTAGAAGCTGACTGTAGCTACTTGAATCCAAGGGTTTGGAATGTTTTATGGGCACTTGAGGACTTTATGTTTTTTCACCTTTGATTTATGTTACTATAAAATAGAGTTTATGGTAAGGTCAACTTGAAATACAAACCAAAAGACTGTCCAGGATCAGCTTCTTGATCCTGTGCAGCCTCCTGAGCTTAGTAAGAGAGTTCTTTTGTGGTGTTAACGCTCACCAGTACTTAGGTTATAGTCAGCACTGTAGGATCAACTGTGAGGGGGTCATTCCTTTCTCGGCATGAAAAAAGTGACCAGCAGAGTGAGGCTTACAGTGAAGGGAAGAGAAGGAAGAGATGAATAGAAGATGACAGGTAGGACGAGCTATTGCAACAGATACCCAAGTGCGTGAGCCAGTGAATGTGGAGAGGTGGGACAGAAACACTCAGCTCATTAAAATGGGTGAAGCAAACATAAAGGGGTGGCATAGGGGTGTTTGCTAACTAAATGGTGTGATTGAGAAATGCCAACTGTAGCTGAATCTATAAAATGTAGGTTATTCTTTATCTTACATACAATTAATGTAAGTATTTTAGAGCAAGGTTTTAATAGCTGTGGAGAGGAAACTGTATTAGCTTTGTGCCAGCACTGGTTTTGGGTTACAGTGAAGGGCTCAAGTTCTGTATTTCCTTCTTTTGCAATAGATTTACCATAGAATCGTAGAATATTCTTTATTAGAAGGGACACATGAGGATAACAGGGTCCAGCTCCTGGCCCTGCACAGGGACCATTCCAAGAACCATACCATATTTGAGGTTTATTCACTACTACTTTCTTGAAGCTGAGTAGGGCGACCTGAGTGCCTGATGCCAGTTTTTGCAGTCCTTTACACTTTAAGTTCTTTATCTGATCATGTGCTATCATGTAATACAATGTCTGAAGTCATTCTCTTATTGCAACTCCTCAGCCAGCTTTTGCCTAGTCAACCATCTGGTGAGGATATAAAAAAATTACTGTTGTTGGAGTCCTTCATCTTCTGATTTATTAAGAGGGTTTGTTTCATTTAGGTGTGCTGAGATGCTGACTAAATGCCAAGAACATTTCTGGACTTGTGATAAAGCCCATGCAGAATGTATTTTTTCTCATTAACACAATTGGTATTCTTTGTGAATGAGACAGGACTCAATTAAAAAAAAAATCTGAGATGTTGGTTTCATTGACTGAGATGAAAGGTAAAATGAAATTTTTCTAGATTACAGAAGCTGACATAAAAAAATCTTTTTTCAATCTCAGTCATTCTTTTTAGAGATCACGTATCGGCTTTACTTCTTGTTGCACTTTTTTTAGGACTTCTATTCTTTTGCTTTTGATCTTGATGTTTCGTGTCACATTGCTTTGTAAAATGGTGTTTCTACTACAGAATTTTTGTACATGATAGATATATAGGAGGAAAGGAGTCATGCTAGTAATTCCTGATTAGACAGTCATTAGGGTTGGAAAAGACCTCCAAGATCCAGCCTTTGACTGAACACTGTCGTGGCCACTAAACTTTATCATCAGATGTTGGAGTCTGTACTCAGTTCTGACCTTTGTATGACATTGATGTGCTGCAATCAGAAACAAATCCAGTTTTCTCTCTGTAGTTCAGTTTATTTGCCTGTAAAGTAATGCTCCTATTAGAAGTTCTTATTAAAGTTGGGGAAAAATATTTAATATGCCAACACATTTTTATAGTTGCTCTTAAAAGATCTCAAACCGCCTTACAACTACTCAGAAGTTATTTTCTATATAATATCAAGAGTGTTCCAGCATTCCTGGAAATGGCTTGATCTTGCAGAGCAGTTTAGCTGCTGCTGAGCCTTTTTATTTTCACTTAAAGGTGCTTTTTATTTGAGGGGAGGAATATTTTGCATATTGTGTATGTTAATTGCCAATACTCCAGATGCATCCAAGAGAATGAAGCTGTTAATATTCTATCTGATTTTTGAGAAGCATTTTATTTCAGCTCAGTAGAGCAGTAGGCTGGCAGGTATCATAGAAGATGCTAAGAAAATGAGCTTAACTTGAGCAGTAGTGTTTAGCAGATTACTCATTGATGTTCCCAAAGATACACGAAACTGAAATATGAATTCCTTTCATGTGTCATCAGGTTTTTTAACATATGGTTGCTGTTACATAGTGGTATTCTTAATACTTAGCTCCAGGAAAAACACAAGAATTTTTCCTGTCCTCTTCAATAATCAAAAAAATACAATTTAAAAGTTGTATGAAAAAAATCATGGGTGTGGAGACCCTTGGGGTTCAGGAAAGAGCTCCAGAGTAAAATGTCTAAAACACTTTGTGTTGTTCAGTACTCTGTTATCTTAGTCACATATTTGACTCAGTATAATTCAAAACATTTATAAAATACTATATTTGGACTATTTCTGTCCAATCAGATTGTAACACAACCAGAAACTTGGTGGACATTCTTTTTTTTTTTTTTTTGGTTGTGGTTATTTTTCATCATAGCAGATCTTATACATCAAACCAAACAGTTATTAATCAAGGATACAATGTTTTTTTAATCACAATCCCTTTTCTGAAAAATCACTTTAAGATGACTTCTCCTGTTACCTAATTCAAGTCACATAATGTCTTAGCATAAAAGTATGTTTTGACTGGAGATTTTATTTGAAATCTTAAATTCTCTTTTTTTTTTTTGGTTCCAGTACTTCCCTTGATACCTGTAGTCTTTGCAGCCTATGTTCAGAAGCACCTTCAGTGAAATGAACTCGAGAGAAATATTAACTCTTGTGCTGCCTACAATCCATTTTCTCTACCTTGGTAATTTTAAATGTTGAAATAATTTATAGTTTCTTTAAAAAAACCTCCCAAACAACAAAAATCAACCCCCTGGTGAATGCTTATATTGTATCCCATGTGCAGCTTCCAGGAAATGAAGCAAGATAGTTTATTTACTTTACTGGGGGGCTTGTAGACATTGGCATCCATCCTATAGAAAAGGATGCACTAAGGCATAGAGAGTTCTTAGTTACCCTTTCAAGGGAGTTAAAGAGCTGCCTGTTTAGTAGGTGCTTCTTTGAGTGAAAAGACATCATTGCATCAGTCTTGATACAAATAAAACAGAAACAAAACTTTTTTGGTCATGTGGGTGAAAAAATTCAAAACAAAGTAAGTCTTTAGAGCTCAAGAGCTCAATTGATTTGTTCTCTTACAGTAGTGTAAGTAACACTTCCATGGAATTTTGTGGTTTTTGGGAAGTTTTCTGTTAGGTTCCAGTTCATTTTTGTAATCACACTTGGTGAGAAGGCCTCTCTTGCTTACCGCTAAGAAAAGAGATCTGTTGATATTACCCTGTGATGAAGGATACCGTTTTCCCGGCTGGATAGGAGGGAAAGGAGCTAAGGCCTGGAAAGACAGAGTTGGGAATGAAAGGTAGGAGAATCTCTTGAAGTGCATGTAAGGAAGAAGGCTTGGCTGCTAGATATGCCTGAGGAGTGGGCGAGCAGACTCGTGTAACTGGTTCAGTGAGATACTGCCCTGTTAATCTCAAGGCTTCTGGGAGTGTAAACTAGTGTTTTGTTTGCAGCTCAGTGTCCCTGGCTCTGTCATCTCTGTCCACACACACCCCAAGAATTAGGAGGAAGTTAGTTTTGACCTCACATATTTGCCCTCTTCTCTTTGAGGACAAGACAGGTTTGTCAAAAGTCCCTGTCTGTGAGCAACTCATCAGAAGGTTCTTGGGTTTGTTTAGAAGATGGGATGTTGAACAGAGACAAACCTAAATATAGTCAGGCAGGAAATTTAGGTGCATGGGTACCGATGTTGCTTTTGGTGGAATTTTACATGTTAATACTTATTTACAGTCATCTGATAGAGACATGTAAACTAAGCAGTAGCAAATTCAGGTATGTTGCGTTGCTTCTGGGAACCCTGGAGTCTGTGATGTGGCAGAGACACACCCTAGGAGGACTGTTTAAGGATGATACAGATAACAAATTCTTTAATCAGTGGCAGAGTAGCTTTTATGCTAAGGCACTTATATTAGCCTAACTATCACTTTCACTGAAAATGAGCTTGGGGTTTTTTGTGAGGAAGACATGATCTCTCTGATCTCCAGAGACAAGGGAAAATTAAGTTTTCCTTCGTTTACCCAAGAGGATGCCATCAGTTGTAATTTATTTGAAGAGGGGGGAGAAAATTCAGAACTTGCTGAAATACAGCAAGCCTTGTCAAAAACTACTTCCTTGTCACCAAGGAGAAACTTGTCTCAAGGCTCCCAATTATTCTTTTCAAGGGTGCTTTGGGCAGTCTCATAAATTATGTGTTTTCTTCATTTGATTTTTGTTCAAGAACTTGTGAATGTTTTTTCTCCTCAAGAGTAAGAGCAATAAAGAAGCAGTAATGAGGAGTGTTTTGCTTCTGACAATATCTGGTCTTCTTTTCATGACTGACATTTTAGAATTAGTAGTTATATTGTCTCATTAACAAGTTTACTGTCAGCCCCAAGTAGCTTGTAGAATTATTAACTTCTGTGTCCTTTCAGGCTCCTTTGGCACAGAATGGCTTGTTAGATTGTGAATGTTAATGATCTTCTCTTAATGGATGAATGACTTTACAACTAAGTTCATAATTTTAGGAGTCCTTAGCTCTTATGGAAAACTTGCATAAATACTTTTTATTTTTTAACCTGACAATGTGTGATCTGCATTTGGATCATGGATGGATTCTTCACATATCAAAAATTGTCCACTCCGTGCAATTTGTATAACTACATCTGAATTTTTGAATGGACTGTCCAGCTAGTAACTGCTAGCTTCATCTTTAGACCTCCAAAGTATAGCCTTGTAGTTTTGGGCAAGTGTGTGTAGATTAATTTTCTTTCAAATTCAAAAATCTTATTTTCTGAACACACAATTTAAGAGGCTTGAATACATTGTTGCCAATTTCTCTGTAAAAAAAGACTAAACTTAAAATTGGGATTAATTCTGTGAATTTGCTGTGAGGAGTGGAAAGCTGTAAAATATCCGTTCATGTTTATGCTTAAAACTGTTTAATAGATATATGAAGCTCAGTTTTTATTTTTATTACTTAAATACCAGAAGTATTTATTTAGTATGTTTCCTTGGTAAAGAACTCAGTAGGGTAGAAAAGGTGTCACTTTTTTGGAACTCTACTCCCAATATAAATTTTTCACATTTGAGTCTTTAGAAGGAGACAGTATTCGCAGAAAATTACCAAAGCATTGTGCATTCCACTATTTCCCTGTGTTCCTTAGGATTCATTTCCCCATGGTCAACTTTAAATACAAGTGCCATTATTACTGTACTTGTTCAGGCTTTCTTTTGATTTGTGGAAAACATGTAACTCTTTTCTCTCAGCTGCTTTCCTGCCTCTTTCAAGTTTCTTAATTGTGCAGGCAAGTGATCCTACACTTTTCTTGGTACCCCCAAAATACTTGTAGTATTTAAATGGATATTATTGATCATAACTTTTTGTCTCATGAACATAAATAGGATATTTCACACCTCCTAGATTTCCCTAATCTTAAATGGTTCTGCTTCCTTTTTTTTCCCCCTTAGCTCCTAATTTTAAGTGACTTTCCCCCCTTTTTTCCCAGTGCACCCACACTGTACCAAAGCACCTGAGGCATAAATTTTAGACTATAAAAACATTGCTAGGTTATCTCTATCTGTAAAGCTCCAATTAGAGATGCATTTCACATCTTCAAAGAGTTCTGTGATAGTCTAATTGAATCAGTAGTTTATATAATTTATAAATCTGAGTGATGTAAACTCAGTATTAATATAGAAAGACTTTTTCTCGTCATGCAGTGGCAGTTAAATGTGTGATTTGGGAATCAGGTCTGATGATTTAAAGGCTTTCCAGCAGTAATTCTTGAATGTCTGTATTATGCAGTGGAATGAAATCTGCAATAGTTGTCCTTGGTAGTACTCATGCATGCCTGTAACTGCACACATGCTGGTAGAGGTGGAGCTTTTTAGCTTGGGTAAGGCTCTGTGTGAGAATGAGCGTAGTGCTTCCTACCCAAGCTGATTCATGCAGTGCATGTATATATATATGGTGCGAGGTACTAGGGACTAGGTAGAAGTAGCAGATAAGATTAATGTGTAAAGTAGTTGTGTGGTTTGTCTGTTTCTGTTAACTCTCTGTTAAATGTAGCCTGCACAAGTAGCAGGACTCAAAGTTAGCAAATAAGTTGAGCTTGTCGTGCCCCAAACCACATGGAGTGGGTGGCCAGAATGGCTGTGCTATTTTGCAGTGCTGTTTGTCTGTTTGATCAGTACTTTGTTTTTTACCTCAGCTACTGTTTGTAACCCTCTCTGATCAAGTGAAGATTTGTAGTGTGAATCTGCTTTGCTTCTGGTTTTGATAAGCAACACAAATGATTCTGTGATCCTTGCAGAGACATTGTTTTGTGCTAATGCAGAATACCAAAAAAAGATTGAGTGGTAAAAAGCACAAATTTTCAGTAAAAGCCTGCTCTACATTATCTAATTCCTAAAAGACTTTGGGGAGCTAAGTAGTTCATTTTGACTGTCACCTACTGCCTGAATCCAAAACCTGTTTGAAGATTTATCATAGTACATAGGATGCACAGTTGCTGGGCTATGTGTAGAGCACTGTGCATTCATATATCCAGGGGTTATGTGAGTGCATGTGCCTTTTCTACTTGTACAACAGGTTAAACATCTATCTAAAACCAGCCCAACTAAATTAGCTATCTTCCCATTTTTGATATGCTGAATGATAGAATTAATTTTTAATTTGTCTGTTCTTGTTTTTGTGAAGGATCATGACAGTGATATGCAATGCTGAAGGGAGTCATGTTTCAGTTTCCTGTATTAAAAGTGCAGTCTTGTTTTGGCTTAAACCAGTGTAGAAATAGTGTTGGCAGAGTCAGTGACCTGTAACCTAGACCTACAGGGTACTGTGGCCCTTTGCTGTTTGGCAGTTCCTTTAGGCAGATCCTTTTCGACTGATGCTGCTGTCAGGAGTGAAATCCTGATGCAGTTATTCTCAGTAGGCCTTCAAGTTGCCAAGTATAATACAAAAAAAAAAAAAGGTTTTGATATATCGACAGCTTTTATATTTGCCTTCAAATGGGGGCTAGCTTCATATACCTTCATAATGCTCTCCCCTTTCTTTTAGTTTTTAAGTTTCCTTTATAATAAGAGGAAAAAACGCCAGAATCAGAATACTGAACATTTACCATGTGTGAGATAAGTGAAGATTTTTGATACTTTACTTGCTGCAACAAAAATGGTATTTGAAAATGTTGTCTACAAAGCAAAGTACTGAGAGTAGAAGAAAAACCTGATTGGTTTACTTGGGAATGGCATATATATTAAAATGTGACTAGTTAACACAAGGTGATGTTTACTCCTACACTGTTTTGTTTGTTTATTTTTCCTCCTGGCATCAGAATGAAGAAATTAAAAGGCTTTAATAATTTAAAGTAGTACATGTATTTACACTTTTCTCAGTTCATATGTATAGTTCCTGTAAATTATGATCTCATTTTCTCTCTACACCAAAGAAATAATGTATCCTGGAAGGTAAATCTCTAACATAGTTGAAGATGGAAAAAAATGATCCTTTAAGTCTTACACAGACCATCAGAGTGAATGAACTCCTTTTCCTGGTTGTCTTGTCAGGTCTGTAGACAGAAAAGCTTTCTTACCATCTTGGCATCGAGCAGGCATTCTCTTGGATAATATTCTTCTCATTTCCTAATCCCACACATAGAGCCTTAATGTGTCTTGATTAAGTTTACCCAAGAGCAGGATATACAAATCCTTTTCTTTGGGTTTTTTTTTCCCATTTCATTCTTTTTATTTTCTCCCTAATTCTTCTTTCCTTCCTGCAAAAAATCCAACAAAATTCAGCCCTTCTGTAAGGAGATACTGTAGAAGATAAATAATTTGTGTTTTATAAGCAGAATCATATGCCACTCTGAGTAGGGGTAGGAGAGTGCTTGTACAATCTGTGCCTTTTCATCTCTGCCAACAAATTTTGAAAAGTTGTTTATTGGCTTTTGAGGATGTGAACTGAATGTTAGAAAAGCAGTTTAGATCTCTGAAACTCTGTGGTTATTGTCACACAGTGGAAAAAAATACCAGTGTAGATCTTAACCTGGACTTTGGATTCTTACAGAAAACATAAGAGATTTTTGTGTGCTTAGTTCTTGTCATGCTACATTTATTATTTTTTATATATTTACAGTGCATTTTCTTAAGGAGAGACAACCATGCAGCTTGTAAACCAGCTAGATCAAACAGACCTGTTGCCTGTGCTAAAGGGAAGACAATCTTGTTTTAATAAGATTTGAGCAGGAGTTTCATGTGGAAATGGTGAAAATCTAAGAGATGGGAAAAGTTGTTAATAGCATCTGTCTCAGGAAAATGGAAGATACAGACCTCCCTTTTCTTAAAATCAGGTGTAATAATTAGTCATGCAGGTTACAGGGCAGTGTTGCAGGTAGCTTTTGGATTTCTTGAGCCAGATAATGGATTAAAAAAATTATTTCTTGGGCACTGTCAGATTCACCATGTACACTTTTGCTCATGGTGGTCTGCCAGCCAGGATTTGAGGGCAGAACTCAGATTTCCTTTCTTTCCCACACAGCTCTAAACATATGTACACTTTGGAAAAACTGCTAATTGACTTCTGATTCAGCTGATGAGCTGGATACCAGTAATTGGATGTTCATCATGTTGCAAATAGCAGTGTCCATGGCACAGTTTTGAGTCTGCTGCTTGCTGCTACTAATGAGCTGCTTAAAGAAACACCATACAGGACTGTTGCTTCACACATCCTGCAACAGCTTGCTGCGGTTCATACAGATGTACGCACAACCAAGCACAACTTGAGCCCTGTTACAGGATATTTTCTCATTTGGAAGAATTTGCATTTGAATAGGTGATACAGAAATCAGGTAAAAGGGGAAAACCTAGTTGAGGTTTATGATACAGAATGGTATCATTATGATACAGCTCTTTCACCACTGCCTGCATGTTATTGTTCTCATGCTTCTCTGAGACCCTTCTGTTCTGTAGTGTTGTTACAAACTAGCTTGCAGTGCTAAAAAATGGTTAAAGAACTATTGTGCTTGCTCTTGCATTTATTCATGTTATATTTAATTTATTAGGATCTATTTATTAATGTAGCACATCATGATTCATACTACTTAAGGAGGTAATCCTTCCTTGCTTTCCACCCACAAGCTCCTTGCTCTCAAAAATCTCCAGAACCAGTTATCAAAAAAACTCTAGACATCAAGTTTTGGAAGGTGAACTTTTCTGCTAATGAAAGGTGTGATGGTTTCCATAACATAGTTTTGCTACATGGTGTAGTTGCCCAATTGCTTATGACTGACTATTATCCTGGAAATTGTTATTATTGTAATCTGCTGCTTGGAAGTACGCAAAAAACCATTTTACATTATTTTGGAAATAATTTTTATTGTAGGAGAGTAGGTGTGGCATATTAGTTCTTAATGGTTGTACAGGAGTTATTTCTTTGTTTTGTGACCTCCTTTAGAAAAATAATGATGAGGTAGTGTGGGAGGATCACCTGGATAATTGTGTAGGAAAACTGGATAATCCCTTAGAGGCCTCATGTATGTCCATGCTATCCAGCAGGAATTAAAAGTAGATGTGTTCTCTGTAAACACAAGTGATCACTTTTTTTCCTACCTGCAAAATTGCTCAGATTCATACTTTAGATAGTAATGGGCTATTTAAATGGCTTGTAATGCGTACAAACTATGCTTTGGATTTCTTATCCTATCTGAAAGTAACAGCAAACATCAAATCGATGTTAGATACTCTAATAGTCATCTGAACATTGCAATAGACATGGTATAAGTAATGCTAATTAACTCAGCTTTGGGAAATGTTTCCTCAGTCAAATTGACAGTGTAACCATGCATAGTCTAACTCACAAAGTTGATTAAGTGGCCTTACTACAGCTTTAGGGGTTGAATATCGCAACTAAGATAGTGCAATGAAACGTGGCAGGAAGCCTCATGCAGATAACAAATTGGCCAACTGCTAACCTAAGAGAGCTCTTCATTCACAGTCTGAATAAAGCTGTTCAGATGGTTCAACTTACTGTTTTTCTTTTGTGTGAAATTTGGCAGTAATTAGATTCACTACCTCTCCTCCAAAATCTATATTTGTAATTGTTACTGCTGTAGCATCTAACTGCCAAATGTGCACTTGAAGTTTTTTGCCACAACCATCTAAGCTTAAAGAGACTCATGCACAGCCACCTTTCCTTTGATGTGTGTGGTAAACTTGCTGCGCTTCAGCATTCTCAGCTTTTTATCTGTAGGTCTGAAAATATGTTGTTGATACCTGGGATGTGTATAATTTTTGGGCTGTGTCAAAGAAAAAGATATACAGGAAAGGAAGAAAGTTTGAAAAGGTTTCTGAAAGTGATGTTTTCTTTGAAATTGAAATTCTGTTCTAATACCGGTCTAATGCAATTTTAAAAGTATTTTAGCAAATGGTGAAATGGCTGTAACTCCACAAATGGTGGTAGTGATTTGAATCTCTTCATCTAAGCTTGCAGAAACTCCATGCAGCTAAGCTGAGCTTTGGTTTCAACAGTAGAAGCAATTAAGTTTAAGAGGTGGAAAGCTAATGCACTGTAGCTTTGGGTACTCTGTCATTTTAATTCAGTGTTCCGCTGTGCTGCTGTTGAAAGAGTAGTTTTGTTTTTTCACATTATGCCTTCTCAGTCTCCTATTTCTGCTTTTTTCTCTTTCTATTGTTCTTTTTTTTCTTTTCTTGGTAGGTCCACTAGGCCAAGCAATTGGAATTGACCTGGATTAAGGGACAGCTAGGTGAATAAAAAACTAATTGCATGGTCTGAGTCAGAGGGTGGTGATGAAGCATCCAGACTGTGTGTGGAGTCCCATGGGAATCCCTGTGGGGATCTGTCTTTAACAGTGAGTGGAGCAGGCAATGTGGTGCACTCTTATCATGTTTGCAGGTGACACAAGAGTCGGGGGGATGACTAGGTGGTGGCTTGAGGGAAGGGGTGGTATTCAGGGCTTCCTAGAGAGCAGGAGGAATGGTATGTAAAGAACATGAAGATATTTAGTTGGGACAAATGCCAAGTCTTGAACCTGGGAAGGAAGAGCTCCTAGTAGGGATATAAGCTGGGGCTTGGGGGAGCAGCTCTGCAGGAAAGGCCCTGAGGCTGCCAGCAGACAGCAACTCCCTGACAACGAAGGAAGTTGGCCAAGAGCATCCTGGGCAGTATCACCAGGCACATAGCCAGTAGATCAAGGCAAGAGATTATCTAATCTCCCTTTGCATCACATCGATGCATATCACATCTAGTTTTAGGTTTCTGATAACGGAAAGTTGCTGATAAATTAGAACACATTCAGCAAAAACCACCATGGTGGGCACTTGCCCTTCTAGGAGAGTCAGCTGGAATTGAACTTGCTCGGCTTGGAGAAGAGATGGACTCCCAGTGCCCTTGGGGAGGTTATAGACCAGAAGATGGAGCTGGACTCTTGGCGGTGACTAAATTGAAATGGGAGGGATTCAGGTTAGGTATGGGTAGAAGCTTTTCACCATTACTAGATGATGGAGAGGTTATGTGGTCTCTTGTCTTCAGAGATTTTCAGTTGCTGAGTTAACAGGCTGACCTCACAGCTGAGCCTACTTTGAGGAGCACTTTGTGCTGGAGACCTCCAGAGGCCCCTTTGAGCCTGTTGCCATGATTTTTGGTTGAATTTCGAGGTTCAAACTCTAGCTGGAAAGAATACTATCAGCATTTTGGTGGCAGTAGAGGGAGAACTCTCCTTTCTTTTAATATTGAAGATTTACTCCTCCTCCCTGAAGATAGTCTTCAATGTTTAAACTAATCTCTCTTATTCTCTGTTGCAGTACACAAAGGGAGCTCATGGGGGGTTATTTTGATTTAGTTAAAGAGTAGTGTGTCTGAGGAATTTACATTGTTTTGCTAGCTGATAGTTAACTATACAGTTGTTTGAGCTGCATTTAAACCTTTAAATGTCTTTCAGGACTTTAAAAAGTTATTTTTAAATATTTTTTTATTAAATAGGAATATTGTATTTCTAGAGACTTGCCCTCAGTTTATTTTCATTTTAGTTAAAAAAACAAGCAATTCTCCCTCATAGGAAGTTTGACTCATCACATAACTATAAACAGAGACATTGTATACAAAGTTTAGGTGGCACGGACAGTTCTCTCTTCTTCTCAGGCTCACTACAACCACCATTTTCTAACAGTGAATACCACAAATTAAGTGGAAGAGGAAAAAAAGAGTGTTCATCATGTTTTTAAAAGTGGTGATGCGTATGTAAAATGACTGAGGATTACAGTTTCTTTCTAGTATCCATTGCTTGACTGAGTTGGTTAAGTCTCATTTACATCAGATGGGAAAGGGAAAGTTGCAGCGCTGTTACTGAAAGTATCACCAGATCACTCTGGTTTTCAGGATCACAGTAATTATTTACTACTGATGTTTAGAAAGCCCACATATAATAAATGGACCACAAGTTTTAAAAGCCCACTGGAGATGCCTGCTTTTGCTCACCAAGTTTTTTCTTTTAAATAGTGAAATATTTCTTGTAAACCAGGAAAAGTACTACAAAACAACATTATCTTAAATTTTGCCCAAAGCCTAAAGGGGATTGTGTAATTTTCAAAAAGTGATTGTATTCATCTTTGGAGTCATACCTAAGAGTTTCAAAATAATATTTAGCTGAGCAATTTTGAATTGACTTTTTTGTCTCTCTAATCATGGAACAGTGACGTCTGTGTATGTCATCACCATATTGCTGCAAAAAAATATTTGCTCACTCTGAGCTATTGCATCTCTTCCCTTCCTGAGTGCTGAAATGTGCTTAGCTTGGTGCTACTTTATGATTTCCTGTAGGTACCTTCTATTTCACTCCTGTTGATAGAAATAATCTCTCCTTGGCTGACAAATGAAATTCACATGTGCTGTAAATGAAGTCAAAGATGTGATGAGATCTCTAAAAGTTCTGCAAGGTTGTTATCACTTTCTTTCTAATGGGTGTTAAGGCCTGATCATCGCAAAAACCTGGTTGAAAAGCAGCTCTCTGAAGGGTTCTTCAGATGCAGAATTCTTTGTGATGCCATCAAGAAAATTTAGCTTTCTCCCTACTTTATGCTATCCAGTTTCCTTTCCTGGTACAGGTTTGTGTGATTGCTGGGACAAACTATTATTTGTTTTACTAAATCCTACTCTTAGTATTGGTTTTATATTTTAACGCTGAAGCAGGAAACTGTAAAATTATCCCGATGGTAAGTGTGTTGAGTGGATGGAACTATTCTGTGTCTGCCCATGGTTTCTTCTATTTGGTACTGAGCTTGTCAGATCATCATCTGTAAAACGTCTGTTTTATTTCTAAAAATACAAGAGAAAAAGTTATATTGTTTCATATTTAGGTTTGGAGTGTTTTAAAAGATGGGTCTAAGAGACATTTGGTTTCAGCTTCAGGCTCTTGGATCAACCTTTTCATGTCTTATGTAAGATTAGTGCAAAAAATTTGATTCAAGGTGTTGAGTTTTCTTCTTAATTTTTAAATTTAGATTCTTACTTGAGGAAGATATTGAGATGAGCATAGCTGTCTAAAGCCATTTTAAACTCTGGAACATCATCTCTGGCTCCATACAACCACTTCAAAATGGTCCATATTGTCCTGTATTTTGTACCTTATCTGCAGTCAGATGTTTTTGATATGTCAACCTAATGTGGTTGATTCAAACTTGTGTTTGGATGCCTAAATTACTTAGAAAAAAACCCCCAAACCCAAGGTAACTAGAAGAAATATTAATGCTTGAACGTGAAAATCAAAATGTAGCTTTTAATGGTCACTTACTGTAATAAACAGTTGTAGAAATTAATTGCTGGAAACACTGGTGTGCTTTAACCCCAACCAGCAACAAAACACCACAGAGCTGTTGGCTCACTCCCCCGGGTGGGATGGTAGAGAGAATTGGAATTAACAAACAAAGCAAAACAAGGAATTAATTCACTGCTTCCCACGGGCAGGCAGGTGTTCATCCATCCCCGGGACAGCCGGGGTCTATTACACACAGCAGTGAACTGGGAAGACAAAACATCATCACTCCAAATGTCCCCAACGTCCATTTTCTTTCCCCCAGCTTTATATGCTGATCGTGACACCACATGGTGTAGGATATCCCTTTGGTCAGTTGCCGTCCACTGTCCTGGTTGTGTCCTCTCCCAGCTCCTTGTGCCTCCCCAGCTCCCTCCTCAGTGGGATGTTATGAGCAGCAGAAATGGCCTTGGCTGAGGGTAAGCTCTGCTCAGCAATAACAAAAGCATCCCTGTGTTATCAACACTGTTTCCAGCACAAATCCAAAACACAGCCCTATACTAGCTGCTGTGAAGAAAATTAACTCTATCCCAGCCAAAACCAGCATAAACATAAGCCTTTTAACACTAATTTCTATTTTTTAAATAATTACTTGCCTAATTAAAAAACGCTTTGACTTGGCATCGATTTCTTTTAAGATTTATTCATCGTAGTACTATAGATGCCAAAATAATTCTGACTTGAGTTATAGTCTGACTTGAACCTGTAGATGTGTCAGGTGAGGCTGTGGGCTGTCGGGTGACATGGGCAAAATTCTTGTTTTCATTTTTGTTTTCTTGTTCTCACTCTCCACAAAAGATGCCAAAACAAGGAAGGGGATGGGGGTGTTTACAGCAAGATAGACTTAAAGTGGAATTGGGTTTGAAGAAGTTGGTTATATCAGGGTGTGTTGTTATACCACTTTTGTGAAAAGAACTATTAGAAGTGGAATGAACTACACACGGGCATGATTTTAAAAAGTAATAGTGTTGCATTTGGAGAGAACTGTGGTTGCTATGAGGGTGCAGGCAGGCTTCATTTTGAAATAGTGTCTGTAGGTTGGTTGTAAAAATGGTTATTATTAGTAGAGTGAATGAGGTCCTCTACTGTAGGTAGTTACGTGAAATACTATCTCATGCTGAGGTTCTGTTGTTGAGTTTCTGGGAAATATTTTGTAAACTACACTTGGTTTTGCAGGTGATGGATAATTTACCAGGTGGAAAGTTGCCAAATCTTAGAGAAGTTATTAAAGGGTCTGTATTTTTGCATGCCTTATTCAGAGAGACTTTTTGCCCTTCTTGGGGTGCTAGAGGAAGTACAGATTCAAGTTCCACGTATCCAAGGATTCCACTAGAAAGGCAGATTTCAGCCATCAAGATCCCAGGATAGCTCTTTTGGAGAGCCTGCTGTTGTATGACATGTTAGCAAGCACTGGCAACATTGCCCTTCAACTCCATATGACTTTCTAGTAGCTGCTTTTATTTCTTCCTGTCTTGCTAAAAATAGAAATAACTTTAAATCTTAATTAAATATGCAAATTTAGTACACTGCATTTCTTGTCAGTGTCTAAGAAGGTAATGGAATAATGGAAGACACTAGGTTTTTTCACTTTTCTTAGACTGATTTTGCAGTCTTAGACTGCAATTATGTGTAGTAAATTTCAGTTCATAGGAAGTGTGCTTTTCTCCAGGACTTCTGTAAAAGTTTTAGAAGTAGTAATATTGGCAAGAGAAAGTCAGACCCAAAACTGGTCAGCAAGCAAGAGAAAAAAGCAGAGGAAAGAAGATGAAAGAGGAATGAGTAATATTAACAGGATTGTTCTTAAACTGTGTGAAAGACATCAATGCGTAGTACAGTAGGAGAGAAGCATAATTTTTTTAAAGAGTTGAAGTAAAAGTGTATAATTCAAAATACTTAACATCCTGTCAAGTTACATAAACTGTAGTCTTGTTAAACTCATCTTTTCTTTGAAACACTAAAGGAGGCTGCTAAGGAGAGGGGGGGATGTCAAATGAAATGGTTGCAATGATGATATGCAACAGAGTTAATTTCGACCTACGCTCTGCTTCTCTGCAGAAGAAGTTGAAGAAGAGTCTGAAACTACAATTGAGGTTGATTTGACTGATAAACAGAAACATCAGTTGAAGCACAGAGAGCTTTTCCTTTCTCGCCAGTATGAGTCTCTACCAGCAACGCATATCAGGTAAGAAGTAGTAAATACAATTTATCTGTGTGTTCTGCTGGGTGGGTTGCCTGCCAGTAGCCCATCTGCTTGAATGCTTCAGCCTTGCAAAAGGATGCCGTTGATCTTGGCTGAGTTGGTCCAGGTTGTCCCATGAACTGCCTTGGAAGCACCTTTGTTTTTTCCTTCTGTTACTTGATACTTGAACCTTAGAAGAGTCTCAGAGCTCTAGGTCACCAATTCAGCATTATTAATAATCAGCATCAGTTAATAATTTGGTGGAAAGTCAGTCTGTTACTACTTTGGAAGAGCTAATTTTTTTTAGTTATTTTGCCAGCCAAAGGAACCTTGATCATTTTGTCTGGCCAGGGAAACAGCAGATGGGTTTGGAAAAGAGGCAGTGACTCAGTGGTCAGATCTGCAGTTTAGGGCTGCTTGCATGTAAAGTTAAAATTGCCCCAACTTCAGTAAATGTGAAGAAGTCATGACTGAGTTTGGCTAAATGTTGCAGAAGCATTTCAAGTATTGTTTTAAATTGCCTTTAATGCTTATGTAGGAAGAAGCTTGCTAAAGCTCAAAAAGTGTTTGTTGGTTTCTTTCTGTAAATGATGTAGGTGCTCGTGTCATTTTCTGTTTAGCAGTCAAGAAGACTTTTTTTTGTGTTGAGATGAGGGGATGATGAATCTAGAAATGGAAATGAAACAGCATAGTGACAGGAGGAGTCTAGTTTAGTGTGAAGCAATGCATTCTTACCTTGCATTCTTAAGGAATTTTCATTTTCCCATTACATCCAGCTACCCCCAGCTATTTCAGACCATAAATGCCTAGAAGCTATCAAAAAAGTATATATTGTCCAACAAGAGAAACATTTTGTATGTGCATATTTATTTTCTCTCTTACTGGCAAATCACATAATCACAGAATATTCTGTGTTGGAATGGACCCAAGCATCACTGAGTCCAGCTCCTGGCCCTGCACAGGATCATCCCCAAGAGTCAAACCATGTGTCTGAGAGTGTCGTCCAAACACTTCTTGAGCTCTTCCAGGCCGGGTGCTGTGACCACTGCCCTGGGGATCCTGTGCCAGTGCCCAAACACCCTCTGGGTGAAGAACCTTTTCCTGATATCCAGCCTAAACCTCCCCTGACACAACTTCAGGCCACTCCCTCAGATCCTGTCACTGGGCACCACAGAGAAGAGATGTTGCTTATCTCTCTTGCTGACAACACAAAAACTGGAAGTTGGAAATTTTTATATTAATTTCCTATGCTTGATTCAGCTACTTGTTCTGACTTTGAGCAAGTCATTTAACTGTCAATTTTCTGCTGCTCCAACTATAGCAGGGAGATAATAATCCTGTGCAGTTTCTTTTACTTACTTTGACATTTAGATATTGAAATAAGGTATTCTCCTTCCAGAGGGAAGATTACATAGAAGAAGTATTGTAAATGTCTTCTCACCTCACAACTTGGGGAGCAAATACAATAGAGGTTCTCCAGTGCATAGTTCACAAAGGGAGAAAAACACGTGAATTCATAGTACATGCCACGCAGCACAGCAGGCAAAAGCAGACTGATGACTTGCATCTACTTTTCAGAACAGATGAATGTTGTAGGACTGTGCTGTCACGTGTCACTAAGACCTTTACCAGAAAAATTCTGGAACAAGCTTGATGTAGACTAATGACGTTTCAACAACCTTAACTCTGTTTTAAAGAGAAACAAGAAGGCAAATACACTATAAAATATTCCTTATTTAGCTTTTTAACTTGCTGGTGTTCACATTCTGTGATTCTCAGTAACTTTTATTTGAGATAATATTAAATCTTTTTTTAAAATTTATAATTTAAATATTTATATGAGATAATATTAAATTCTTAACTTTTATTAATTAGCTTGTCCTGTAGAGATAATAGAAATATTGAGAAGGTGGTAGTCCTCTAGCTTTCTTCTATCATTTTTCACTCCAGAATACTCAAGGATGCAGATATCACAGCCTCTCTGGGTGGCTGTTTTGGTGTTTGATGACTGTTGTGGTGAATATTTTTTCCCTGTCATCTGTTTGGGATTTCACTTATTGAAACTTGTTGAGGTGCCCCCCTGGGGGATGGGCCATGGAAGCTGAAGCATGGTTACACGGGTTTTCAGGCTGCCTGATGTTATCCTGTTCGTTATTGGTTATAGGTGTTTTCCCCGCCCCGAAAACTGTGGTTGTCCCGTGATTCCTGGGTCTTTGGAGCAGAGTCCATGCCTGACCTGGCTGCCGTGTGGCCGGTCTGTGACTCTCCTGGCTGCCATGCGGTCAGAGAAATAAAACATCCATGAATATCTACTGAAAATATTGTTCCTGATTCTTTCTACGGACACAGCTGTCTTCAGGGAGGGTGCAGGCTTTAGCCAGACTGCAACAAAACTTAGCATCTACTACCTTGTGTCCTATCACTGTGCTTCTCCAAAAGGAGCCTGGCTCCATCTTAGTTATCTGTCTTTTCATTAGCTAATTGAACAAAGCAGTAGAATTCCTCCCTTCAGTTGTCATGTCTTAAGAGTGAAGAAATCCAGTTTAATATCATCTGCAGACTTATTGAAACTGTATTCAGGTCAATATTAAACTGTTTGTTCCAGGGTCAGCAACTGGGGGATGCCCCCAGTAACCAGGTGCCAGCTGAACTTCGTATCACTCACCACCGCCTTTTCAGTCTGGTGGTTTTTTCCAAGCTTACTGTCTACTTATCTAGTCCATATGTTTCCAATCGACTTGAAGGACACTGGCACACTGCAGGCCTTGCTGAAGTCAGGTTCAATGACATTCTCTGCTGTCACTGGTCTACCAAGTCGGTTGCCTCCACATAGAAAGCGAGGGGATATTTGTGCAATAAAAGCCAGGGTAGCTCCATGACGTGGGCCTTTGCTCTAAGCACCTGCAGTATAGCCCTTAGATAGGAAAAGCTGGATTTACAGGAGTAAATGGTACAGTGGTATAGAGTGGAGATTGGAGGCTGGAGATCAGTTCTTTCAAGAGTAAGAACACAAAAAATCAACCCCTCTGGAGGGGAGAGGAGAAAGTCAATTTTAAGAGAATGGAGGCGGTTTTTGACAGCTACAGATCTTGAACTTTTCCTGACATCTTCAGACAAGAAAAGT
The DNA here is from genome assembly GCA_013397175.1 of Platysteira castanea. NCBI lineage: Eukaryota > Metazoa > Chordata > Aves > Passeriformes > Platysteira > Platysteira castanea. The sequence goes on along the minus strand of VYXC01006691.1, from coordinate 975,028 downwards.
ATCTGAGAGTAATTGCCTTTTTTATTGTAATTTAAGGAATAAAATAATTTTACTTACTATGTTTTTATTTAGTTTTAGCTAAGATTTTACTGCTTTTGTTTTGTCTTTCTTCTTGTCTTAACTTTACCCTTTGTATGTTTTTCAAACTAAATGGCAGAGGAAATTATACCTCTTCTCCTCCAAAGAAACCCTGTCACTAAGGTTACTTATGTTCTAGTTCACAATTCCAAACACAGTGATGTCTCATTTCTACACCTGTTGCTGTTACTTCATCGTTGAGTTACCTTGCAGTTATTTTACTGGTTAGATTTCTTTGATATGCATGTCTAATTCTGAAGCTCTTTGGTTTGCAGCTGTGAGTTTTGAATAACTGTAGTGTAATTTGTTTGCTCTTGTATTAGTGAAATAGAATTTCATTCCTTATTCTGATATTTTTATTTTGTTGTATATACATTATATGTAACTGTTATTATATAGAATTTGTTTTGTTAGAAATGCTGGGATTTTTTAGACTTCATCTTGTCTCCCCTTTAAATTAGGTGTCACTATGCCATTTCCGTAGCTTTAGGGAGAAGTACAAGTTTTGGCATAAAAAACCCCCGAAGAGCCAGATTTAGAAAAGAATTAGAAGTGGGTGGTGTAGTAGTAATCAAACGTGGCAGTGCTGTCTTGTGGACAGAGTTCTTGCTGTGGAGTGTGTTTCAAAAGGTGGAATTGCCTAGCTGGGTGCAGCACCCTTCTGGAGTCACGGTGTGTGGCACAGTACAAGCTCATGCATCAGCCTGGGGATCAAAGACAAGGCTTGTCACCTTTGTGCCCACTTGTCAAGTTACAAGTGAAATTATTGCCTCCCCTGGCTGCTCAAATGTATGCACTCAGTAACACCCCTCCAGTGGATTATCTCCTTCCTTCCTAATCCCTGGATGTTACAGATGCAGTTTTGCCAGGCTCTGTAATCCCACGTGTCCTTGTCACAGTTGTCCTGCCAGCCGGGCTCCCTGAGCCACTCTCCTTCCTTAATATCACGTGGTGAATACACCGAGGATCGATGCAGGTGGCTCCTGTAAGCCGTGCCACCCCAGAGAGGGGCTGAGTTGAGCCAGTGCTGTGTACTTGGGGTTTCAGAAGTTTGAGCATTACCAAACACAGCATTTTGAAAAGGCATGAAAAGGTACAGGGGGAAAAATGGTGAAAGTTGTCAGAAAGTTGAAATTATCTGCCAATGTTGCTAAATTCACCATAAAACTTAGCATGTGGTGAGAGTGGGTCCTTCTATAAAAATCTGCAAATGGTTATCCTGTTAGAGGTGGACTGGGTTATCTGACTTGTGATTTGGGCTTTAAATTTATTTTTCATTCTGAAGCTGTCAAGAGTTAATAGGTATTAAACATGTTTAGATTGTTGTAAAAGATTGTATTAGCTTCTAAGTTCATTTGTAATTGCTCTAAAGTTTAATATTTCTTATGAATTGTGTAGAAGAATTTCTTTATACATCAAGGTTCATCTTGTTATTTCAGTATCTTTGCTTATTTCTTGTTTGCTTATATGGTGTTTCAGTCTTGGGGTTGTAGGGTTTTTTTTATGTAAGATGGTGATGATGATTATATTTTAAGTGCTTGGAAAGCATACATAAGCCAAGCATTCTCAGATGTCGTAATAAAATCAGGTGTGAATCTTTTGGGCTCCTTTATACTGCAGTGACAACCTCCACCCACTTCAGAAAAAACCAATTCTTTTTCTTGCATTTTATTTTACATGTGTAGGATATCTGTACGTTATGTAGATGTTTGTCATTATGGGATTTATTCAAATAACTGTAGTAAATCTACACCCTAATCGTCAATGGGGAATATTTATTCAATCTGCAGTTGGATAAACTAAGTGTTTCCTATGCTTTTTAGAGGATTATATTTGTTGCTTGGCATAAACAGCAAATTCAGATTTTCTATGCACCTACGGCCTTTAATTCAAAAAAAACTTCCTGAGCTTGGGTTCTGAAATCTTCTTACACATACACTTTATTTTACAAATGACAAAACCAAGAAAAGAAACCTCCAAACTATGTTAAGCTGGTCTTGGCTTGGTTTATTTCTTCTGTTCCAACACAGAAAGGACTTCATGAGCCTTTTAAAAATTGTGATTGCATAAGATAGTTTTATTAAAAGCTGATTAATATGACTGGGGAGAATGTGAGTATTTTTGCAGAATGACTGTGCATTTGTGACATTAAAGAGTATCTAAATAGTCAGATCATGAGTAGAGTTCTCCAATTTTTATTAAGAAATTTGGACCTTCTGTATATTTTTATATGTTAACATACAAAAAAGTGTACTTGAACTTCTAAAGTATCAGTCTATAAGGATCTTGATTTTCCTCTTTTGACATTATACTGATCAGTAGTGCAGTCCAGAACACAGTGTTGATTTTTCTTTTAATTTGGTGTTTTGTTTGTTTAAATTGTTTGGTGATGGTGTTTTTCTGTTATTTTGGTGGTTGTGTTTTTGATTGTTGTTAAATGGTACCCTTGCTCTTGGGTAGACTAAAGGAACTTTGATTGGTACCACGTTGTAGACATAGCAGAAAAAGTAGCTTAAGAACATGCAGTTTATAAAAACATGCCATGCTTACAAACTGTGACAGTGTGATGCTTTTTAGATGTGTTATAAATGAGGTGTTTGAAGTACCAGTATTAGTGAGTCCTGATGAGATCACGAAGCACAAAGAACAGCAAAAAAGAAAGTTGTGTGATAAAACTAAGGTGTAGAGAAATACTTTTTTTCTGAATGTGGGATTCCTTCACTCAAGACGCATCAAATGGTCTGAGGCTCAAGATAGATACAGCAGGTGATTTTACAGTGTTACTTTTCAAGACAGGGGACTTCAGAATTTAGTGGTATTACCTCAGGATTTCTAGTTTTAACATTCCTGTCAAACTAGAACTTTCTGCACACAGGGTGTGTGGGTATACATACTAATTTTAGTTACTTTTTAAAAGCTTACTATGACCTTTATAGGTCTGGTTATTTTCTGGTGTAAATCAGACTGGATAAGGAGTGAATTTGTTTTGCATAGGCATATGCTTACCTGATCATCTGAATTGTTAAGCAAGGAATTCTTCCCTTCTGGATTGAGTTTATTTGGAGCAAAAGGACCTTTGAAGCGTGTCTGACTATTTTCTTTTTAAGCATATCTGACTGTTTTGTGGGGTTTTTTTCACCCCTTTTCCAATAGAATTCAAAATATTCTTACTTGAATTAAAATGAAAATTCAGCCTAGGACAGAATCCTGTTTTCAGATGTGGTCAATAGCCAGTACTAGTAACAGTGTAAGAAAAAGTATATTTATCAGTGGAAAACTGTCATTTAAATATCTGAAAATCAGTATATATTTCCCTGTAGTGACATAATTACAAAGTAGGAGCCTTTCATATGGTGCAAAACTTTTATGTCCAGTTGCATGGAGTGACGTGCGTTGCTTCTGAGCTGTGCAGCTTCTAATGGACTTGGTGATCTTAAAGGTGTTTTCCAACCTAAATGGTCTCATGATCATATGAAAAATCATTCCTAACCAGCCTCCTGTGGTTTTGTTCAGTTCCTGTGCCTCACTGCTGCTATACTAAAAGGGAACAATTTTTTTACTTTTTGGCATGAATTAGTGTTGCTATAGGACACAAGAAAAGAGATGGACTTGCCAGATTGAGCAGAAAGAGGAAAAGGAGAAAGTTTATTTATTGTTCTCATACTTACAGGTTTCTCAATTCCACAAGGGATTTGAGAACATGTCACTTCCTCTTCAATCCCACTGGAGAAAAAAGATGCTCATCAAAAATTCTCTCACAGTACAGGAATGTAAACAAAAAAGGACCGTTAAGTAAACATTAGCTATTATTTACATAACTCCGTGAGAAAAATTATCTGACTTCATATTACAACAGAAGGCTTAGCAAAAAGCTGGACAACAAATTAGTTCCTAGAGAAAAAAATATCAATGACTTGAGTTTGCAACAATGGAGTTTCCATTTACAGCAAGTACATCTACAGTTATGCTTGTTCTGAGATACCAAAATATGTAGTTTTACTGTGGCCACATTGAGAAAATAATTACCTTTTAATTACTTTTAAATCCATGTCAGGTGGGCACGACTGCTCTGTAAATTTTACCAATTTCAAGTGCTTAAAATTAACACTCCAGCTCTAATTAAAATTAAAACTGAATTTTTTACTAAAAGCCACACTCAGTATAAAAATCCTGGGCCACACATATGATCTATGCATGTGTTCAGATGCCAGGCATTTATTAGTTCATTTAGATTCATATTACACAGTTTGCTGATTTATTATGCACATGAATACATGTTTTGATCAAGCATGTATTAATCAGATAATACCAAGTTTATTGATATATCTTTTGGCCACAAATACACAATCTTGTACTCTTTAGAAGATTAGCATTATTTTGTCAGAGGCACAGATCCCAGTAGTAGTCACCTATCAAATATTGTGGTTGGTTGCTTGGGTTTTCTTCCTCATGTTTGAGATGGCTCTGTGAATGAACAGAGACAAACTTGAGCCAATTCATTATGAATCAATACAATGCAGAAAATTTTTTTGTCAATTTCAAATATTGATTGAATATTTTAAAAGTCAAAATGTAGTTAGGGATCTATTACAGATTTAAATCACTATGATGATGTTTTTATTTTTTTGTTTTTAGTGTTATGTGATAGCTTGCTCCCCAGTTAATCTCTTTGCAGTCTTGAGAACTTGAAATTTGCTATAAAGGCATTGGTATGTGTCTGTCAGCATCATTTTGTGCCCCTTAAACTGTGCTTCAAAGTAAAATACACAAGTACTCTTAATATTGGCTTCCAGTGACTGGGGAATCAATTTCATAAAATTAGTAGAAGCTCTTTGGACTCCACAGTTCCCACTCTCTGGTTTAGTGGTCATCATTGCAATTTAGAGCATTTTAGGGATCGAGACTTGGCTCAAAGTGGATGTTTGATTGGAAATCTTCAAAACACTTTCTCATTTAAGACAGTTCAGGAAAAAAGCGTTGTTATTTTAGGTAGCTGTCTCCTTCTTTACTCAGTATCTATACCTTTCCGCTGCCTTTTCTCCCTTTATGCTGGATATGAGAAAAATCACTCCTGAGTTCTACTCCTGCACCTGCTCCTTTCTACCCCTCTTCATTATGCACCTTCATTTTAGTTTAATCTCTGATTGTCACTGGAGTAACAGCATATGTTAAAATCAAATCAGATTTTTCTCACAAGCATAATATTTCCCAATATTCTTTCCTGTTATTTTATTCTCGGACTGTCTAGCTAGTGACTCATGCTTCTGTGTTCCAAATGTCTACCGAGACACTAACATTTCTTGATGCAGATCATCAAGATACAGTTGGTATATATCTGTACAAAATTGTCCAACATAATTCTGTCATATTCAGGAGGACAATTGATAATTGTTATTTCCAAATCTCTGGGGTCATGCCTGCATGTGCTTTTTTCTTTCTTCAGCTTGTGTCTGGATTAGCAATGCATTTAAAATTTCTTTGACTTGGTGGAACCCAGAGCAATGAGTTCTGAGAGTTCTTGCACTGCATCATTACCACCTAGGCTGCATCTTCATTCCAATAGGAGATCTTGTTGGCGTGGTACTGAACCCCTGAGGTAGCCTTTTTCCACTGCTATCTTTCATACTGGTTAACAGGCAGCAGGTGTTTATTTTTTTTAAAAATGTATCTCATGGGCTGTCTTACTCATCTGGTGAAAACATGAAGAAATAGCCTGCAAGAACAGGAGGACATGAATTGTAGAGGCTTCCACTGGTTTAAAAGTTAGGGCTGTACTGAAACAAACAGGGACTGTAAAAGATGAAGCAGTGGCTGTTGATTTCGATTCATTTTGATAGTTTTAAAAGATAAGTGTTTGCATCAGCTTTTTAAATTTTGGTAAAGACCTTAAACTGTATTTTTGATTACTTTGAGAAGAAGCTCCTTAAAGAACAGTTACCCAGACAGTGCAAACAGGAAGGCATTTCAGTGTATTTTCCAGGCAATTTGGTGTTTTGCTCTAGGTTGTTTAAACAGACTATATTGAAATCTTTTCATAACATTGTCTGGTGTAATTCTTGAGCTGGTTATCATCATCTTTTACCTTCATTGTAACAGATTAGTAAGCGCAGTCTTGTCCTTCTCTCATCTAAATATTGAGGTCACAATCTTGTCTAAAGTATGTTCCCACACGTTTTTCATTCCCCTATTGGGTTTCACTGAGATATAGTACGTTTTTCTATTTAGTTTTCAAGATCTCTTAGCTTACTCTCTGTGAAATCTGTCCTTCAGGACTGGCATGATAACTGACATCTCACGTACAGTGTTGATTTTCATTAGCTCCTCATGGAATTGTCCAAGACAGTCTGACCCATGTGTGTCTCACAAAGCTGTCATTTGGTTTTTTAGAGTTTTTTTTAACTCTTCTTTTCTTTGTTCCATAGTAAAGAGCCCCTCCCCCTCCATCCCAGGAAAAACAGTTCCCTAAAACAGAGAGGGGAGGACCACAGTGAGACTTTTATCTACCATGATGGCTAGTATTTCTTACTATTTCCTTTTAATCCTCATTAGTGTCTCTGTGCTTTGAGGTTTCAGCTGTAGATGGTTAGAGGTATGTTTTTGGGACTGTATGGTCCTAGCTTTCTGCTGTTGAAGAAATCCTTTCCAACAAAATCATTACGGCACTTTTTCTAAAGTATTTCTTTTGTGGAGACAGTGTGAGTCTCATTTCTGTACTGTAACAGAAGGCCTTACTTCCTGAGGTATGGAAGTAAGTTGTATGCATGGAAAGACAGCCTGTCAGGCATCCCTTAGCTGATGGGTGTAAATGATCAGGAATTGTCAATCCCCCGGTGAAGTCACCTGGGACATACAAAAAAATTTACAAGCAGATAAACCTTCTAACAGATGAGAGTGAAGGAAGGTGTAGCATGTGAAAAGAGCGTTCACATGATTAATGCTTCAAAGAAAAAAGTTGAGTTGTGGCTCTGGTTACTAGGACAGGAGAAGAAATTGGATCCTAAGTGGTTTATGTGATTGAAGCTGGCAAATACCATGAGCATATATATAGAGAGAGAGCCTAGTTTTATTGTCTCCTTTTACTGCAAGACCTCTAAATTACTTTTTGTTGCTGGCTGATTTAATAATATAATAAGTTTTGTTGGCATCATTGTCAGCTCAATGGAACAACTCTTTATTTATGACCGGTTTAAATATGAAGTACATCTAAGAGCAGAAAGAATTCTGAAGGCACAACTTAATCTCATCAAAATTAAATTGTAATGAAGACGTAAAAGCTAACTTTTTTGTTTACTGTTATTTGTGCACTGGGGTTGAGGAAACTTTCCCTCAATATTCCTACAAGATAAATTTTGCCTAATTCTGTAGGAAGTAAAAACAATTTTTCTGAATATTTTTAATTTGAGAAAAAGGTCAAAACCAGATATGTCATCTGATGCTGTTAACTAGTAATTCACCTTGATGATACCAGTTAAGTCAAGAATGCTGCTTGTTGGAGGAATACAGCTTGAATCAGAGTCACATAAGAGGAAGAAGGTTTCAAATGTGAAAAAATAGTAGACAGAGCTTCATCTATGTTTTTGTTTAACAATTTTTTAAACCTGGGCAATTCTTTGTAGTTTTTACCTGAGTTTTATTCAGTTTAGTGACACATTTCAGGCAGGAGACTTCAATAGAACAATGAAATTGTGGCATTGTATGCCACCAGTCTAAATAATACTGAAAATACACAGACAGTAGGATTTCTGAAAGAAGAGAGTATAATTTTATTTTGGTGTGTAACTGATTTCATAATCTGGTAAATGCAGCGTACACTCTCTTTCATTTGCTTTTGTAGGTAGCTAGCTCCCCCTTTCTTTTCTCTGTCTAGTTTAGAACAGCCAGATTTTATCCCGTTATATTGATTATTTATTTGATAAAGCTCTTTCTGTCCCAATTATCTGAAATTATTTTAAAACAATAAGGAATGAAGCTCCAGAATGCTGTAAGGAGGAAAATACTATTTTTAAATCCAGAGAAACTATGGGTTTTCAGATACACTCAAATAACTCCCAAGTCGCGTTGTAATGTGGTTTAAATGGCATTAACTTTTTCTCGCATTTTGATTATTAGCTTTGAAGAACGGGTGAGAAGTGCAGTGGTGGTTGGAGAATATTAAGGGGCATATTACTGCAAATCAATATTCACTTAAGTTATTTCTTTAGCATCCATGATTGAGGGGTGATGGAGACAATACAATGAACTAGATGCTCGGTTCAACCCAGCAGAGCATTTGCAGCTAGAAAGAGAAGCTTTTTCTCTGATAGGAAAGAAAGAGAGGAGTTATATAAACAGTAAGCTTTTGTGAATTTGTTAAAGATTCTAAATCACTTACATTAAGTATTGCAGGTTTCTAGATTACAGAAACTGGTAACTGTAATATGGAGAGTCAAAACTAGAAAAAATTCCATGATTTACCTGTTTTCGAATGTGAGTTTTGTTGTTGTTGTTTTTTATTTTTGTTTTAGTGTCTACTGCAGGTCTAGTACTGTCTTTATTGAGACACAAGTCCATGCATGTGAGAGGTCATATATGCATACAAAGTGTAACCTCTGTGTGACTCCAGCCGTTAGATGGTTAAAGTGCTGTACAAAGAAATGTAGCATCAAATAGAAATTCACTCACTTAGAAGACATGCTGCAGGGACTCATCTTGTGTCTTAATGAAATAAAATGAATTTTTTAACGGACCAGCAATAAAAGATGAGGTCGGTCAATAAAATACTCTTTCAGAATGACAGTGAAGCAATGAACCCCTCTGTGGTAATTGGAGTTAAATAAGGACAGACTGTAGTGGACAGAGAGAGTGCATACTAGAGCTGTATAGAGTAGCAGCCAGACTGGAAAGGTAAACTCCTGGTTAGCCTTTTACACTAAAAAAACCCAGTAAAGTACTAAAATAAAGTTGGAAAACTGACTTCATGCTACAATGTAATTAATTTTTAGAAGTGAATGCTCTGGAATTATCAGGGCCAAAAGTTTCAAAAACACCTTCAAAGAAAGACATGATGGGGTATCAAGAAGGTTTCCTACTTCTCTACTGCAGGAGGCTTTTCCTCTGCTGTTGTGTATTGTGCTCAGACTTTTCTTCCTCCTCTTCCCACCATTTCTCTTCGGTGGTGTAGTTCTCCTGACACGTATGACAATGAAGAGGAAATCAGGAGGTAATGTGTGGCTTATCCCCCTTTCCCAGGATGTGCAGTGGCAATGAATAAGACATTAGCTGGGTATGTTCACTTAATGATCAGCCATTAGTAATCGGCTTCTAATGCCTCTGGTTGAGCTTGGAGTCAGCATTCCCTGACTTGAACGACAGGTTTTTACAATACCCATTTTGGTGTTATCTTAAAATCAAGATGGTACCTGCAAACAATTGCTCTTTCTATATTTGTGTTCTGTTCCCTGAGGGAAGATGGGAGATGAGTGTTCCGGGCATAGTTCCTGTAACTGGATGTATAAGGGGACAGGAACCTCCTGGCAAATACCAACTAAACTGAGTAAAATTTAGGTGCATGAAATACAAGGTGCTCTATGTAAGGTGCTGTATATATGATGATAAATACACCTTCATATATATGTACACAAACATACATACATACATACATATATAGATATGTATAAAATGGTAGTTCAGTTGTAAATGATAACATGAAAATGCGAGTTGTTAGCAAGATGATTCAGTACACTTAACATTTTTCATCCACATCCATGAGTGTTTCTTTAAAATACCATTTGTTAAAAATAGTTCTGCAGGTTATTTGCAGAGAAGCTGGAGACAGGAATTTGAGGCAAGGCAATGCTGGGGGAGATGGGGATGAGAAGGGGATGAAGGTGGTGGGGTCAAACTCCCGTTGCACTGACTACTTGTGTTACACATGGGCAGGTCTGTACCACTGCTGAGCAACAGGAGCCAGCACAGAAATGTAGTCATAAGCACTTTAATGTGGGCATGGAAGAAGCTAATAGAATTCCATGATTCATTATTAAAAACAATTCCATTCAAATGAGAAAAATGCTTTGTTTTTACAGCCTTAAAGGTAAAACCTTATATTCTTTCTAGTTTGGGTTGTTTTCAAATTATACATTGAACTTAGTGGAGGTAAGTCACTTGGAAGTGATGTTTCTTTAATCCAGGCCTTTTTATTAATTGTATGTTTATTTACTGTTTGCCATTGTACCTCTTCTCTTTCTTTGCTTCTCCATTACTGAAACCATGTCCCAGGTTGTATGTATTTGAATGCTCGGGTCAATACAGCCATTTATGTTATTGCTTTGATGTTAATTTTGATTTTTTTAAAGTATGGCAATGTTCATTTTTGTATTTTATAATATTTTTATATTTTTAGTGTAGAAGTTTAAAGTATACCTAGGTTGTTTTCTTGTAAAAAACTCTTTACTTAGCATTTGAACTTTTTACTACGTAACTGTTCTTGCTTATCTTTGTGTAGGGGAAAATGCAGTGTTGCACTTCTGAATGAGACAGAATCTGTGCTGTCGTACCTGGACAAAGAGGTAATTGTGATTTCTGTTCAAGTAAATACTGGGATGGGTTTATTTTTCTTTTATAGTTGCATTTTTAGTAAATCAACAAACAATACTTTGAAGATCTTTTTTTGAATGATAGCTTAGAAAAATTATGTTGTTCAAAACACTAATTTTAAAATGTTACTGGATAAAAACTTAATTGACACTCTTAAATGATAGGTTTATTATGAATATGTTTGTATTTAGAAAATAATTAATTTGGAGTAATTCAACGTGGCATCTGACAGAAGAAAAATGTAGAGATATTTTCCTGTAGTNCACGTTGAATTACTCCAAATTAGAGATATTTTCCTGTAGCGGATACTGAAGGGAGAATTCACATGATGCTTTTTGTTTTCTCTTTATTTTTTCCTTTTTTTTCTTTTATTGTATGGAAAGTATCTCCTCACCTTCTTCTGGAAGGTACTTAGGATGCTTAGCTTTACCAGAGAGGAAGAAATTTCCCCAAAAAATTGTATTGCAAGATGCCTTCAAAATAAACATATTTTTCTTTGGAATGTCTTCATATAACATCAGGAAGTCAGTGTTTTCTAACTGAAATTAGCATGCCTTTATTTTTAAATTTCTACACCAAGCCACTGATAATCAGTAAAAATATTTTTGAAAGCAGGACTTGGCATATACTTATGTGACTGTACCACATTTGCCAATACTGTTTAAGTGCCTGAAAAGGGTTTACACTGACAGTATTTTATTTTTTTGAGACTTATTTATCATGGAAAGTCAGTATGGTAGAGATACTTACAAGTGGAAACATGTTAAATTCAGAAAGCAGTTAACATTAACTCTCTTTAAATCCACTGATATATTTTTGTGTATGAATTTTTCCATTATTGCTGTGTTCTGAAGTAGGTCCTATCAATGAGAGAAGTTTCAATTACCTTCTAAAAGTACTCCTGAAACATCGATATTATGTAAAATAAAGATTTATGTACCAAATGTGTGTTCTGTCAAGTATGCAAATATCCAAATGGGAGGTGTTACAAGTTTGCAAACCTAATTTTAAAAATTATTATGCTCTTGCAAATGTGTCTTTTTTTTTTTTTTTTTTTAGGATACTTTTTTTTATTCATTGGTGTATGATCCATCATTGAAAACGCTTTTAGCAGACAAGGGAGAAATCAGAGTGGGACCTAGATATCAAGCAGATGTGCCAGACATGCTTGTGGAAGGTAAATATATGATCTTTGATTAGTGAAAAGAATAAAAGTCCTCATATTGCACTATTGCTCATGCTGACTTTGTGAACTAAACTACTACATAGAGGCAGACGAAGTAAGATGGTAGATCTTACTTTGATGAGAAAATTTATGAACACCAGTAGATATTATGGAAAAAGCAAGGATACTTGAATAGCTGTTAAAAATATGTCAATTTCCAGTCTGTGCATAAGCATTCGATATCTATTTATTTAATTATATGGTCTGGTTAATTATTTAATATAGGCTGCATTGAGAAAAGATGTTAAAGACCAGCCCATTTTGTAAAATAATAGCACTGCAGTAAAATGCGTGAAAAATATATCTCTTCTTTCCTTTTTAAAATGAACAATGCATAGACAATGTATCTCTTTGGGTCATCTTATTTTAAAATACTGTCTTTCTTTAAAGCCTCTTTTCTCCATTTTGTAGCAGGACTGAAACAACTGTTTCTAGCCTTGGCATAGCTTTAAAATCACTGATATTTTTAAAGTTTTATTTTATTTATTTATAATCTAGCACAACTACCTATGCCTTAGTCTTTTGCTAGAAACTGTTATTTAAAATAAAATTTCAAGTGAAATATTAATTTATTGTTTAGATGACATTTAAGAAGTATGAGTAGCTGTGTCTTGTTATATTTGCAATGGTATTCGCTCATTAAATTTAAAAAAAAGAAAAACTTTCCTCAGAAGTATTTAGATGTAGACACTATTTTCAAAAATCATGGTATTGACTCTAAAAGGAAAGGATTATGTGAGAGGAACACCACTTGCAGTAAGACCAAGGAGTTCTGAATGCCCCAAATATATATATTTGTAACCTTAAATGTTGTGTATTCCATTCATCATGATCTGCCTTTTTCTTTCTGCTATACTTTTTCTTTTGCACAAAACCCCCCATTATTTCTAATTTCTACAGAGCTTATTTAATAAATGTATAAAACCGGAATAATTTTATTTCTTGGCAAGTGACAGATTATTTTACAATGAATGTTGTTTAATAGATCACCTGCATTATTATTCTGACTTGTCTTTTAATAACCAGAAATAAACTCTAGAAAATCACTTCCAGATTTGTTAAAAAGGTGTACAGACTTGTTTCAGAACAGGTTTATGAATAGCCTGTGACCACTGCTATTCTTGCTGTAAAATGTACCTGCCATAGGGAAAAAATAGTCCTGTTGGCATTCATGTGCTGAGGAGGAAAGCTTGCCAGAGGGCTAGTGTGAAAATGGCTCTCTCAGTGTGTGTGAGAGGTAACTGGGAAGTACTGATCTGATTCCCAAATACCTGGTTGAACTGTAGGGTTTTCAGGATAAGCTGGGGTTGTCTGCCAGGCAGGAAGTCTTTTCCTACTGAATTCTTCTTACTTAAATTATGAAAGACAGAGGCTAATTATGCAGTAGTGAATATCACATATAAAGTAAAATTTTTCCTGTTCAAATTTTACTTACTTTATTTTTTCTAAAGTTAAATTCCATATTCATTTAAACTAAAGGTAGCAAGTTCTTCTGGAGCTTAACCTTCTGAGTTAAATCCTTGATTTAGTTAACATGAATAGATGATTGCTCTCTTATATCATGGAGATGGGATTTCACTGTGTGTTACTGTCTTCTTTTTCTCACACCCCACTAACCCCCAAAATGCAATGAGTGGTGCAGTCTTCTTGCTGCCTTTAGTAGGAAATAATAATTCATCAGAGCTGAGAAGCACAAAGCTGCCCACAAACCAGAGATCTGTTGGTACATGGAGCACTTGAGCAGTTTAGTTGGATTAATCTGCACTTATTTCAAGCGGCTGGTGGAAAAAAAGAGTTTGGTTTTGGGAGGATAAAAATATCTGAATTATGGTAGTTTGGACTGATTTTTTTTTCTAGATGTTTCCATAGCCCTCTGACCCCCAAGAAAAAACAAACGATGATTCAGCTGCTGCTGTGTCTTTATGTAAGCTGACAGCCTGGAAGTTATCCATTCACTGTCAAGCCTTTTCTTTCAAGAAAACAAATCTAAACAATGTTTAAAATTAGTAGAATAGAATAGTTATATTGGGAAAATATGGATTCTGTGAAGATATTTAATGTTTATGTAAATTTTTCAGCTTGAATTGTTAAAAGTGGCTAGTGATCTGTATCTCAAAATTATTATGCTCCTGTTTGTAACTCCTTAAAAGTCTAGAGCAATCACCTGAAATTAAAAGAGAGAATTTAGACAACATCTTGTCACTTCAGAAAAATCAGATTTTATATCATCTAATAACAGTATTGTGAAATAAAATAAAAAGCGTTGTTGAATTTGTTCACACATAAAACTTGTCCTGTAATCTAAAGGAAGAATACCTTTTTGAAGGTGGTAGGCATATTTTATACTCACAGAAAATCCCCAAAACCACAAAAAAAATTTAGACAAATCAAAGATTCAGACACCATCAGTTGTTTTATTTTTAAAGTTACTGGCATAAAAATCCAATTCAAATGACCAAAGACAGTTCAGATTAGCATTCAGAAGACCAGTCACAACATGGCACAACAGGAAAAAGATGCTCTGTAAACATGAAATTAATTTGTTGGAAATACACTGATGGATTCTAGTAGATTAAAATCCCCATTCTATCTGAATAGACTATGACGTTTTTGTTTTGGATTTTTTGGTGTTTATTGGAGAATTATGTGGGTTTTTTGTAGGAATAGATTTTTTTCCTTGCATTGATGTTGCCATTTTTGCATCCTTGAGTGAAATGTACTGCAGAACCAGGTGTTTAGGTCAAACTTTGGATAATGCAGCATACCTGCTTTTCACTGCCCCAGAGTGTATTGGATAAATTTATATTTCTCTTTAATTTTTAAAATGAAAAGAACATCTACTTTCAAAAGTCTAAAAGGTTAATTAAAATCAAGATGCATAATAAAATATTCCAGATTCAACTGTTTTCTGGTTTTCCACTTTAAGATATATTGAATCATAAATCCTTTACACAATTGCAGTAAATAAATGTAAACAAAGTTTACATTTGGTTGAAAATGTGTAAGCCTTGTAAATCTATGCCACTTTTGTTTGTAAGGGTGTAGCTAAATTGCATATATCACACATTTAGTGAAGACTGTAACTTTGGAGAAAGACCAGAGCAGATTTCTTTCCACAGTCTCTTCTGACTTTTGTTATCACCATTCTTGAGAGTAAAACTTGGGAGTAAAAGTTGTCAGATTTGAATGATGTTATGGTTGTGTGAAGTCTTTTGTCCCCCCAGTGCCAAGTGTTACAGTCTACACTCTAGTTTGAAGATTTTTAGTCTTTTTAGTTGCTTTTAATATACTGGAAGACAGGAGGCTGTTCGACAGCATTGAGTCAAATTCTGGCTAGCAGGATACTGAAGGAAGTCCTTTCTTTGTTTTAACAACACATTCTCCAGTGGCTTATTCTGTGGATGTAGCAGTTTATTTTCACATCTGGATCCGGTGTGGGGTAACATTCTTCTCCTCTGTGCAAAACAAGAATAAAAAGCTTTATCTCTGAGAATCAAGAGCATGAATTTGGACAAGGAGTATCTTGTTTTGGGCATCCCCACTACACAGTACAGGAGCATGGTATCTAGCTCGGCATGCAATGGCCAGAAGCTTCTGTCTGGTGCACTTACCTACTGTATTTGGTCAGCAGCTTATAAAATATGTGACTAGTAATTTCAGTAAACAAAGCTAAAGACCCTAAACAAGCAAGAACAAAGCCCTGTACAGTGTTGGTTTGGGCAAGTCATTATTATTGCTGTTACTTGGTTACAAGACACTTTTATAAATTGTTCTGAATATGATCAAATTTTTGTCACCTTTAACAGATTTTATTTAGTCATGTTTTGTGTACAGGGAGATTGCACCCAGGCAAACTAGTTTAGATGCTTGGTAGACTTTTATATAACATTGATTCTTACTTGTCTCACAGCTTTAAAATCCAAATGTTTTTAAATTCTGGCATTTCAACCAGTGTGTCTCAGGCAGTGGAACAGCTGATGCAGTGACAAGTTGTTTTATATGGTTGGCTAAAAAGCAGAGAATGAGATAGAGAAAAGTGCTAGCATGGCATTAGAGGTATGGTTTATGAAGTAGGATAGTGCTTAAGAGTGGGAGTAACAGGAAAATTTCTTTGCTCTGTAGAAGTACATCTAATGCATTATTGTTTCTGTCACATGCCTGCACTGCTCTTTCTGCCTCATGCCATCATAGGCCTAACTGCAGTTGTCACACAATGTAAATGGGTTTGCACAAAATAAAATGCATGACAGCTTAGCTAAACAAATACAATTGAAGTCATGTTGCAAATAGGGAAGCCAATTGTTTACAGTAATCTCATTGGCCAAATCAGTCATTTCTTAAGTAATGCCTAATTTCATTCATTCATGGCATTGTAAATCAAGTGGAAAGGCTGCAACTAAGTCAGAAAAGGTCAATAATTGTTCTTCTGTCTGTCAAAGTTCTATTAAAACTTCTGAAGCAAAGGATATTTTTTAACCAAATCTAACGAGAAATTTTATCATGACTGCATTCTGGGCATGATATGTAAGTCTAGTGAAACTACCTGCAGCAATTCTCTGGCAAAAAATATCCCAACCAAACAACTGTATTTTCAAGAAAATTATTACAATTTGGAATAACTATTTGCTATGATTTTTTTTTGAAGTATTTTATCAAAATAAATTTTCGTATGTTACATTTGATTTTGTGTACCAAGATCTGGTAGAACAGTGCGGCGCTAGGCAATGTAACATGTTTAAATGTTGAAATCAGCATTTTCAAGAAAACAGCCCAGCAGTGTAGGAAGGACCGTGCTGAGTCAGACCATCAGCTCTCTATCCATGCAGGAGATCTTGTCACTTGTGGTTTCTTAGTTTTCTTAAAACTTGTTTAAAGCCTAATAGAAATCCAATAGGCTGTCACCTTGAGCTTCCTTGTGTCCCTCTATGAACTTTTTGCTGCACTTCAGGAATTATGTGAGGCAGGATTTTTATTTGTAAAAGGCCTGTTGACTACTTTGTTGCAATTTTGACTCATTTGGGTTGTATAGCTGTGAGCGTTGACTATACTTAGTTGCCCACATTTTTTGTTTAGCTCACATTCCCTCCTTCACATCCTAGGTAAAACACAACTGGGTTTGAGTTCATGTGTCTTTATTAGTAGCTGTTGTGTTCCTGGGATCCTGTAGAAACCTTAAGAGGATTCTTGTCCAAACTCAACTAACTTGTTACTGTTCACAGTGTGTAATTGTCCTGTAACCTCTCCTGCAGTTGCTTCATTTTATGGTATATCTTTTAGGTCTCTCGT
Organism: Platysteira castanea; assembly: GCA_013397175.1. Taxonomy (NCBI): domain Eukaryota; kingdom Metazoa; phylum Chordata; class Aves; order Passeriformes; genus Platysteira; species Platysteira castanea. The sequence goes on along the minus strand of VYXC01006691.1, from coordinate 957,864 downwards.
GATGCATGTGGTTATCTCCACTTCTGTCCAGTCATTACAAATGTCGAAAATTAATTTGATTTCTCTTCCAACTATTAATCTAAATTTCTCTTATTTGCTTCCTTTTAAAATAGATCACACTGTCAAGGTCTTGGGCTGTTAGGTAGTTTATAGACCTTTTGACTCTGTTGATGGTCTGAGAAGACTTTAGTCATTTTAATGCCCTTTGTAATTTGGACAATGTTATAGCAAATAGGAGGATAAAAAAGGAGTGACAAGAAAAAAATTAACCCTACATCTAGTAATGTGTCTCAATCACAAGGACAGTTTTCTCCCTCTGTGATGTTAGAAGTCCTTAATTTTTTTCTAGCTGAAGTACATATGAAGGTACCCTTACTCATATTTCATAAATATTTGAAATTTATGTGGATATGAAGGGGCTGAGAGGAGCAGCTCTGTGGGACAGGTCCTGCTGTGCTGGCAGAGAGCGAGGGGATGTTAGCCTGCAGCAGGCTCTTGTGTTATCCTGGGCAGCATCCCAGTGGCAGCAGTCCCCAACCGTGATTATCTGAGCAGGGGAAAGTGGATAGTAAGAATGTTTACTGTGAGTTAATTGCCTGTGTGCAGCAGCTCCTTTCAGCTCATCCGGCTCTCCCCGTCCTTAAAGGGTTCTGAGTGCACAGCAAGTCAGGTAGAGCCAGACTTCACTGGGCAAAATGGAGGCAGGTCAGAGAGGGAAATGGGATGATGGATGCAAAGGGTTATGGCTGATTTGGGAAGTGAGTTTTCAGTGTCCATGCGGAGGTATATGGAAGGAGACAAGCAGCAAGACATTGACAAATATGATGTGGAGTGATTCGGTTTGAAGGTTTATCTGGAGAACTGGCTGCTAGTCCTGATTGAGTGCCGCCACCAGCAATGCCAGACTGTTTGCAAGTTCCTGTTTTAATGGCCTGGAGGGATGATCTTAAGTCACATGCTAATGGTCGCCTCCCAGCTGCAGTCCCGTTCTCAGCCCAGCACCGCTTATCTCTTGCATCTGGGTTTAAAAGGAGACACTAGGCAATTCTTTATGGAGTAGGGATCCGACACAATTGAGTTCTCTCTGGCCATTTAAAGCAATACAAAGAGTGTGAAGTGGGAAGGAACAGGAGTACCCCCTACTAAGACGTACAGAAGAGAAATGAGAGTCTCTGAAATGGAGAAAGGAGCAGCCTGTAGGAAAGATGTTCAGTTCAAAGCTTTTCTTCTTCTCGTAAATAAAACTGTAAACTAAAAGCTGGAGTCCCTCTTGCACACCTGACAATACCAGTGAGTGCCTAGAAATAGTACTTGCTGTGCAGTTGATTTAATTTTTGAAGCCAAGGCATTTTAGAATTAATGCAGTTCAAGTAACTGAGCTCTTAATAGGAAGAAGGGGAGCAGCTGGACAAAGTTAAGCAAATTTTGGATGATGTACAGAGAAACTGTATTCAGAATTTCTAAAATTTTTCTGTTTTGAAAAATAAGTTAATTACTTTCAGGGGGATTTCTAAAGTCTTCACTGCTTTTGTGCTTCTTACTGCAACTCAGTTGTAAGAGCATGTAGTGGTTTTGTTCACATCCATTACTTACTTATTTTCCAAGATCCCAAGACGATTCAGTTTTCCAATACGGGTGTGCTGTGTGATGAGATTTTGTTTTTAATAGAGCAGTCATACCAAATGGAAATTATTAAACTCAGATTTCAAGACTTTTAACGTTTGGGAATGTTGGGATTTCAGGATTTTAAGTTTAAACATGGTTACAAGTAAAGAGACAGATGTGAAGGTCATCTACAATCTGTTTGGATTTTTAATATAATGAAAGTTCAAGATTCTTAGACTTGGTGTATTGTATTTTCTGGTTCTAGTAATGCTTCCTGTATAACTAATTTTTTTTTTTTTCATTTAATAAATGAAAAATATACCTTAGAATAGTGAAACTCAACTGTAATTTCATGAGGAGGGATCTGTTGTGTTACTTCGTGGTACATAATGCTCCCATTTATTATATGAACCACTGCTGAATTTGAAAATCACTCCTGAAGCCAGAGACCTGCAGCAGTAATTTGAATGGTGCATCTGATTCTCTTGTCAGAAGTCCGTGTGCTGGATTAATCCTGTTGGTGTTGATATAGCTGCCATGATTTAATTCTGTTGTGAGAAGATAATAATCAGTCCCTTTTAAAAACCACTGGTATGAAATATTTTTAGAAGGTTCTATATTCAAATATTTCAGTTAAAAATTGGACAGACAGATACTCTGAAGATAGATAATGTGTGTCTGTGAGAAATATCTGACAGGATAAACAAATATTGCATCGTTGTGTCCTATCGATTTCCAGAAAATATGGTCTGTAATTTGTTCTAAGTGATCACTTTTTGACAATTGCTGGATATGAACTGGACACATTAATACAATAGGTAGTTCTTAGAAAATAAAAATCAGAAAATATTGCCTTTTTCTCCTGAGTTCAGTGTTTCATGAATATTATCTGTCTAACCTTTTGTATTTAACTGGCTTTAAAAAATCATGAGGGCTGATGATTTTGAGGCCACGTTAGTGTTTCTGTTGTGAGTGAAACAAATTGCCGTTACAAGAAAAAGTTAGTGGATTTAATGTAAACCCAGTTACTTAGGTATGATCAAAGGAAGAGCTGCTTTTCTTGGGCACACACAGAAGGTGACAACAGCAGCACCTTTAGGCTCTTCGATGAGCCATATGTGAGGGAAAGATTTTCGTGGAAAAAGTTGTCAACCATAACATTATTTTTGGATGGGATTGAGGAACTAGTGTGTCTACTCGCTTGCATACCTCCCTTGTTCTACATACAGCAATTTGGGAGTTCACAGTCAGTGTCTAAAACCAGGTTTCCTGTCAATGCAAGATGACCTCACTGTGATCCAAAGAGCAGAAAGCAAAGCTCAGAGTCTGAAATAAAAAGTAGCTTTAGGGAGAAGTACAAAAGGAGATGGCTATGCCTAACTCAGGTTTGCTTCTAGATGCCTTGGAACCTCGTAGAAATTGATTTCACCAAGTTCGGTGTGAAATGCATTGAAATTTTATATTTGACAGAAAATCTGGTAAATTAGCAGCAAAATGAATCATAACTTCAAAATATTGGTTAGAAAATGCCAGAAGTAGAACAGTCTTTGTTCAGCTATAAGATGGTGGCTTTCTATTTCAATGGATTTTTCAGAAGGAATGCGCGGAACAAAGATTTGGAACAAGCAGATTTGGGAGTTCCTATTTGTGGAAGCTGCAATAGAACACCAGACATAACAGGTGTGATGGTGCTAACCCAGTAAGACTTATCTTTATGGTCAGAGTAGAAGGAGTTGCCCAGATTTGATTCATCTCAGCTGAAAATGGCTATCTAAAATAGATCAGATACTTAGATGAGATGAAACTCAACAAATAATAAAATTCCTGGTTATATATGCTCAAATTTATTTTGTTCTCAAATAGGGTTTCTGTTGGTTGCACTTGAGTTAACATGAAATTTTTTTCTATAGTACCTTCTAAAAGTAAGAACTGTTTCTTGAGGGTTAGCCAATTTAAACATGGTAGTCCTTTGTCAGATTTGAATATTATTTTGTCATCAAGCTCATACAGTAAATTTAGCATAATTAACTGTCAAATGCTTGATCATCACAAACGGTAAAATACACTTTACAATGTTGTTCATGTCAAATTTTAATAGGATTATAATATCCTTTACATCAGTTTTGCCAATCTCACTTCTAGGGAGCTGAGTTAGCGATTTTTGTGCTGGGCAATTAAAGCATGTTTATAGAATTTAATAAATTTTACTAGAAATTAAACAAAACACATGTAAATGGCCTCTTAATGCCTGTTTTCAGTAAAGACTTTGCTTTTGCTGAATCATGCATTTGAAAGGGAAATCTGTAGTTTAGGGCCACATGTACTATAGAAGCTCAATTAGGTATTTGAAGTTTTGCATTACAAACCGTAGTGTTTTATGAAGTGTTTTCAGTGATGTTACTTAAAAATACTTGTTGCCTTCTGATACAATTTGTTGAGGTATTAGTTGCATGTATAATTGTGATCAGAGAGACCAAATACGGTCATGGAAATTTCTGACCTTCAGTTCTCAGATCATTCACATCTTCTATGTTAACAGTCAAGGATAAGTTAGAGGAGTTGGAAATGGTGCTGGTTTTCAATTAGATTTTTTAAAAGCTCTTCAACAGTTGAGGCGAGTTATGCGGGTTGTCCTGCTTGGGGATCGTTGGAGTGGGTTTTTTCTCTGTTTGTTTGGTTTCTTGTTCATTGGTTGCCCCAAATTGTAAAAACATGTCTGCCTTTCTCAAGTTTAATTTATGCTTTAGGTGAAGTCCATCAAAGTTTTGGTCTTTGTGAAAAAAGAGCCATGATACCCTGCTACAGTTAGCTCCTTGAGGAGACTTAGTCTTCTGTTATCAGTGTTTGTTATGAACCTCCTGTTTTTCTACAACTCGAAGGAAAGGATTAAAGGAGCCCTCTGGTTGCAGTGCAGTATGAAAGGTCTGTGCTGCGTTGGTGTGGAAGGTTTTGCATGATTGCTGTCAGAAAGATTTTGTTGTTAATGATAGCTGTAGAGCCTTGACTGAGATTGCTCCGATACTAAATGAGTTCTGTCAAGTAGTCAGTCTTACGAAGGATACAGTTATTCCTGTATAACTAATTTTGTGCTTATTATCCCCGTGAGCACTCAAATCACTTTTCAAGCACCAACGTCTTAGTGTTTAATTGACTTTGCTGGTATTTTCTACCTCACTAACTTCACCTGAAAGGAGTCATTGTAAATTCAGAGTTTTGTTTCTTTGTTGTTTTACTGCAAGTCTGATTTTTCCTCTAAGTTTATTCTGTAGGATGAAAAACAAATAGCAGATGCAGATGAAATAGGTTTTTTTACGTATTTGAATAAGTCAAAATACATTTCATCCTAAACAAAACGTTCTCCTTTAAATTGTTTTGTTTACATTTATTCACATGAAAAGTCTTATTTCTCTTTAAAACGCTTAAGTCACAGGGAATTTGCATATTTTTAACATTAAGGTTTTTTAAAAAAACCAAACCAACACAAAACTGCAGGACAGCAGTTTCATTTTAATTTAGTCAGGGTTTGGTTTTGATGTGTGTTTGTTTGGTTTGGTTTTTGTTGCTTTTAGGGTTGGTGGGGTTTTTTTGGTTTTCGTTGTTGCTGTTTTTTGGGGGGTGGTGTGTTTTGAGAATACAGTATCTCTGTGTTGTGGTATCCCTTTTTTGAAGGCAAGTATTTTAAATACTATTAGTATTCATATGTAGTACAGTACTGTTATTATTTACACTCAGAATCATTTTCGCTATGCTTTCCTGAAAACTCTCTTACCTCATGTGTTTCAGGAATTTCAGAAAAACTGAAAACAGTTCTGCAGGGTTTTGAGAAAGAGGCAGCCTCATATGTTCCTTCCTTCCAGCACTGGGCATTTCCATAAGCCAGCCATTCGTGATGCAACATTATGTAGAAGTTGGTCATTAATGCATGGTTACAGTTCAGTTTATTCTGAGCTCAAGTGTAATTCTTTGTGTTAATTTCTAGGAATTTAGAACATGATGAATTAAAGCTCTTTTGAATGTTTTGTGAGCTCTTGTCTTTTGATCATCCGTGATTAAATTATAAGTACTGTAAAGCTGAACACTGAGAGAACTTTAGGTCATAGGAGGCAGTTCTATTTCTAAAGGGGTTTTTCAAGTGAAGAATGATTACATGTTTTTTATAAACTCAAGCTCTAGAGGATAGGTGATGATTGGACTATGCATGTTTTATTTGCTTTAAAAATGTCCAATAGCAGTTTAAATACTTGTAGACAAGTAACAGGCCTATATTATGTGATATCTTTCATTTGTAGTCTCTATATGTAGCCTGCTTTTCATTTCTAGTCCTTATACATGTCTGACATTCATAAATTTTTACCATGAGATTTGTGTAAACATATAACTCCTTATCTGAATAATTGAAATCTGAATATACCTCTGTCAGGCAAGCTAAGGCAGAGGGGAGATTGTTTTGAAATTGAAAGGTAAACAAATAATTTTTCTTTTGCCTACACTTTTCATCTAAGCTTTCTCATGTTACTTTGATCAGAGAAGTTATTTGCGCATAACTCCATTATATTTTTTGAAGAGATAAGTGTAAATTTTTGAACTTTTCTTCTTGATTTATTTTTATTATCTGTACCGGTGAGAATTGAAAATGATAAAAAAAATTAAATAAAAATGAGTAATAAGAATTTTATGCAAGATGAATGTGCTAACTGTTTTAGTGAGGAACTAATGTACTTTTCATCCAAGGAGAAAGATCAGATTTTACATGGGACAGACAGGCTTAATGTCTGGAATATTGTTCATATACAATACAAGAAAATTCATTGTGAGTCTATTTTTCTCCTCTGCAAGACAGAGAAAAAGTTAGCACACTTTCTAAATAGCAGCATGAGAATGTGGTTCATGAACTGAAACCTCATTTTCACTGATTAGTTGCCTATTTTTACAGTAATGGCACACAAACAGCACATGAAACTATGTTCAAAAAACCATTTAGGATTACCTGCAGATAGTATACTCCCAAAGAGTTCTGGCAACAACCTGCTAAATGCTTTACCTCCTAAATGCTTTTCCTGCTAAGTCTGAACCCATATTCCAGTGAAAGAAATCTAATGAAATTTCTGAACTCATGCTGAACTCATGCTAAACTCATCTAGGGGAGGATAAGAACCAGCAAGTACCTCTCTTCCACATCCTTGCAATGTTAGCTAAGAGATATTCCCGTTTCACAAGTACAAAACTGACACACAGAGATGAGGACGCTGAATTGACTTCTTAAATATATGCTAAGCATTAAGAATATGAGCCTATACAAATACATCCACGTTTATCTGGTTAGATGTCTGGTGAGTCTGAGGAATTAACACACGCATCAGAAGTGTCTGATTTCAGGAGATTGTATGAATAAATTAATTTTCTTACTATGAGGAACTCTCTGGTTGAAACTCTTGGTCTGGTGTCCAGTTCTGTCCATGGATACATTTACTGCCTTAACTATGAGCAAAACAACCCCACAGCTACAGATTATCTGTCCCATGGAATTAAGAATCCAGCAGCTGGTACCTCTGTTTTGCATGTCCTGAAAGGTGGATTCATTCAGAAAACTGAGCACTGCAGGTGTTTAGTTTACATGCTTGGATTGAATTGACAGCTAAATTACTTTCTGAGAAGGAGAGTAAAAAGGTATCTTGAAAAATAGTGCAGATCATGCAATATACAAAAATAAGACTTCATACATCACAAGTATCTTTAAAATCAGATATCTAATCAACTGTTTGTCTTTAGAAGTGCAATTTGTATTATTTCATTGAAAACCATTCTTAAAATAAAACCTAACTTATAGATTCCTATTTCAGTTTCTTAATAGCATATGATATTGCAGTATTGTTAGGTATTTATTCAATTCAGGAATTTCACCCTAAGAAGCTGTTTATAGTTTATATTGCAAGTTATTTTCTTTTAGTTGGATGCAAGAAGAACACAGAATCATGCTGAATCTGATATCTTGGGTTGTTTATCTGCAAGGAGTGAAATCTAAAAGACGAAGTAGATCTTTAATTTCTTGTACCTCATCTTAAATGCATTTGGTTTACTTTTTATTTGTAATTTTTTTCTTCCATTTTTTGTTTAGAGGAGCATATCATGCTTTCATTTGTTTAAAATGACTAACTGAAATACAAAACTTTTTTTACCTCTTTTTTAGAGAAAAAAGTAACTTACGTTTTTATTAGAAGAGAGCCAGGAGAAACAAGGAATTGAATGATTGATGAAGAGTAAACCAGAAGTATTTCTGACCATCTACTGGTGTTTTCCAATAAAATTAGTCATCAGGATTAGGCTGACTATAATAAAATTAAAAGCAGTGATTAGAATAACTTGGATATACTGGTATGTAATACCAGCTATTCAAAAAAATTGCCTAGCACTTCTTAGAAGCTGGTGGTAAGGGAAGGTGACACTTTTAAAACTGGACTTCTCAGATGCACTGAAAATGTTGAAAGTAAAACTCCCCCATTCCTTTGTGACCTGGGTTTTGCAGTATAACGAATTAATACTGTGACAACTTTATCATCTGTTCAGTTTGAATGTCTTATACTTTGGCATCAAATTCAGCAATGTAGAAGAGAAATGTTGATGTGCTAACAGAAAAATTGCATCTTAGTTTTAAAGTGGTTTTCTCCATTAAAAATCCTGTAGGATGTGGTACAGGCATGATGTACTAAGGATTGACAGCTCAAGTGAAACACAGAAGGTTTATAATTATTATTTTGAAAGACCTGGTTATCTTATGTCATCCTCCTATACTGATGCTTTCAGCCCAGGCAAAGGAAGTTAACAAAATACTTATTCCTGAAGTGAACTTTTCAAAGATTTCTACAGCACTGCTTGAGTGCCTTCATGGTTTGGTCTCTTTGGGTTACTTTCCCTCTCTAAGTGATTATATCCTTAGATTATATAAGTGGAAAATTGGAAATTAAGTAGCTTTTTAACGTGCAGTTTGGCAGACTCCACTTATTTTCTGAAAACCTCTGTCTACCATTGTTGCAGTGATATTTAATATTTCAATTATTTTATGTGTTTAGATTATTTTGGTATAGATATTCCATTGCATGTATCCTATTTATGTCTACTGCCATTACAAAATACTGCTTGGCAATATTTCAGATTCACCTTTATCAAGAGTTACAACACTTTATGGTAGCAATTGCTTAATTACCTCTAATTGAAGTAAGAATTGTAGTATTGCAATTTTTTTGTTCTTTTTGCAAACTTTATTCAGGGGAGTGACCTGTTTTGATTGAATACTGGTGCTGTGTTTGTATGATGTTTTCTCTTTGTGAGAAGTATAATCTACCTGAGTATTGTTATGATCTGCAGAATATGTTCTGAAACAATTAACTAACATTAAAGATATTTAAAGACCATATATTAACAGATTGAAATGAAGTTCTCAGAGAATATTTATAAAATGTAGAACATCACCCACAATGTGTCTGTCACAGATGGAAGAAATGAATGTATTGACAGGTGTGCAATCGATAGAATAGTTGATAGACTTAAAATTCTATCCAAGATGCCAGAAATTAACAGTTCATCTGCAGTACTGGATGTGAATTAGCTTGAACAGAAGCTGAAGTCCCATTAGGCACCCAGTCCTTTATTGCCTGTGTACTGGAAGAAAGTAATTTACTTAGTTTTTCTGAGAATGTGACTGTGAAATTTGTTCCTGAAACAGTAACCAGACAGCATGGTGCAGTTCTAACTTGTGTGTTTGCTAGGGATAAATATATACCACATTTTAATTTCTTTCCAGAATTGTTTCAGAAGAGCCAGTGCTTGGTTTGCAGTCTGCTTCCAGACTCTTAAGTGTACAGATTATTTCATGTCTTGATGAGACTGTGCATGTTTAGACTGGCTGTTTTCATTAAGTCATAAGAAACAGCAGAGACTAAAGTGATCTTCTGTGTGATCAGAGAGGTACCCACACAGCCTAGATTTTCAAAGGGGGTGGAAGGGCTGTATCTCACAACAGGTTTTCATTCTTGTAGGAGCTTGTAAAAGTCACAGACAAGTACTGGCAACGAGCTAAACTTTAGTGGTTTTCACATGTTCACTGAGGGAAGAACACCCTCCTGTTCTAAAACAGCAGGGAAAGACAATGGTTCTGACTTTACTGTTGTCATCTCTCGTGGCCACAAATGTGTTGGCTAAATCCCACAGGTAAATCTTCTCCTACTGGTAGAATATGTGGTGCTTCCTCAATCAGCCTCTGAAATGTTTCTTATTTTACAGGAGAAGTTACTGTTGTAGTAGGCAAGACAAGATCAAGGCTTTCTTATGAATGTGAATCCTTGTACCAAATTCACACTTCTCTGTTCTTCCATGCAGTAAAAATGCCATACTCTTATAACAATGAATATAGGGCAAATTAAATTTTGGAAACCACCTCCATTGTTTCAGCCATGTGCATGTACACAGATTANTTATAACAATGAATATAGGGCAAATTAAATTTTGGAACCACCTCCATTGTTTCAACCATGTGCATGTACACATGTTCTGTTCAGCCAAATGAAGATGGGAAATGATGATATAATATATAGTAACTTTCTTGTGGTGCAGCCTTACATATCTATTTATAAGAGGGTAGAACTAGTCAATGTACTCAGAAATTTTAATAGTATAATTTTATTAACAATACAGATAATGTGGTAGCTGAAGAGGTAAAAAAATGCCTAAATATAGTAGACAGCATTTTTGCATAATGATTTATTTTTTGGGGGCAGAATACAAATTGGATAGAATTTAATTGCTAAAACTGGTTAAGTATAAAATTAATTTTAGTATGGCTTAAGTGAAACAGTAACTTTGATACAGTAGACAAGCATTTAAAGAAACCACTGGTTACTTAGGTTATGGTTTCAAGTTTATAATAACATTGTATTAAGGTCATTGATACTATGCTTCCTAACAATGTCTCCTTAAATTGAAATGCTGATGTTAAGGGAAGATATCTATTTTGATGATGTTGCATTATGGAATTTAAATGGATAACTGCTGATTGTTAAGTACTTTGTGTGCGTGTATGTGTATGTGTTTAAAAATGTACAATGTCTCTTTTAAACATAGTGCAAGAACTACACAAAGGAAAACATTGTGAGTAATAAGTGTTTTGTCCCATCTACCTTTTGACAGGAGAATTAGATGACAGAGAACAGGCAAAGCTGGAAGTAAAAGTATGGGATCCAGATAGCCCCCTTACTGACCGTCAGATTGACCAGTTTTTAGTTGTAGCACGGTAAGATTAAAATCCTCTCATACAAAAATCCTTTTCCTTCTTCTACTGACTATTCCCCTATATTGTGTTACTCATGCTGTTTGCCATTTTGTGAGCCCTTCTTGTTCCCACAGTTAGCTACAAGAGAAAATCAGACCATGACCCTTTGTATATTTATTGAGCTACCAATACAGGAGAGAGAAAAAGAGAGTGAATTTTGGAATAATTCTACACTCCCTGTATTTCAGATTATAGTTGAATTTGATACTTTGAATGTGGATGTCAGTTTGCTTTCCCCTCAGAGTACATGATTTCAGTGCTAATAATAATTCAGTCTTGTGTTACCGTACTTGGAATTTCATGGTGTAAAATAGAAGTTAGAGTAGAAATAAAGAAAAATTTAACAAATGAAATGGATGCAGAACTTGCCACATACGCATGTAAGCTGAATAATATACAGTGCAATTATTTTGGATGAATATTGAAGTAAAGTTTTGAAGTCATGTATTTCATTAGTGAAAAAAATCAGGTCAGTTCAATTTTATAAATTAACATGATTATGCAGATTTATGAGGGGAACATCAAAGTGCTTTGAATCAATAAATACCTTTAAAAATTACTTCTCTACTTAAAAAAAAAAAAAAACAAACAACAACCCTTCAAAAATTTGGTTTCTCACTGAAGGACAATTCTACATGCATAGGATACAGCAGGTTTTCCTTGTCCTCTAATTCCTACTTACAAAGGGACTCTTCTAATGATAACAGAACACAGTTTACATATGGATTTTATCCTGAATGAATCCATCTCCTGCATTTTCTGTAACCTGCTTGCAGAGTGTAATCTCCAATCTTCTTAGGCAAATAATCCTTTTATAATGGTTTCTAGTTTTTGGATTTCTTTCTTTCTCCCTTTTGAACAAAACATTTCAGGAAGGAAGAAAGAAAAAAAAGGTTGCTCTATATTTTCCAGCTTATGTTATGGTGTTATGGGATGCTGATTTACTCATTTACAGTTCAGGTGCTGATCCACTTGGTTTTTTCATTACTCTCCCCACTTGGGGTATTGTGTCCTTTCTATACAGTACTAAAACTTTTTTTTTTTGCCTGTCCTTGTTGAATTTTCAAGCAAGACAGAGGGGTTTAGGTGTTAACAGGTGTTTAGAAGGTCACAGGGTCTGGTAGATGTTCCACAGAGACCAGGAATCTGAACTACTTCTTCACCACCAATATAATACCTGGAGATGTATGGCCAGACTGTTATGATGTGCCCTAAAAGAACATTTGCATGAAGATTGTGAATTTGGGAAGATTTCATTCACTGCTTTAGAACTCCTCTGCTTGCTGTTTCTTAACCAGTCTGGGAAGCTGAAGTAATATTCTGTGGAGCCAAAAATGTTACTAGAGGAGTGTAGCAGTAAGCAGCCTGCTGGGAAGTAACAGAAAATAATTAAATACATAAAGAAAAATACACTTTTCTCTTCCTATTGTTTAAGACATCCTTTGCAATGCTGTGCCCTGACCAAGACTGCATTTTTTTTTTGAAGTTGATACATTTCTGTGAAGATGGTGTCTGTTATGGTGGATCATGGCTGATAGTTGTAACTATTCAAGGTCTTGTGGTAGCTGAATGGCGGTCTGCAATCAGGTGTTACTCAACTGCAACTTTGTGGATGTTCTTGCACAGAACTCCATTTATATTTGAAAGCTGCTTTTCAACTGACAGAAACTGTTTCCAAGCTCCTATATACTTGTATTCTCAGGACGCATTAAGTGGCTGCTGAGTCAGATTTTTAGAAGTTTCTGGAAAAATAAGTCTGTGATGATTTGGTGACAGCTTTTAATTCAGTGTATTGTGTGCTTGCAGGATTTATACTGGACCATTATATAGGACCATTGAAAGCTGCTTGAATAACATTGGAGAGCTGGCATTGTGGTCAGGTGAACAGTGCTTACAGACAGCTCTGCTGTGGCCTAACTGCAGTTCACTAGGCACTGGCTGTCCCTGCTGGATTTCCAGTTGGAATGGTCTTTTCTCTGGTTATGTTTAGTTCTGCAAATTTGAAAATATGACAAGAATAATTTTTTCTTAAATACCTTCCCAGGTGTGTTTTTTAAGTATGTGTATGCTATTGTGTTTGACATTTTAAAAGCATTTTCAAGTGATCCTTTTTAGATGTTGCATCATAGGAATTGAGTATTTCTTCTGTTTTTTTTCAGTCTGATCTGGTTGAAAGAAGACTTGCTTTTGTCCTAAATGCTTTAGCTTTTTCAATCACACAAGCAGCTTTGTTGTTTTTTTAGAAGGTGTTTAAGTTCTCTTTTTACTTGTGTTTCCATTTACAAGTATATTTATATTTTACCTTGGGTACATAGCTTTCCCAGTCTTACAAGTTTTGTTTACTGTCTCAGGAATGAGAGGCCTTTTTTTCTTGATTTCTGTGCCTGGTCAGTCTGGGCCTTTCACTAAGACCTAGCATTTAATAATTTCCTGGATAGAAAGGTAGAAGAATATGCCTGTCCTGTGCAGAAATTAGAGGTAACAGTGCCAAAAAAATGGTAGAGATATGGAAAAAAGTGGAAGGATCCATAATCTTGGCTTCCCCAAATAGTCTTGCTTGCCATATAAATCTTGAAAGTACCTTTTTACTGCTACTGAAGCATAATTTGGGTGAGGGCTCTTGCTTGAACTAGTAAAAGCATCTGTTGGGAGAAGCTTGAGGCTACATCAGACTAATGTATTCTGAGCTTGAGTTGTCTTTTGGGTAATGTTTGTGCTGTGGTAATGAAAAGTCGAACAGCATTTTTTACTCTGTTCAAATAAGATACAATTTCATCAACCAGTTTTGCTTCTGTCCTGTATATTGGCCGTGTTTCTTCTGTGTCTACCAGCTTCAAAGGACAGGAGTTTAAGAAGCTGCAACAGTCGTTTAGATCTGTCCACATTAGCAAATAATTCAGTGCAGTGGAAATGGATTTGTAGAATTGAAATGTTTGGTGCTGAGGGCCTAGTGCCCTCACTGCATGTTTTGAGCAGTTCTATTTTTAGTCATAACTATAATCAGATCCTGTGGACTAAATATCTACAAGTATGTGGAACTGCTTCTAACAGAAACCCAGTTTGTATGCTATGAGATACTTTTTGTCGTTGGTTAAAATGCAGTAGATACAATGCTGGGGACAGGGGCTTTGAAACTGATATGAGTAGTTGGAATTTAAACTAATAAAAAAACACCCCATTTCTTCCAGTCATCAGTCTCTTATCATTTCTAATATACAATAACTACTTCATTTCATTGCCAAATCTTATGTTCTTTTTATAATTCTGTCCCAAGTTGCACAGTGTTAGGAAATAAAAGCTTTCCTATTGTCCATATAACGTAATAGTCCTGTCTTTTTTTTTGTTTGTCAGAGTCAAAAATTATTCTGCCCAGTCTCAAATGCAGTAGGAGGTGTGA
>VYXC01006691.1:904017-943345 GCA_013397175.1 Platysteira castanea | reverse complement strand
TATAGTATTATAATAATATGTAATATAATGTGATTTATATATATAAATCATATCATGTGCTTTATGATTCAGTGAAACCATTAAAAACTTAGTTCTTTTATTCTGCTTCATCTAACTACATTATCAACATAGTTTTCTGGAAAGAGTATATCTCTAAATGAAGCTATTTTACAGACATTTTTGGTCCCAGCTTATTTCCAACTAAATCAGAGTTTTGAGATCTAATTAAAACAGCCTTGAAGCATTGCATCTCTACCTTAAAATCTTGTACTTTGATTTCTATGCCATTAAAATGGCTTTATGTACCTCTGTCTGACATATTTCTCTTTTTTTGAATGCCTGCTTATTTTTTGATGTAAAATCATAGAATAATGGAAAATTACTTGTTAGTCATGTTAAATTAGAACTTGATCCTTCCTGTGTTGTTTCCGCTTTTCCATTTGCTCTAGGACAGTGATTATATTAATTTTCTGTTGGTTACTATTGATTTAGTTATAAGTGGTCACAGTATGTTGGTGTATTTGGAGATGTTCTATGATTGTATGTGTATTTGTTACATTAAGTTATCATATAGTAAGGAAGGGAACACACTGCAGCTTCAACTGGCAAGGTGTCTTTCATTATAGTGAGGAAAATAATGCACTCATTAACTGAGAACAATAGGTAAAAACATTTACAGGTGCGATCAAATAGTAATGCTCTGTTCTTGTGAAATAGTTTGTTGTAGTCAGTGGCAGTAGACAAGATTCCTAAAGCTCATAAATGAAAATGAATACATAAAAGACATCAGTTTGTATTACTATGCTTCTGGATTCTCTGGAGGTGGTGAGAAGTAAAAGGAATTGAGTTCATTAAAGAGGTAATTAAATTTAATGGCAGAATTGCAACATAAAGTTATGCAGCAAAAATGGTGAAAAATCTTGATGCCAATGCTGCACTCACAAAACTGAATGTTTGCTAGCAAGGTGAATTACAGCATCTAATGGCAGGCAGATGGTTTGGTAATAAAAAGGAAAAATATGTTCACATCAAGTTTACTAGGCATATCAAAAATTCTATGGTTCTGCCTGTCTGTCATGCCTGGCTAGTATATATTTATTCCCTTGTGCATTTTGTATTACTGNGAGCTCAAGAAATGACCCTTTTTTTCTTTTTTCTTTTTTTTTTTTTTTTTAGTTTTCCTTCTATCAGCTAATTTAGGCTATAATTCATTACATGATACATTTTTGGTACATTCTTATTCTGGTCTACATTCTGTTCTACATTATATTTAAGTATTTATATACATAAATATAATATGATAATAATATATAGTATTATAATAATATATAATATAATGTGATTTATATATCTAAATCATANACTTGTTAGTCATGTTAAATTAGAGCTTGATCCTTCCTGTGTTGTTTCCGCTTTTCCATTTGCTCTAGGACAGTGATTATATTAATTTTCTGTTGGTTACTATTGATTTAGTTATAAGTGGTCACAGTATGTTGGTGTATTTGGAGATGTTCTATGATTGTATGTGTATTTGTTACATTAAGTTATCATATAGTAAGGAAGGGAACACACTGCAGCTTCAACTGGCAAGGTGTCTTTCATTATAGTGAGGAAAATAATGCACTCATTAACTGAGAACAATAGGTAAAAACATTTACAGGTGCGATCAAATAGTAATGCTCTGTTCTTGTGAAATAGTTTGTTGTAGTCAGTGGCAGTAGACAAGATTCCTAAAGCTCATAAATGAAAATGAATACATAAAAGACATCAGTTTGTATTACTATGCTTCTGGATTCTCTGGAGGTGGTGAGAAGTAAAAGGAATTGAGTTCATTAAAGAGGTAATTAAATTTAATGGCAGAATTGCAACATAAAGTTATGCAGCAAAAATGGTGAAAAATCTTGATGCCAATGCTGCACTCACAAAACTGAATGTTTGCTAGCAAGGTGAATTACAGCATCTAATGGCAGGCAGATGGTTTGGTAATAAAAAGGAAAAATATGTTCACATCAAGTTTACTAGGCATATCAAAAATTCTATGGTTCTGCCTGTCTGTCATGCCTGGCTAGTATATATTTATTCCCTTGTGCATTTTGTATTACTGTACTTCTTAACTGAAATTCATTTGAAAAGAAGAAATTCAGACTTGGAGCTGAATTTCTTTTTATGTCTTTTTTTTTTAAATGAACTTTGATCTATTGCAGCATAAAGAATAAATTTCCGTAGCAGAGTTTCCATGGACCTGCTTTTAGGGGGCTGTACATCTCCTCCTCTGTGACTGTGAAATTGCAGGATGGCATACAGATGATGCCTGAAATAACATCCTGTGCATTAAACTACTTTTATCTATCAGATTCTATTTCTGTTGAATAAGGAAGATTTAACACGTTTCATTTGTATTCATATAGTAATGAAAGTGAAGGTTGATCATAGCACACACATTTATATATCATGCCACGCTTACTCTGAGAGTCTTTCAGCAAAAGAGTAGTGGCAGGTGACTTTTCATGTTTATCATGTCATCTCCCTTTGTGCTGTAAATACCTGAAGTGATAATAACAAAGCATAGCAGTGTACAGGGAGTTGCTTAGAAATGCAAAGAAAATGTTTTTTGTAACAGCATCATTTTACTTTGAATATGTTCTGCAGGTCAGATTTTGCAAAATTGAGTAGTGAAATCTCGGGTGTATTTTCAGTTTTAAATTAATATTTTGTTGCTTACATGTGTCTTCAGTGAAGACACATTTTTTTTCTTCTTTCCAATATTTCAACTATCACGATATTTTCTTAAAGAACAAGCAGATATTTATTTGCTGTTTGTAAAGTTCAGAGCACTCTCAAAGATCATCCTTTAGGACTGTTTCCAATTTACAGTGAAGAGGAACATTGGAGTCAAAAGAAGGAAAACAAAAAGCTTTCCTAATATGTAGAAAACCAATAAAGATCACTTAATTGTTTTCCTCAAAAATATTAACTTGGAGGTGAGGCAGAGGTCTCATTCATTAGTTTGCAAGTATCTGCCGAGAATTGTGGATTTGCAGATTCATGTATGCACAGGTGTTGTTCACTCCCAACAGCTTTGCCGGAGTATACCCACTTCTTGTCTGGTATCACTGAAACAGACAAACAGTGTGGAAAAGGGAACAGTTTTGAAATAAACATCCTCAGATTGAGAAGGATGTATGTCTCAGCTGGATTTTCAAGAATATGAGGTAGAAGAAAATTGAGAGTTACTGGCTTGGATCCAGAACTTTCTGGATCTGATTTGATGCCAGACTGTCGTTGCTGCTGGGAGAAGCAGAGGCTATTTTTATCCTGATGTGCAATTGCAGTGGTTCCAGATTTTCTTTGGTAAATAACAGTCCTTTTCAGAACTAGTTACTGATGAGCCACTGAAACTTTGGAAGCTTGCTAGGACAGCCTCTTGTGTTTGCTGCTTCTTAATTTCATTGACTACCACTAATATTAATCTTACGCAAAAATTTGAACAATTATTTCCTTTAATGTCTTAGACTTGAGCTGTAAGAAATTTGGAGCACTGTATTTTCTGTGTTCAAAATGTAATCTGAAATTTTGCTTAAAAATAGGGCCCACAGGCATAGCAACTGCAGTGATTGCTCCAAAGTTTTTTGGACATAAACGTTGTTAAGTTTTGCTGAATTTATGGATTTATTCCACAATCTTAGATCCTGGCACCGGGCTATATCCATTTGTTTTGTTTGTATGGTTGTCAGGTGCAATCTGTTATAAATCCTTGAGAGAACGTTCTTGGTTCTGCTCTTTAAGATAATTAAACCAAGGAAAACCTAATTAAGGTAACACTGGATCATTTAGTCTAACCCTTAAAGCTCTTATAGCTGCTTGCTGATGCAGGCTGCGCAGAGAGTGATCTCCCTGCTGATAAGTGCAATTGTTTGTCTTGTCCATCTCTCTGCCACCTGTGTAATTCACTGTCTGTGTGACTTTTGGCTTTAGCTTATTTTGGAGAATGTGGGGCGTGTTGGTTTCTGTTTGAAGTCTAAGTATTTTAATTGCATGTTGAATAATTTGTAAGTAGCTTGCTGAGAACAGTTTTTTGGGTTGTCAGTTTATTGTTGTTATTATTGAATTAAATATAATTTCAGTTAACGATTTACAATTATTCTTTGAATTCTACAAGTTTAACAAGACATTAATATTGAAAGTTTGTTAAGAAAAATGAGTGGTTAGAATGTGTCTGTTTAGCTTGTGTTGGCTTAATACTAAGTTTTATTGTAGGTAGGTGAAGACAAGAGTGTGTCTTTTGAAAATGGCATTGGTTAGTTATGTATTTTGTTCCTTTTCTAAAACAATTCTTGAATGGTGGAATTAGGAAAAAATCACGCAAGTAAAAATGACAAATGTAGCTTTTGACCTTTGTGTCAATATGTTCCTCGTATCTCTATTTTTAATTGAAAAACATAAAAATTAAGATATTTTAATGGTTTCTAAAATTAATATTGAATTTGGATCTGACTTGCATAGCTAGGTTATACAGAACACTGTATATCACTGTTTAGTTTTGAACCTAGTTACTATTTAACAGCCAAATGCTCTGGAATTACTACTCTTTTTGGAAATTCACTGTTTTTTACAAGTTTTGAGGGAAAGGAGAACTGGAAATTACTTTGATTTCAAGAGAGCCACTGACATGCATACACCTCACACCTCCAACCCCTGCCTTGTGTCCTGTATCATCCCCATCCCCTGTCCTGTCCCCACTGACACCCCAAATGGCACATTGCCTGCATTTTCTTATTTATTATTTATTTGTGTTGTTCTTATTATTGTATTTATTCCATTATATTTTATGCTATTTTTTATTATTATCTTCTGTTGTTTTTTATTTATTATTAATTTGTTTTGCACTCACGTACTCCAAACTCCCACACAGCATTCTTCTGATGGTTGCAATCCTTTCCTACTCAGTACAGCACTGGAAGCAACATCCACTGGTGCATCCATTCTTATCTCTTTATCACTTATTCAGAATAAACCTAGCTTTGTATTGTGTCTTAATTTTGACTCTATATTCTGGGCAACAAGTGAAGACACGGCTCTGAAGTCAGCCTCAAAAGTTTGATCTCCCAGAGAGTGACTGTGAGAACATTCTTTGTAATGTTCATACCATACTTAGACTTTATTTTAGAAATGTGGTCAAAAGAAAATCATTTTAATTATGCAAAAGGAAGATAAGAAGCTAGTAGGTAGCAGCAGAAGGGAAATGCAGTCATGCCACATTCACTGGTTTGAACAGTAGGGACAGAAGGATCACAGAAAAGACTGCTTAGCTACAGCACTTATCAATGCCAACATGTTGAAAGGGGTTCACTGACTATCAGGAAATGTGTTCACAATAGAGCCTTATTCTTGGGAGTGATTTGTGGACAAATACTGTTTTATGTACTGCCAAGCTTTAAAAAAACCCAAAGAATATAGAATGTGTGTGTGTGTGTTCTTGTCCGATATTTGCCATCTCCGCAAAGAGGGAGCAAAGGTCGTGGAAAATGTTTGAATATCACTTATTTATTCCACAGCCTTTATAAATCTAAGCAGTTAACACCAGCGTTCTGAATCACTGCTGTTGAATCTTAACTTGTAAGACTGTGGCAGCAAGTACTGAAACATGCATTCAGTATTAAATTTTTTGAGATTCAAGATAAAATTGCAGTAACATACATTATTATCAGTTTCTCCATGATCATTTATGACTTCAGAGAGTTTAAGTCTTGGTGCACATTATTTTATTGTTGAATATGAGCTTTATAGATACAGCAGTGTGTTGATCAGTCAGTGACATTCACCACTGGTATAATTCTGCACTTGTAAGTTGTGTGGGGTGTAATTGCTGAGTGAGGCTTGCCAGAGCCTTGCATTACATCTGTTACGTAACTGGGTCTTTGAATTTAGAAGGGCTTATGTCATAACTGCAACAAATGGTTTTTTTCTGATACCAGTGTGACACAATGCACTTCAACTCATTATACAGCTCCAGGTGCTGGAGAAACTTCTGATCTGTTAAGTGATAATCTTCTGTGTCACTGCATCTTTGCTCATTTCCTGTGTGATATGCTGGGCCCGGTCAAATTTTCTATGCATCTTTTCCTTCACTGTGCCTGATTCTTAGATGTACTTCCAAGAAATGTTTACTGCTCTCCAAGAAATGTTTACAGTTTACAACAGTCTAAATATAACAGATGCCATGTACAATTCATCAACAGAAGTGGAAAAAAAATAAAGTTTTAGAAAAAATATGTCCATTTCAATAATGGAATGCTTTTATTCAGTATATTGAGAGATCCATTTATTTCATTATTGCTTAAAGCCTGTGACAAAACCAGGACTTTGGGGGTACCTTAGACTAAGCTAAAATGCTTTTTTGGCTCACTAATGGAAGTAGTAGACATGGACTACTGAAGTGAATAAAATTTTCTTAATTTCCTCATGGGGACATGGTGAACCCTCCTTTTTAATAAGAATTATAATTTTTAAGCACTATTATAGCATTTTAATTTTAGAAATAGTAGTCCCGATTGTAAACCCCAAACTGTGGAGAACCTTTGACTTCGCAATGAATTGAAAATTTGATACATTAAGAGGTTTGTACATGAGAATTCTCTGAGTACCTTTTGTTTCTGAACTGCTGTTCTTACATGTACGCCGTTACTTTTGGGGGCAGAAGGTCAGAGTTTTTGCTGCAGTGTTTAGGGGTTTGTCTTTATCAAGTTCTTTGTTAGCCAAGACCTGAAATCTTAACAGTAACAGTATGTGACTTCCATGTTTAAAAGGACACTTTTATAGCTATGACATAGTCTGATATAAGAGATTACACCTTTCTGTGTATTTACTCTTGCTCCTGCTCCTCTGTTGCAGCGCGGTTGGCACATTTGCTCGAGCCTTGGACTGCAGTAGTTCTGTCAGGCAACCCAGTTTACACATGAGTGCAGCTGCTGCTTCCCGAGACATCACACTGGTAGGTGGCTTCTTAAACAACCTACGACTTCTATGTCTGTGAATTCAACACTGTCTGTTGCTCCAAAGTCCCCATTCTCTGCCTATTGTCCTTTAAATACCTGCATGCAAGGCGTGTGTGTGTGTGTGTGTATTAGAAAATCCTGTGTGTTTTCTCTAAGCTTCTCAGCACTGCCCTTGTAATCACACTTTACAACACTTGGCTTTAGTTGTGGATCATCTACCCGTGTGGATACCCACAGCAGAACGGATAGGACATTTTGTAGGGATTTATTTGGTGCAGTTCGGCAACAGTGTCATTTAAAGTATGTGGTAATAAAGCTGATTGAAAATTGTGTGGATAATTTGCACTTACTGGATGTATATGTCATCAAATTTTCTAAAGGATAAGCAATCTGACTTTGTAAGCATATTTTTAAAGAATTTTTTAATTAGGATATTGTTATTATGTTTCTTTAGTATGCTGTTCATTGTTAATGTTAATGTTGTTCATTGTAATGCACCTACATCTTTTAGAGAAAGTGGCAAATATATTGATTACAGGTTTGTTTCTGTATAATCATACTAGCTGAGATGAGGTGTGCTACAGTAAATAAAGTATGCCAGGAACATTATGTGAGAACAAAAAATATTACTGTTTCATAGATTCAAGTTTGACTTAGATTTCCAAAGACATCAACTGTTGTTTTATTATTTGAGGTATTTTTGTACCTAAACACTATCACATAGTTCAGGCTGAAGAAGATCTGCTATTTACCAGATACTGGAGTATTAGAATTAGTGGAAACTCAATAAAACGAACAGATCAGTTGAAACAGGCCATAAATTAGTACTGAGGAGAATATGGAAAGATGTCTGTTCTAAACACACTGATTCTCAGGCTTTGTAGATGCTGGTCAATGAAACGGAAATTGACCTTAGACTGTGATTAGATTTACCTGAATATTTTAGCCACCATTCTTTGGTGCTACTGTAAGAAACACAGTGCTTAGTTAGATGGGTGATTGGTCTGATTCAGTGGGACAATTCTTGTATTCCACATAAAATAAATTCATTATTATTATGAGAAAAATATTTAATTTATTACCTTTTGCAGTGTACTCAAAGGTTGTTGAAAAGGAAACTGATTTAGTCTGGACAATGATAGTATTGTCAAGGCAGGGGCAAAATGCAATGTTTTCAGTAATATTCAGAATGAATTTTCTACTTCACAATTGCTAATATGACTTTTACAAAGACAAGTCTGTTCACGCTAAATACTTTATTTTGTTCATCAAAATAGTTCTTTAACATTTTTAATTTTATTATTTCATTGGATTAAGAATTTCTAATAAATTCCACATATTGCATATCCCTTCTTTATTTGCATACTCTATTCAGTGATTAATAGAATGGATTTATCCTTATGGCAATTTCTCATTTGAAAGTACATGTGCAATGCTGCTAATAAAGGGATACTTTGTTTGAGTGCCATGTTAATGTTTCTCCATCGCAAATGATCCATTAAGTTCCATTACACTTAATGAAAGGCATATCTTATAATGAGGCATCAGAGGAGCCACCCTAGGCTTCATTATTGTGTCTGTCTCTTCTCATTTTCCTACCCCCTCAGCTTTTTAAAACCCTACTTTTTTGCTTTTTGGCAAGGACTTCCTTCTAAGTTAAGAAAAGACGTATTTGTCATTATAATAGTTACTTTTTCAGACATTTCCATGTTAATTGGGAGCATATTTTCAGCAGCAGTTAAAGTTAGTAGAGACATTTGCAGAACTTGTGCTGTATCTCATTTATATTTTGAATATAGGTGCTTAACACTAAGAAAATTATACCATCTATCTTCTTAATGCAAGGCAGATAACCCTTGCACCTGAGATGCTACTAATGGGATTTCTGTATGCCACACCTGTGGCTTTCCATTATTCCTAATTAGTTGTTTTAATCAGACAGAACTGTAAACAGACTGAAATTTAAAAAAAAAAAAAAAAAAAGCCTAGATTATAAACATGGATAAATTCAGGATTGATGTACACATTTCCTGCAGCAGAATAACAACTGAGAGGCTGCTTTCAGGCTCCTTTTTTTTGAAAACATAGGGAAGATAATGAGAGAAGATAGGAAACCCCCTGCTTATAGGAAACCCCCTGCTTTTAGCAAACCCTACTGAAGACATGAAACATTGCATGTTTACCTTCTTAGGTGATAATAAATGTGCTTCTCTCACAGTGGTAAAGACTTGTGAGACAACCAACTAAAACTTACATTTCTGGCCTTCTAAAAGGCAGTGTTTTATTTTATAACGAAAATTGATGTCTAAGAAGAGAAAGAGACTGGGATGATCTTCTGTTTCAGATTCCTAAATATTTCATAGTGCACATACTGACCATGAGAGCCATTTAAAGCAAAGCAGGTTGATGGAATCACTTGCTCCTTGTGGTGGGTTTGTTCAGAAGAGCTTATGTGACTTTATTGCAGGGACCTCAATCTGATATTGGATGTCTCTTCAAAATGAAGAGATTAACAGTCTTTTCCTTTGCATTTTGGATGGTGTCTTTTAAATTATTTTTATTGGACTTCCATATATGTGGCTCCTAAGTATACATGCTTAAATACTGACTTGGAGAATCCACACTCAGTTTCCAGTTTGAGTGCTTTGTTGGAGGCAGTTTAGTCTGAAATTGCAGCTGGTTTGGGAGCTGTGTTGTATGGCTGGTTTGCAGGATGCCCTCTCATGCCCTTTTTTCCAGCTCCATGCCGCCTCACTTAGCTTTTGGTGGAATGTTTCTTCCTTTGCTTGCTTATATTTGGACTTGGAAGTTGCCTCTTGCCTGCGTGGCTAACACTTTTCCTCTGCTGGGCCCCCTTGTCTGTGCTGGACAGCATGCTCTGGGCAAGAGTACTTAGGGAAGGGTGGTTCTTACTCTGTCCTTCAGGCTTCTATTTGAGAGAGGCAATGCCAGGTCTCCAAGCTTCCTATATCTTAGGGTAAAGCAGATAAGAAGACACTCCAGGACTTTTTCTCTCAGCCTCTACTAATGCCTTTAGGCTTCTCTTGCTTTTGCTACAACAATTTGCACTGCAGTGTGGAAATTTGATGCAGGTGAGGGCTGACAAACCTGTAGAAGGCAGAGTTTTTGTCTGAGAACTTGTCAGTGGTCTTCTGTCACAGGACAACTCAGTGAAGACAGCACTTACCCACACAGTTCAGTATGAATCTTTTCTTTACTAATATCAAGAAAAGTGTTACGGAGTCAGATGTTTATTATAGATAAAAAACAAACATAAAGCAAGAACAAGGTTCTGATTTGTTCACTTCTGTTGTCATTTTTGAGAAAGTTGGTATCACTGAATAGATCTGGATTCAGCAGCTGCTTGGAAGATGCCCTGTGTGTACTGCTTTTCCGTGAGGCCTTCAATTTAAACAAAGATTTAAACCTCAGTAACACATCTACTGTACGAGTTCAATCTTTAGACCTGGTTTACTCATTGCCTGAATGGTAAGCAATAAACCAGTGATTTCAGTGTACATTCTTTAATACGAAGCTGGTGGATTTTAGTCATTATGTTACATATTTCCATATTAGAATACTTGATTTTAACAATGGCTGGTGAATTTGGTTGAACCATAAGTAAAATGATATATTGCAGGATAATAGTGACATTGCTTCTTACAGACAAAACAGTTCCAGAATCTTGTGCTTGATAGCACTCAAAGACTTATAGTGAACACTGGAGAGAGACAACAGTCATTCATAGAAGATAGTAAAAGATAAGAAAAATACATTATTTGCAGAAGATTTATATGCAGAAGCTCAGCTGGAATTGTTCTACTGACACATAATGCAGGAGTGTTCCTTCCCTGAAAGGTTTTCTCTTAGCTGGGTTTGTGGCCATGTGAGAGTTCGCACGCTGCACTTGGAGCTCAGCACTGTGGTGGGACACACTGGAAGGAGACTGACACAGAACCACAAACATTATTGCACTTACAGCTCTGATGCCTCCTTCAGCACAGCCGGTTGTATTGTGGTGATGGGCCCTTTTGGGAGGCTGAGTCAGAAACGCTTCTTGTGTGTTGATCGTTTTCCCGACGGGTGGATTGGTTTACTTTTCATATTCTCCATCATTGGTTAGCAATGGGAGTGTTCAGTGTTACCTACAGTGGGAAGATTGTTTTGTTTGTTTGTTTGCTGTTTTCCTCTTTTATAACAGAAAGGAATCAACCAAAGGAACCTTATTTACTGGTCTGTGACAACAGGGTTTAGCAAGGGACAAAAATCTCTCTGCTCTTTCAGTATGATGATAATGAAAACAATAAATGTCTTCCTTCGCCAGTAATGAGAATATTGAGCTCATAGATGTCTGAGCAGCTGTTTAGTTACTATTTAGAGCTTCTGTTAACTGAAAATGGCCCCGCAGTCAATATATGCCACTGTCTTTATTGAGTTTCTTGGAACCAGTTTCTACCAACTAAAGATTCTTTAGAAATGTTTGCTAGTAATTTGCAGGAACTAATAAACTAATGTCATTTTTGGTAAACATTTTATCAAGGTATTTCCTTTCCCAGATAAGGTAATAAACCATTTATTTTCCTCATATTCTGTGGCAGAAAACGACGATATCAAGACAGATTCTAAATTTAGCATTAATTGAGGCTCCTCGCTTGGCTTAAAGAAAATAAGATATTGAATTTGCATTAACTGAAATGGACTACTCTCTATTTAAGCACGTCTTTATTCTCTCCTTGTCCCTGCCAGTTTCACGCAATGGACACACTGCATAAACACAACTATGATTTGAGCAGTGCCATCAGTGTTCTAGTGCCTCTGGGAGGGCCTGTCCTGTGTAGAGACGAAATGGAAGAGTGGTCAGCATCAGAAGCTAGTTTATTTGAAGAGGCTTTGGAAAAGTATGGCAAGGACTTCAATGACATTCGACAAGACTTTGTAAGTATGAAAGTAGTGCCCTTTCCCGTAGCTATGTTTTGCCATGATTGAGCATAACTGCTTTCTGTAGGTTTGGAAGGTTTAGCTAGGGGAGAAATCTGTGTAGCTGGTACGTGTGATTAACATATGTTTACATTTTATCTGGCTGAAAGTCAATATGCTTTCTTGTTCAATGCTGTTGTTCGGAATGATGGGGATGCAAGATAATCTGTTTAGTGGTTTAATACCAGGTAGGATGTCTCATGCTGAGACCTTCTGATTAGGCTTTTTACAAGGATTTTACAAGCATCTGAAAAAGGTCCAGGAACTTTGCAGAGTGTTTCCACAATCCAGTGAAATTCATTAGCAGCTACATGGCTGACTCCCCTGGGTGTTTTTGGAAAGCTGGGGTTTCCTATTATGGTTAGGAGAGAGAAATTTATATTCAGATAGGTTTTAAAGTGTACTACAGGGAGTTATTTTGATATATTAGATGTTTTGGCAGTTCTGAAAAGTAAAATAACTTTTTTTCAATATGTTCTAACTACACTGGTTTTGGTACTGAAGTATCAGACTGTAGGGCAGCAAACCTTTAATTTGCTAATTCTAATGCAGACATAATGAAATTAAATGGATTCTAACACTGACTGCTGGAATTGCTAGTAATTTGCTGCAAATTTTTTTGCACAATTTTATGGAGAGCCTTTTTCTTTCAAGGAAAAACATTTCCTCTGTTGTACCAAGTTCAAGTTGGGCTTCATGAAAAGGTTAAGATTTCAACCAAAGGAATTCCATTATTTAAGACTGAAGTTGATTGAAACATTTTAACATTAATCCCATCCTGCTTGACTCTGAGAGCTCAGATTTTTTTATTTTCTTTGCAGAAGTTTATTAATAATCTTTGTGAGGGGGAAAAAAGTACTGTATGGTAAATGTAGAAGTCCTTCCAAGGTAGAGTGTGGGACAGTGGGAGGAGGCTTGGCAATGAGCTAAGCTGTCTTTCCTTCATTTTCACAGATTTGAAATGGAACAGGTAATTGAATGAAGGTGGGAAGGGAAGGCTATTGTTTTTCTAATGAACTGACATTTTAATAGGTGTATTATATGTGCATGCTTAATTCTGTGGTTCCCAAGGGAGAAAATGTTCACTGCATTCATGACTTAAGGTTGAAAGTTGCATCATGGATGAAACAGCTCTTTTAAGTTCAAGACAATATTATTGAAAAATAATATTTTATAGATTTTTTAGAACCGAAATCTAACATTCCATATTATTTCTCATGCAGACAAATAGTTTTCAGCTGTAATTGTATGATAATTCAGGAACTATGTCTTCTAATTAAATGGTTCCTAATATATAATATTTGGCTTTTAAAAATGCCTTAAGCATATAACGCATTTTATTGGCCGTTTATAAGTTGTGTCCTAACACGATATGTGAGCAAGTATGCAGAAGGCTTGTCTCTGGTATTTATGTAGTATATTTATTTTCTGTATAATTTCTGTGTTACCTACTACTACATTAAAATGATACAGAATGTGTTGAAAGAATTACTTCTGCATTTGTAATATTCAAATGACAGATATTTAAATGATTCTGTTAGAAGCTGTTTACAATATTCAAATTTTATCTGAGATAGATTCCTGATACCCTCCCTCTTTCACTGAATCTTCCTTCCCAAAATGCAGGTATTTTCCCCATGGTCTCCTCCCAAAGCAGGAGACACACACAGATCTGGTGATAGCATTGCGTAGCCTGCTTGAGGGCACCTTAACCATGAGTCAGTGCAGCACAAATGGATGTGGGGCACTAATTAGTTATAGCTTCATATAGTTAGAACAGGGATGTTATCTATTCTTAGTCACTTTTTAAAAAATCTTTTGAAAAGGTTTTGTAATTTTAAAAAATCCTTAAAAGAACATCTACTTTATATCTCAATTTATATGGTAGTAATAACAGTGCACAGTCTTTATCTAATTCTGTGTAATTTGAAGTCTTTCAATTACGTTAATCATTGCATAGTCTTGGGATATCTTAATTTCTCTAGTGTAAAATTTATGTGTTCTCACTTCCTATGTAGCATTCTAAAAGTACAGGGATTTGAAAACACACATTTGCTTTTTAAGTAATCATCGAAAATAGTCCTTCGAGATTTAGATCATGGATATGTGAAAAGTTTCTGCAAGGTGAGGTATGTATAAATATGTAGCACGTAAGCACTGATTTTCCACAATAGTACTTTTATCTATTATCATCCTTCTCTCCAGTGGCGAGCCATTGATAAGTTTAAGTACTCTTAGATGTGTTGTAAAAACAAGAGCAAAGAAGATAATGAACTGATAGTGTGTGTGTGTGAACTTGTTCGTGTCTCCATGTTGGATCTAATGATAAAATTAAATCTGCAGTGCCTGAGATTAAACTCAAACCTAAGCAGTCACACAGTGGTGCCACAGGACAGGCAAGAAAGTCATGTTGTATGGCAGAAAGGGGTTGGTAGCACTCTCCCAAAGCAGATAGGTGATGTAGTACCTGCCTGAGTCATTACATCCCAGAGGAGTTGCCTTTTTTTGTGTTGGCCCAGATTTGCAAGGCACAGCAGCTGCAATTGCAGCCCTTACATGATAGCTCTGTAAAGGGCAGATTCATTTACTTTTCTAGCAATTACTGTGAACTGCCACTGTTTGACGTTCGATGTGCAGCTGAAGTATTAAGCTACAAACACTAAATATTAGTAAACAAGATTGTTGTAAATTAAATGGTGTAAAGGAGTTTACCTTTTTTTCATAGATAGGAGATGCTCATTTGTGATCCAGTTACAAGTCTATCCTTTGAATAGTAATTTTCATTGACTGTTGACTCACTGACTCTTGTAGGAGAGGTTCTTCTATCTTTAAGACTCTACGTGAATCCTAATCAACCTAAATCTTATAAGCTAGTTCAATTTACTTGATGTGCTTGAATTATTTCACATCCCATGAAATAACAGTAGAATGGAAAAATAATGAATGTTTTAAGTTCTCCAAATGGAACTATTTTCCTAACAGTAAGACAAAGCTGTTATACTTGTTAATTCTTAGTTTTTCATTATCAACAGTTTTCACAAATTCATAACTGTTACATCTCAGATATGGCAGGAAGGGCCTTGGTAATCAAGAACTGGAACTGTTTATAAAAAGCAGGAGCAACTGTTTTCCAGCCTTAGAAAATTGTGAAAACATGCCTTAAAATTACCGTGTTCATTTTAGGATGTTTTATAATCCTAAATTTTTCTTGCAGATCTGATTTGATTTGTCTATTTTTACCCTGGAGAAACTAAAGAAACTTAAAGTTCACCTCTGTTTTTGTAGAGCTGATAGCTTTTGCTAATTTCCTCCTGCAAAAATGTTATGTGGATGAGCATATTTACTTCTTTCAAGAACAGAATTTGCTAATGACAATATATTATCCTATGGCTGTTGACAGCTTCACTGGCAGTTCAGTGCATTTAGTGCATAGGTAAATGGAACGCAGGTTATCCATACTCAGTCTGTCAAACAGGTTTTCCAAGTTTTGAATCAAAGTGCAAAAGGATTACTGTTATTTGGTCCAAGCATCTTAATTATCTTCCTTTAATTGTAGCTGCCTACTGAGTGAATGAACATACTGGTGTCACAGTCACAGTTAAAACAGAATAAAGTATTTTCTAGAGAAATGGCAAACATTTGTAACATGAACATTTTAATAAGTGTTCAAGAAGGAAAATAAATGTGGATATGCTAAAATGTACTAATTGACAATGGCAGGTGGTTGGGATGACAGCATTTCACCTGGATGCCAGGAAGAATGTGGACCTGGAGACAGAATAATTTCATCTGTCACCTCATACCAAACATATCATTCTGGGAGAAGATTTCTTCCAAGGCATAATTTACCTGAGAAAGCAAAAGGATTTTAGGAACCTGAATTGTGTTACTTCTTACAGGGACATCAGCATACGCATTTCATACACTGCTACTTTTGAATCAGATGTAAATAAATGTTCAGGGGTTTACACACTGTACCACACTTCTGACTCTTAACCTGAATCAAGCAGCTTAAAAAATCAGTGAGTTCCTGCATGCAGGGAGAGGCAGTTTGAGAAGGTGTTCCTCTGGTATTTTAGGAATTTGACTAAAGGTGCAGGAAACTGTTCTTTTGGCTTAAGACATACAGAAGGCTACCTAGTGGGGTCAGTAAGGTTGGAAAGATCAGTTTCCACACCTGGATTTTCTGGAACCTCCTAAGCATCATCCTCATTTCTAGAAAGCAGATAATATTTGCATTAATGCATGCCTCCAAAACATATAACACACAAATCAGTAACATTTCCAAGTTATGAAGAAAAATTGCTTGAATTTTGGATGAGACATCCTAATTTAAGTTATAGAAAGACCTTGTGGAGTTAAATAGATTATTTGGTAATAATTAAAAATGGTTGCTTTATTTTCTCCTTTGCACTTAGGTTAATACCTAATTTTTATTTTGCCGATGAACGTGGGTGCCCAGAATAATTGTCATTATCAAATGTACCTTGTTTGTACAGAGATTTTTGTGAAATATTTATTGTCAGTATCACTCTTGTTGCTCAGGGTAACATTTGTCCCTCACATCCTTTTGTTTCTTGATAATGGTTGAGAGCATGTGGGAGTTTATGCAAAACTAGTGGTAATGTATGAGCAGCTGAATTGTTATGGGACATGAAAAATCTGTGAACTCAGTATGGTATCCTTTGTATTTTTTAAGAGTAAAATTATCATGAGACTTGAGCACAGTCTTGTCAAGATGATTTCTTTTAGTCCTAATGTTGTTCTCCATCTGACACACTTTATAATAGAGATATTACCTTCTGTGTTTCCTGATGGAAATCTGCATTCTGTTTTGATCATTTTGTTTAACCATATGGCTTAAACAGAATAAATTACATTTAGATTTGGATATGTGGTATTGTAATTTTGCATACTTGTTAACTATAAGGAAAGGTTGTTTATTATTAATTGCAGTGTTTTTCTTTGCATATGGATTCTAATGTAATTTAATACATTAATACAGGTTTTAGTATTTGTCTCAACTATGCTTGATTTTAACATGTTTAACAAGAAGTGGACATTACAATTTCTTGGAACCACTTTAACTTGTAACAAATGTTTTTCAGCTCCCTTGGAAGTCACTGACTAGCATCATTGAGTATTACTACATGTGGAAAACCACTGACAGATATGTGCAGCAGGTAATTTAATGACTATTTCAGAATGAACCAATCTAACACAGTCTTAAAAAATGTGATCTTGTAAAAACATAAAAATCTGTCTTCTTGAAAAGATATACGATGGGGGGCCTAAGGTAAGATTTTGGGGTATAAACCAGTGGTTCTGTGCTTTTACAGGCTGCATTGTCAAGTCCTCTGATGTCTGCTGTACATCCCATAGCTGTGAGGAGCTTTTTAAACCATTTGTATTGTATGCTGGTTTGAACCCGTGGGATTCCTGGTTCTTACTTCAGTAGAGGATCAGAAGGAAATGGGCTGCAGAGCAAATGCTTTAGTCTGTGAAGCTCTGCCATGGGACTGAAGGAAGCAGAAAAATGCATTGTGTTAAAGTGGCTACTGGTGTTATGAACCTTGTATTGGTACTCCTGGACAAAACATTACTTTGGCATTACCAGCATTTCCAAATTGAGACCATGTGTTCATCCTTCTGATTGAATGTTCAACTGTTTGGGTTGCTCTGGAGCAAAAACACACTAAGATTATATTGGGTACCAATACTGGAATATTTTTAGCAGGTTTAGGCAAAATTTCAGTGTTGGTGCTTTTTTATGTATTGTACTCTTTATATATTTACTCCTTGGTTTAGACATAAAATACCTTGAAATACTATATTTTAATTGCTGATAAAATGTTTAAGTTTGTGGCTCCTTTACCTGCTGCATAATTAATAGTGATGTTATGGACAACATGTTGAAAATATTTTTTTTGCTGTAATAACTACAGCTGTAGTTAGATGGATCTTTAGACTTGTTTCAGATTAAATGTATCAGAAGGATGATTGCTTTAGGTTGTTCTGGTTTATTTGAAATTGTCTCTACATCATCTTGTTAGAGTATTGAAAGTAAGAGAAAGGTCTTTTACCACGTACTAGAATCTTGGACTATCACTAGAACCTTTTAGTTCTATGGATAATACAAATAGAATACAATATGTTCCATATAAAGGCATGTTTTTCTAGGTTTGTGACCATTCATTTCACTTTTAACACTTTTTTTTTCACTCTTAATTTTTATCCTATAAAGGTGCTGCCAACAGAGATTTGCTGTACATCTTGTCAACTCTTAATGATAGTGTTTGAGGAAGGCCAGGTTTCGACTGATCAATTCTGCGGAATGAAAAGTTGTTTGTGGTTGTCTCCTTGAAAGTCTGATTCAATGCAAAAAGACTTTACTGAGACTTAGTAAGAGGAAAAGAGAGAACACATTAAATGGTAGCTAAATTGCTCTATTGCAACAATAAATTATATTTTCCTCTCAGTTATTTATTTCCACTGTTGAAAACAGTACTAATTTAGGGAAATACTCATTTCTTGGGATATTTGTAAGTTGATATTCATAACAAAAGTTCTTAAAACCCACAAACTTTCAGTTTCAATGCTAGTTCATTAAAAGCAGTAGACCCCAGGTGAAAAACTGGGTTAATGGAGTTTGACCTCGCCTGCAATGCAGTCTGTAAGACCTGTTTGAAATACTGTTAAGATGTAAATTTTTTTTCCAGGTAAAGCATCAGGTCTCTTTGTTATATTGGTCCAGGTATTTGTTACAAACTGCTATTTGTTTCTTGTGTAAATATTTTCAGTTTCAACTTCCAGCTTTTACCAGTTATGTCTCTAAATTTCAACAGGCAGAGGTTTAATCTCAGAAACTGCAATTATTGGTAGTTTTCTTTCTGCATCCTTTCCTCTTGGTACTTAAAAGTTGGCATGTCAGTGTGAGTTCAAGCTGTGACATGTTCTGTTGCTTTTAGAAAGCAATGTTAGCCATAGTTTTAATGTATAAAAATATAACTTATACTGAAATGATGTTGCATGTTTATTTTTTCAGAAAGCAGTATATCATTCACTTTAATAAATAAAAGAGGAAAGCAATTGTTAAATTGCATTCCTTACAACCCCCATGCCAGTACTAAAAGTATGCTAAAATTTAATTAATGTGTATATAGTCACTTCTCACTGACACTGCCATCAGGGCTTAATACAACTTCGTACACATGCCTTGACATTCTGACAGTGCTTCAGGGCTGCTTTCCTCACTTCTTGCCCCTTATTGTATTTTCTCTTTTGCTCATGGTAGATGTGCAGTGAGATTTACTCGTTGTTTTTGTAGAATGGAGCCAGTTTGTTAGGAAGCTCTGAGGAATGTTTGGTAACCCGTTGCCTGGCAGTATCACCTGCTTTTTTCAGGCTGAAAACAAATTCTGTGTTGTTGGATCTAATATGGAAAGGGAAGAAAGACAGTTGTGGAAAACCTGTGTCCTGTTGTTAAGCAGAGGGAGTTCACCATTGAGAGCTCCTCTGCTGGGGCTGTGAAATGTTATCAGATTAAAAATTATCAGTTTATGAGACTTGGAGCATGGTGCTGCTGCTGTTTCTTTTCCTTGCTCGTGTAAAAACTGACCCAAGCAGGAAGAGCAGATCATGTTTGCATTTTTCTATGGGCCTGCTGAAGGTAGAGCAGTGTTGCCAAGCCCAGCACTGGGGGGAGATTGTAACTGTACCAGAAGTGTCAGTGGCATTCACTTCCGTAGCTCCAAACATAACTGGGCATCTGTAAACAGCAACAGACTGTAAAAAAAAGAAGCCTATTTTGGAGAAAAATGGAAAAGAACTCACATATTGCATGGAAATTGATTAATGGTGGCATGGACTGATTATAAGTCTATTTGTTATACATTACTCCTTAAAGATGCAATTTTTATAAGTGAACTTTTTATAAATGGACAACACAGAGGCAACTTTATGAAGTGGAAAAGAACAGCAGTTTACACCAGGAGGTTTACTCAGACTGCTGGGCCAGTGAATCTGAATAACCCTGTAACTCACCTCACAGCTCAGGCAAGGGACTCTCAGAGTAGAGTCATCCAATGATAGCTTTTTCAAGGTGGGAAATACTTGCCTGGATTATAAGCCTTGGAAAGATTGAATATCAAAAAATAGGAGTATAGCAGAGAGGAGAATTGGCTGTTGCAAGAGAAATGGAGAACTGAATTTTAATCACCTGATAAAGAAAGACAGGTAGTACTGATTTATTATTGCTGGATATAAATGTGTTCCCTCTTTTTTTTTCATCCTCTGTAATGAAATCAACCATGTTTCAACTCCTTTTCTCTCATCTTTTTCTTTTTTTCTCTCAAGCGAACAGAAGTAATGTCTTGAGTACAGAAATTGCAGAGAAATAATGCTATTTCTTCATCTTTTACATGCAAATGTTTTGGATAACCTGTAGACATCTGAATGCTGTATTTCTTTTGCCACTGCTGAAAAAACTGTTGTCTTAGTTACTTGCATAATATACGGCAATAACTAAAACTTCTCAACATTATAGAAATGCAAAATGGTTTGAGTTTGTTGCAAGTGTGAAGAAAGTAATGATTGAGTAAATTCAGACTATCGTGACAGTAGTATAGCTGTCCCGTTACTGTGATGTTCCTGGGCCACAGTTTTGATGGCATTTAATGCTAGTAGGTGTTTAGTTATTTCTAAGAATCAGTGAACTTTACTGTTCCTTGTACTGTTTTATAAAATCCCAGTCTCAGACTGGACAGAGCACACAAGAAGTTTCATTACGTGACTGATGAAGAACACAATTTCATTCATTTAGTTTCTACTTAATTCTGCAGTGAAGGGTAGCCACAATGTCATACATGTTTACATAGATGTAATTTATGTAAACTGTAATTGTATTTTTACAGTTTTGTTGCCATATGTGAGGCCTGTGAATTTTACTGGGAAGGACAGTATATCATGATTTCAAACTAATAATAAAAGCAGAGAACTTGTTTCTCATGGTTTTCGTCGTGTAGATTTCAACGCTTGTTTAGAAGGCTCTTGTGAAATTACAAAATAGAAATAATTTAAAGATGGGTTATGTGCAGTTTTATGAAATCTCATGCCTTAATATAATAAAATATTTTAATGTGTTCGTTTTTCAACTAGAAACGTCTGAAAGCGGCTGAAGCAGAAAGTAAATTGAAACAAGTATACATCCCCACCTAGTGAGTATAACAACAAAGTCATTTTTTTGAGTAATATACAGGTAAAATTGAAACAGTAACATGCACTTACATACATGGTATTTTCCTAGTCATCTTTTTAATGGTTACTTTCACAGGATTTGTTATATGCAGAGATATAATTGGAAAATGCTAGAAACTCTTGTTTTAAAACTCTTGTTTAACTCTTGCTTCATACTTAACTGATCCCTATGTTTTTGATCTGCAATCTTTTTGTCCGGAATGAGAAGTTTTACAAAAGCTGATCAAGTGCTACCTGTGGACTGTTCACATGCAAGAAGAGCCTTATTATTGAAAAAGCACTTTTCCCAAAATAATCTGTTCCAAATCCCTGTAGCACAACACTTTATATTTGTGTAAATGCAATATTTCAAAATTGAAGCAGTTGTTAATGTAGTTACATGAAGTAAAATAAGATCATTTCCCATTACAGTTTTATCTGGCTGATAGAATCTGTTCTTCTTCTAGAGACAAGATATGGTCTGGCTGTAAATTAAAGACAGCACACAGTCCCAGATCTTCTATCTTTGACCAAGTCTTATTATGCAATCTTGTTTTCCTCTGAGGAATTTTCGATCTGTATTTTTTTAGATTTAAACTCAGTGCTACATCTGCTTCTTGTTAACATGTGGTTTGCAGAAAAAAAGATAAAATCCCTCCTTCATATTCATAATTTCCTCAGTATTATGACAAGAGAAAGGATTACAAGTCACTTTTTTCTAAGCTTTCTGTGGGTATATTCAGTTTGCATACATACGGACTTCCCATTGTTATGAGTGTTTGTATAACAGAAGAATATAATACCAAAGGAAGTACTTTGCAAAGATTTTTGATGGCTGACTTTTCTCTTAAACAGATGTAACAATGAAAGCAGCAGACTGTTAATTATTTTAATCTTAGAACAAATTTTGTGAGTTTTGAAGCTCACATCTCTAATAAGTCACACTGTTTAAAAAAAAAGCTAAAAACTCTAGGATGAGAGTTCCCTAACTTTCTCAGAGAAGTGGCTGGTTTAGGAAAACTATAAGGTGCTCAGTCTTTACATTATGCTTTTTCAATTTAATTTACTTGGTCCTTGTGGACAATTCTGGATTTTCAATATGTTCACAGTAGGGACCAGCTGTATTGGATGACAAAATGTGTTTCAAAATGGGGGATTTTTTGCTTTTTTATCTTACTGCCTGTCTTTAGCCTCCATTTCAAGACAAAATCCCTACTCAACAGTAAGGGGATGGTAGGACTTCTCAAATCTTTGATACCTGCCCAATCTGAGGTGGTCATGGGGAAGTGAATTGCTAAATGCTCTGCTTCAAGACTAATTTATTGTGTTTGAAATCTGAGTAGAATTGATTCTCAGAGCTGAGTACCTTTTTGAACTTATTCATTAAGTATTTCCTGTAAATGCAAGGTTCTGTCCTTAATACCAGAGAGTCCCTTTCAATTCATGGCTTTTCTGGAAGGTAACTAAGCAACAAATTGTAATGTGGAAGACGTAATTGTCTCTTGATCCCTTCTCTTGTACCTTGAGCCCAAGATAAAGAATATGTGGAAATTGTAAAAGTGTCTCTTTCTGGATACAGTGAAAAAGGAAAAGGAGACAGATTTGTTGGCATTTGAAATAGAGACTTGATACAGCAAAGGTTCCTTCAATTGTCATTTTAACATTTCTTGAATATATTTTATGCTACCTAAAGTACCAAATAATCATCTTAGGAATCAATGTATCCAGGCTTGCATTGTATTGAGGGTAATTAACACTCACAAAGTTGAAACTCTGGAATTATTGCACTTAACCTAGTGAGGAGTATATTAATGCCCTCTGAATTAATTGACCTGTAAAGTCCTACTTCACTGAAGTATTAGTAGTTGCATTAATTGCAAGAATGATATAGTATAATAATATTTAAAAAAACCAAACAGAAATATCTAAGAACAGTTACTCAGCCTTCTCAGAGAGGAAGTGGTTTAAAAGAGAACCCAGACAGAACAACCTGATATTATATGGATGAGTTTTGCCAGGGTTATAAGACATTTGCATTACTGCAGTTGGTGGGAAGGTGTGTACTTCTTTTTCAGACAGAAGGCTGTTTGACTCTTTCCTGGGGTGAACAACCTTGTAGTATTACAGGCACTGTTCCTACTCTTACTTTTTATACTTCACCCAAAGTCCAATCTCGACTTGTAAACGCTTATCAGTTGACTAGAAGCACCTTCTTAAATTCCGTGCTGTGTCAGACTTTTGTTAATGCTTTGACCCTGAGATTTGGTCTTTTATGAGCTTGCCAAGTAGCTTAGATCATGTAAGCACACTAAAGAGCTGTAAACTGGAGTATCAGAGCAGCTCTTTACACAACAATTCTCTTACAATGCTGAAAATAATAGAGTACAAAAATTAGTCTTGTTGTTTAGAGAAGATTTTATAAATGTTGTCAGCACATATCAGAATTCCAGAATTAGATTGTTTGTGTTCATGTTGACTAACCAGTTAGTAAAACTACCTTTCTTTTTTCAACTTTCTAAAAAATTTATTTAAAGCAATAAACCAAATCCCAATCAAATATCCAGCAACAATGGGAAACCTGCTGCAGTCAATGGAGCAATGGGAGCCTCTTACCAGGCACAAGCCACAGTAATAGGTCGGGCTTGTGAAAGCTGCTATAGTAAGTAAATATATTTTTTTTAATGACTTCAGAGTTTGGGTGAATCTTGCTATGTGCTGTTAAAAAAAAAAAGCTTATGTTCTTTTGTTTGCATGTGATAGAGGAAAATTTTCAATTACTTGCATGGCAGAAATAACTTTAAAGGTAGAGCTGCCTTCAGTATATTAATTAAATGTCAATATTCAAATTACTTTATGATTTATTTCTAACTATTCAGAAAGTACAAGTTTAAGTTGTATACTATGATGGCACTGATATGTTATTCCTTTACCTTCACAGTGCTAGATTCAAATTTATTTTCGGTTTTCCTTTAAGGCTGCAGGGTTTTTGAACTGGTTTTTCTTCATCTGAATGATTTTGTGGTGTTTTCCCCCCCTCTGTTGTTGCTGGGGAACACAGGGAGGGCTATTTTTTCTTTCTAGTATTTTGTGTGTTTCTTATAATTTTTGTTGGATTTCTTGAAATAGCAGCAACATAGGTTATGTGAGAGAAGTTATAAAATCCAGTTTAATAAGCCTGTCTTCCAGTGTGAGATTAGAAGTAGTGGGGTTTCTTTCTGGTAGTTCCTGGGAGAAAATATCTTCTCGGTGATACAAAGTCCCTGGTTTGAAATTCATTGTAAAAGCATTTCCAAAATTTCTATTTGGAGTTGACTTCTGTGCTGCTTTTGTAAAAAAATTAAGCAACTAACAATTCAAGTTCTTACTTTCTGTGTCAAATATATTAAATTTTTAACCATACAATGCTGTAATATTGCCATATATTATGGCCATATATAGCCATCTTTTACAACATTTGGATTTATTGTAGTGAATGTAGCCTGCACCAGTTCACCTGTGCTGTTTTCTCCTCCTTAGCTCCACAGTCTCACCAATGGTATTCTTGGGGCCCTCCTAATATGCAGTGTAGGTTGTGTGCATCTTGCTGGATTTATTGGAAGAAATACGGTGGCCTGAAAATGCCCACACAGACAGATGAAGATAAATTGTCTTCCAGCCAACCTACAGAGGTAGGAATGTATAGATAAACTTTTCTAAAAGAAAATGTGGTGGTTTCACAAGACCGCTGTGATTTGATTATTTAATGGAATGGGGTTTTCTGTATGTGTTCAACTTTGATATTACAAAACTCAGTTTATTAATCCTTTTCCTGTGTTAAGTAGAACTGTACAGTGCTCAGGCCTTGCCGTATCTTTATTTGACTACTTCTTGGATAAACAAACATGTGCTTCCTGCATTTTTGGTGTACAAATGTCATTTTGTCAGTCAAATGGCGTGTTATCTGTGAAATGTTAAAATGACTATAAAATATCTCATCTAGAATGGCATTATATATCCATTCTCAATAGAGTTCTCTGCTCTGTGGCTTACAGCTTCCTACATATGCCTGTTTTTTCTAGTGCTTAGACAGATATTATTTGATTATTCTTGCGAGTTTGTCCAGCTTGTGGATGTTTGAGTGCTGTGACTGAGATGTGCATGTTCCCTCTCTTTGTTCCTTTCCGCAGGAGTCGCATGTCCGGACTCACCTGTCCCGGCAGGCCACGCAGGGCACTCCGGTCCGTAACACCGGCAGTCCAAAGTCGGCGGTGAAAACACGTCAGGCTTTCTTTCTCCACACCACGTGTTGGACAAAACTGGCCCGTCAGGTCTGCAAAAATACCCTCCGGCTGCGGCAGGCAGCACGACGTCCCTTTGTCCCTATTAACTGTGCTGCCATTAAGGCAGAATGTAAGATGTTTTTTTAATTCTTAGTTCTGTGTGCTGTGCTTCCCACCCATTTTTGTCTTTTAATTTTATTTTCTTTTTCAATAAACATTTCTTGTCTATACGCTTTTGCTTTTATTTTTTTTTCATTTGTCCAGCATATCACCAACACATTGGATAAAGTCTGGTTGCCTTGAACAGATCTTAGGCTGTGGAAACATTTCAAATTAATTAAAAAAGGGATAACTATTACCTCATTCACTTTCAAAAATTGACGTTAACAAAAATGGGGGGCAGGAAGGGAAAATCAATGCCGTGACATACATACTTCCTGCTAGGCAGCATGAAAGAAGTGTGCTTTTATGTTGTTTTTTTATTCTTTTGCTGAGTAGAACCTATAGATCTGTGCATGCTGTATTTTTTTCAGTGGGGTTGGTCAAAGAATCAGGAGCTGGGGATTCATAATAATTTAAATGTGGTGT
Organism: Platysteira castanea; assembly: GCA_013397175.1. Classification (NCBI taxonomy): domain Eukaryota; kingdom Metazoa; phylum Chordata; class Aves; order Passeriformes; genus Platysteira; species Platysteira castanea. The sequence continues at coordinate 917,292 of VYXC01006691.1, read as the reverse complement.
GCAATACAGTCCTTTGTCACTGTGACAATCAGATGGTGGTGCTAGCCATGTTTATTATTACATCATAGTTGCCTCAGATTGGTTTTCTCTGTTCCAGTTTTAAATTTTAGTTCTAAATAAAATTCTATATTATGCTTGTTCTTTTAATAGTCAGAATATAAAGACCTAATCAATTTCTAGTACTATGACAAAAGACTATGAGTTTTTGTAGATAGCAACAGTAAGTCTCTTCACCTGCCTATATATGTAAGTTCTGCAGCAAAGTCATTGAATATTTCAACAGCTTTTTTTATCTGCACTGAGCGTATTGTTTTACTGTTCACACTGGCTATTTTTCCCAGTTTTCCATAGATACAGTTCTTGGAGCAGATGTTTGGTATTCCAGGATAAGCCATGCTGGCTCATTGTACTGTCAATTATATTAGAATTGAAGAGAACTTTTAAGGTTATTAGATGTGGGGTTTATAACCATGTTGACTAGACTAACACTAAGTGTTTTCCCAGCATACTTACCTGGGATGCAGATGATGTCTGCGTTGTTCATGAGAAATTTACTCCATGGATGCTTAAAATGTGATTTTAAGTAATTGTTTTCCCTTTACATACTTTAAGACAAGCCATTACACATATGCAAACTCTTCACCTACTTCTGCAGTCCTCCAAAACTTGCTGAATATTTCTGCTCATTGTCCATGTCTAATTTTTTAGTTGTTTTTTTGGCCATTTTCTTTCTTTTAAATCTATGCAAGTCAGGAGCAACTTTCAGATTTCAGGAAACCATATATCCACTGTGTGAATAAAATTAGTTGTTCTTCGTGGAAGAAGTATTTCTAAAGATAGATTAGGATTATATTTTTAATCCTCAATCCGAAATAAAAGTTACTTCCTGAGAGAAAGGTATTGTACCTTTAAATTTGTTTCTGAACCATGGAGGAAAATTTAGAAGTTCACTTGAACCTTATATCTTTTTATCCGTATCCCTATTTCTTCTCACTCGCTCAAGTAAAAAAAATTCAAGATATGAAACTTTTGTTTAAGGAAAAGAAAAAAACAGAAGAAAAAAGTTTCATCCAAAAGTTAATCATCATACTAGGACGTGTTCAATGTTAAAAGAGAGGACTGAAAAGGTGAGCTTTTCAGCAGGAAATAATCATTCTTGCTTCAGACTGGGAGTGCTGTGAGTGTTTTCTCTTTCCTTCCTTGAGTGAAAAACTTCTACATCAGATTAACAGCAATAGTAGAAAGACTTTTTTTTTTCCCTGTACTCTTTCTTTCATTACTCTTTTTGCTTAAAGCAAATTTTGGACCTTGCAGTTTTGTCTCTTTGAATTCTGATGCTTCCTGATTAGACCTAACATAGGTTGAAGAAAAAAGTCACAATTATTAATGGTTTTTGAACACAGCATTAAATACTGTTCTAAAGGTGGAAACCAAATTATACCTCAACTAGTTTAACTCACATTTCTCTGTACCCACACACACATATTCACAGTCCGTGTTCTGTTTCTGGCAATCTCTCTTTCTGTGGAATCATTACAGTGCTCTTCCCTGCATTGTCATTGTTATATTCTTGCTCTATTAAAGCCAAAAAAGTAAGTAAAGAAAAAAAATGTTTTGTGGTTTTACTCCTGTACTAACATCTGGTGACCTGTTCTCAGTGCACTCTGTAAATTTTAATGTAATAACTAAATAGTCTCTCTTTTCCTGACAATGCCCTGAATTCTTTTCTAAGGTTATCTTGAAGCAAATAACTTTTAGATTTTCAAACAAGATACTTAATTAGCAATAATGATTTCCTATGCTGGATCCACTGAGTAATTACAGTATTGAATGAATATCTGTGTTGGTGTTAGAAATGTTACAGTCATGTTTAGCTAATAACCTGGCCAGAGTACCAGGTCACCCATGATGTGATATAGCATGAGATAGTTACGATGCCCAAGAACTGATTTGGAATTTGTTTTCCATGTTGGTGTGCTGAAACTTGAATCTAAGGACTGCTTAGATGCTTTGTCAGACTCACCTGACTCTGAGTGTGCCAAACCAGTTCTTGAAAATGCCACTGCATTTCCCAACTATATTGCATTAGGCACCATAACAACAGTCAGAAACCATAAAATCTGAAGACAGAAGGTTTAGTAGGGGACTTACCCCAGATGCATACAAGGTTTTATGCCCGCATAGTCTTGTGCAATTTGTTGAAGTGGCAGGTTGTAAATGAAACTGATTCCCAGATCTGAGAGAGGCTGACTGAACAGGCATGTCAGAGCTCACTCATAAAATGAATTGGATTTTGCATTCCACCTGTGTACCTGAATGCATCTGCAGGTACTTCCATTGTCTTGGAGGAGCATGGAAGCCTCTGAGAATGCTTACCTAAGGCCCCAAGCATCTTTTGGGTGAAACCAGGTTTCGACAGAGCATTGTCTATTATTGTACTTCCATCGACATCCTCTCCCTCAGCCCATTATATCCACTGGCAGAAAACAAGGTCCTATTCTATGTTCTTTAATCCTTCAGAGAGTGCAGAGAATTAGATGTTCCTCATTAATGAAGCCTGTAGCATAACCCCTGCTCAGATTCCGGCAGGATGTTGTGGAGATGATGCGTTTACATCCCGGTTCAATCTCCGGATGGCCACCAGGAGGTTGAGAAGGCAGAGCACCTCCTGCTAGGAGCACAGCCCATCATGGACAGCTCAAACTTTGTTCTGCCTGAACTTAATAGACTCACTGTGGTTGGTGACAATAAACTTGTCTGATGGTTTTTCAGGAATAATTAGAATTGGTGAACTGCTTTGGTAAGGCAAAATTCTCATGGTGTAAATCTCAGGCACTACCTCCTTTTTAGTTTGAATATATTACATGTTTTTTTAGCAAGTTAAGCAAAACCATCCTGTCTAGGGAAGGTCTCTTAATTGGAGAAACGCAAAGTGAGCATTCTTCTCAGCAGTCACTGACGAGATTGGATCTGTTTGCAGCTCACAGGCAGGTTGATAAATGCCTGGCAGTGAGCCATGCGTCTGTAAACATTATTGCTTCAGCACAGGGAGACTTTTGAGGGATTTTTTTTTTTTCCCATTGCTTGGATATAGCTTTATCAATATAACTATATGTACTAATTATAGTAATTTAAATCTGGATAACTACACGCTGTCTGTGTAGACATGATTGTCAAAATGTTTTCAGTGCATGGTAATATATTATCTGTATAATGTATGTATAATTATCTGGAAATGGGTGTACTGATCATGATGAAAACTTATCATACATTTAAATCCTCAGATTTAGTAACAAATGTGGTACACAGTACTTGCTAGTGATCTAGTTTGATGAAACAAAGACAAGTGAAAACAGTAGAATAGCAAAGTGTTACTGATTTGTCTTTGCAAGCATAGAGTTTGTATTTTACTGACATAGAACTACCCATTCATCTGGATTGAGTAACATTTATGGGTCTTGGTTCATAAACTATGTTTTGCATCCTTGGTTTTGATAGCTATGGAAGAGCTGTTAGCTGTATCTAGGATGAAAATATTTTCTCTGTTGTCATCTTTGAATACAATTTGTGTCAGATTTTAATAGCCAACAAAATAATTGACAGAACATATGATTTTTCCCCCAAAGTTTCTAAGAAGAATACAATTCAGAGAATACATAGAGCACAGTACATTCATTAGATAATCTGCATTTTGACAGAGATATGATGGAATGTCAAAGAGAAATAACTTGCTAATGAGAGTCTCTCTCTGAGCTTAAGAGACCTACAAATTTAGTTTTTTATAAAAGGAAATAATTAGAAAATACTTTCATATCTAAAAGCACAGACTCATTTGTTATCATCTTCTCGGCATTACTGATTTCCTTCACCTCTGTAATACCCGCATCAGTCATCATGCTTGGCATGTTTAAAGCCTCATAAAAAAAGTTTTTCACACTCTGATTTGTAATGTAATTTCCTAGAATTTTTCTAGTTGTGCTGTATCCTCTTTAGGGTTATGGTGCCCCAAATTATGTGCACTTCAAGATACAGATTTCCCATAATTTTAGAAAGTCAGAAGTTTTCTATTTTCCTATCATCATAATTTCTAACATTCTGATTTTGATTTCTTTTTAGTATTGTCTAGATATTTTTAGGAAGCTGTTGATGCTGACTCTGAATACTCTTCTGCTTTGTCATGGTGTAGAAGCCATCATTCTATCTATATATTACGGTTATTTTACCCCTTCAGAATTCGTTTACATGCATTGCTTAATGCTGCTGCTATCCTTAGCTATCAGTTTTAGCTTTGATTATGCTCAGAAATTTGTTATCAGGAAATTCTAACTCTCTAATCAGGTCTTTTCCTGACCTTTTACATGTTGAACAGCACAGATCATTTTGGAATTACACAGACAGTTAATTTTAATAAGGTGCTAATTCCTGAAAAAGCCTCTTTTACCCTATAACAGCTGGACAGCAGAGATCTTTGGTGACACAGTTTGGTAAAAGCTCACTGAAATGCCAGGTTGGATGCCAGATCAGCTGCGTGTGGGCATGTCATTGTCCCCACAGAGGATCTGGCAGACCTATGACACTGCCAGTTACTGGTTTATAGGACATGTAAGTAGGAAGGGACCCTGGAGGTCTCTAATCCCACCTCTTGCATAAGGTTCCTGTGCTCACGGGCCTTTTGTCCAGATGAGCTTTTTGTATCTCCAAGTATGGAGACTGCACAACTTCTCTGGGCACCTGCTCCAGTGTTTGATCAAGTTCAGAGTAAATAATCTTATCCTTAAATCTAACAATTCCCTGTCTCCCAGCCTGGCTGTTGCCACAGACAGGAGCGGTGTGTTATGCTGTCCCTGTGTTCCTCTGAGAAGGGTCTGGCTCAGCTGTCTCTGTGCTCTGCTACTGGGAGGTGGCAGGTGGCAACCAGGTGTCCCCTTGTCCTCCTCATCCCAAGGCTGCCCAGACCTCCTGTGTCCTGTACTCAAACACCCAGTCAGCTGGGTGAGTCTCCATCAGCTGGCCGTGCTCCAGTGTGCCTGCATCCCTTCCGTGGTGGGGATCCCAGAGCTGACCATGGGGTCTGGCTGTTGTTTCCCATGGACTGAGGAGAGAGGTGACCTTTCTCCCCCGCCCTGCCAGGCGCACGTGCGCTCGTGAGGCCCAGAACGCCACCGTCCTTCTTGCTGCAAGGACACACCACTGAGTAATGAGAACACATTAAAATTGTTTTCCCTTCCAAGGTCTTTGTTGGCTCCCCTGATGCTTCCAAATTTAACCGTGTGCCTCTATTAATAATGCAACTTTTTGCCACTCTGCAGACCTACTTACTGAAGAATGTTATCACATGTGCCCTGTTTTCGTTCCCTTGAACCAAAACCATTTAAGCATTCATTAAACACCAGCAGCGTGTCTGCTCAGCAGTTTGGATGAATTCTACCTGGTCCTGGTAACTTGGTTTTACTCATTAACCAGTTTGTTTTGTAATATTTCCTATGAACGCTTTAACGTGACACAGTTCTCATACTTCCTTTGTAAAAGTATTTTGGAATTGAGCTTCTTTAAGTGCTTCTGCAGTGAATGCTGTTGCAAAGAATGCGTTTTGCTTTTCTGCTATGCCTTTATCTTTCTTGTGTATTTGCCTCACACCTGCATAATCTATTGCTACAGACACCAGCACACTTTCTGCTTTTGCTATGTTTGAAAAATATACTAAAAAGTATAAGATTCGTTCTTGTTATAAATGTATTTTTTTCTCATCAATTCCACTATTTCACTGATCTTACTAAGATTTTTATTGTTCATATAAAAGCTCATATTTGATTTTAGGACTTGCTTTAAATTTTGGGAGTTTTGATAACTTCCTACCCAAATTTATTCTCTGATTTTACACTTGAGAGTGATGTACAATCCAACTTCTGTGTTTTTTCCTCTGTGTTCTGCATAAAGATCATAAACTTTATTATACTTTTTATGGGAGAACCTTATTGTGGATCAAAGTTTGCTGCTCTTAAATATGCTTTAGTGTTTCAATAGATAGGTATGCTTTGGAATACTCACCTTTGGTGAACATGCTTTATCTCAAGCATGGAAATTGTTCTTTCCTTGCAGTATGTATTCCCAGGCAGTGCATTAATACTCTATGATTCAATATCTTTTTTTACAGTGCAGAGACGTAGATGGAACATTTTCTTGCTAATTACTTCTTAGGTGATGCTTTGCTGTTCTCAAAGTAACTATAAAGTATGGTATAGCCTCTGCTTATTTTACTGAGGGAGTCAGTGGAGACACATCATTCTGCTCCACCACTTAAAATATTTCAGATGTCGTGGGATATTAAAAATATTCCAGGCACCAGGTTTGTGCCTTTTTGTTTTCCTGAACACAGTATATTTTGTGATGAAGAGAAAATAATGAAGTACTTCATGTACTCAGCTTTAGAGCTCTGGAACCTTTGGAACCCATTGGTATTTACAGAATTTCAAGCAGATTCCTTAGTCTATTAAAGTAAGTTGTGCTTTGTCTGCTGCACTGAAAACATCTTGAACATCTGAAACACTTATTCCAGTCCTTGCTGTGCATTCACGATCTTCATGATTTTTGCACAGAGCTAGATTAGAATAGGTAAAGGGATTGTAAATTGTTCTGTATGGTGTCTTATCCTCTTCCTGTTACTATTTACCCTGTCTCATGAGCTGGAATGAAGCAAACAGGGAGAGTTTGGTGAAACACATTTATAATCTATTTATAATGTGTCCCTCCTGTAAAACTTGTTAGAAAATGCAGATCTGCATGTGTAAAGAAAGGAATACATATAGGTAGGTATTTGTGGGGACTAATTCCATGTGAGAGAACTCTCAATCTGTACAATCACCATATGAATGCAGTTTTGTCTAGAACAAAATACCTGTGTTCTAGGGATACTGGAAGCTCCATGTGAGGTTTTTTATGTGTTCATGAAAGACAGATAACCCAATCATTCTGAATAATTAAAAAAAATTTCCAGTTGCCGTGAAATTATTGACTGAACTCTAGTGTCTTGTGAATTTTTGCCATAAGTTGATTGACTTCATTGTCTAACCATGAACCTCTTTATGTTAGCACTTTGTTTGGGACACAAGGTTGGAATTTCCGATTGTATGTTCACAGTAGCAGCAGGAAATTTAAGGCAGTTGCTGCGCTGCTAGTTTTCATGTACTTAGCAGAAAGTTACAATCTTTGAGACCTTTGTGCTCTGTAACACTTGGTTACAACTGACCATTTTGTTCAGAAGTTTACAGTGAAGAGTTGTATGACAAAAATCAGTAGTCCCAGCTTTAAATCCTTACCTCTGTATTACCCCATTTAGAGACAGAGAAGCTTGTACAAAAAGAATTCAACATAAATTATTTTTAATAGCCCACACTGCATTTCTTTTAGTATTCATGTCTTCATCTGTGTTTCATTTGCCTGGCTGACTATCTCGAGAAAGAATTTGTAAGCAAAAAATACGATCAAACTGGTGTTAAAACATACATTAACTGAAAAAAAAAAATCATAACATTACTTGTATGAATCAGGACATGTTCTGCCTTAAAATAGCCATGATTAGAAGTATTGATGGAAAAAAGGAGACTCTAAAAGGCAGGCTAAAAGAAAAAAAGAAAATTGTGTTAAAAATGCAAGTCAGAAACCGGTTGGTGTGTCCTAAATCTGTTTGTAATGGTAAAATATTTAAACTGAGTTTTATTCTTTAAAATTCTCAGATGCAGATCGACATTGTGAACTTGCTGGGAATCCTCTGAAGATAAAAAGCACCAGAAAACCACTGTCATGTATCATTGGGTATTTAGGTGCGTATCTGCCTCCAGAGAATAACAACCCAAACAAACATTCAGTGTGTACTGAAGCTTCATAATCTGGTATGCACAGCAAGAGAGATTTATGCTTTTAGTAACAAGAAAAAACTCTGAAGTTAATAAATTAATAATAATGGTGGTCCACTATCAGTTGCAAAACTGCACGCTTGAACTTGCAGGATATAGGCAGAAGTCCTCCTGATACCGGTTTAATATGTCAGAGTAAAACCCGATGTAATTTAGAATGTGAAAAATAGTCTGGCTGTCTAAATAAAAAGAGTAACTTCTCAAAGGGGAGATACTCAGTATGCTCAGGGCCGCTCTACTGTGCCCTTTGAATCCACTTGCAATATTACTTTTTACTTAAAAGAAGGAGACCTCAGCCACACTAAGACATGTACCTTGTAATTTGAAGACCTAGGTTAAAAAGGTGCAATGAAATGTGTACTGAGTTCACAACCAAGAGGACACTGAACCCATAAATTAATGGGGAGTGGAAAAATTCTAGTAATAGTGGTTCCTTGCAAGGAACCATCACTGACTAATAACTATTTGCACAGTCATATAAGAATTGTGGTAACCCAGAGGCTGTTAATCCTCAAATGAATATAGAAATCAATCCATTGATCAGTGAAGCAGTGAATTGTTCTACTCTGTATTAATCCTATTCTACAGAAGTGAAGCTGAGTGTAGAGCTCAGTCTAGGTGTTTTGGTGATAATTGCAATCACCAGGAGGTTTTTTGTACTAGATCAAAGTAAACAGTCTCTTGCCTTATTGAAATAGAAATCAGCTATTAATGTAGTTACAACTGTTCTTCCAGAATATCAATTTTGTCAAAATACTAAATTCAAGAATGTGGGTAATGAGGAATTAATGCCATTCTCACTAAATTTTGATTCCTCATGCCCTGGAGTTTAAGAAAAATGCCAGTGATAATTTCCTACAGACATCCCAGCTGTGTGTGTTCTGTATGATGAAAGGACCACTGTGGTTGACTTGGTGGAGTTGTGGTGGTGAGGGGGGAAGTTGGACAGGGGATGGTTTATCCAGGTGACCTGTCCATGCACCTAAAGAAGAAAACGGTCACGTGGGCAAACTTAGAAGACACCCCATGTTTTTAGGGCCATGTTATGCAGTCTTTGAGTTGTCTTGAGCCCTCTGGGAGTTTTAAAGTCTGTAGGTTTAATGGGAGTAAATGGATGAACAGTGTCAGACGGCATTTTGTGTACTTACAAGAAGGTCTGGTAGAAGATTAACAGTGCTAAAATATGCCAGGTATCTGTGGAGTCTGCTTGGTATTTGACTGTATGGGAAGTAAAGGTATCTCACTACAGCTGAGGAAGAGAATGTGTGTTATGGGGAAATGAAGTGTACCCAGTGCATTGAATATGTGCATCTGAATCAGCTTTATAGGGGTGGCTAGAAAATGGCTTTTTGTTTGCCATGTGGCTTGGTGGGATTTTTTTAGTTTAGTTTGTTTGTGATCTTTTTTGTTTATTTGCATGTTTTGGTAAATAAGTAAATCTTGCATTTTTTTTCTCATAACAATTAGTATTAAATATCATGTCACAGCTTGTATAGGAGGCATTTGTTTTCTTTTCAAAATTCATGCTGTGCCATTCTCACAGATATTTATTGGCATACGATTAACAGTGTCTTTCAGGGCACTACTGTTTTCAACCCTCTGGTAAGGCAGAGAGGATTTCAGTGCCCTGCACATCCTGGGGCATCACTTCCCTTTATCCCGGTTCTGCCTCTTGGCTGCAGGTTCCACAGGTGAGGTAGGACAAGCATTAAAATTAGGCCCTGTCCTCTCAAGAGCTGGGGCTAATCCCCTTTAATCTCCTCAATCATCACTCTACTCCCTACAACAAAGCCCCTAAGGTGAACCCCTGGCTAATTAAATGTCCTGTATTACCTCCTAGTTATGAGGAAAACAGGCTAACACTTCCAGCTGGGATATGTGTTGAGGAGATGAGCTGAGAGAAAGGTGCAGCTGCCTAAGCACCTCTGGAATCTAGGCTGTTTACTGAGCTGACTCAGTAGAAGACTTCAGCTTCTCTTTGTTTACTTTGGGTTTGGTTTTTTTTTTTACCCTACTGACATAGCAGAAATGGAGAAGTTTTCAGCATTGTGGTTGTTATTCACTTTTTTGAGGCTGCAGTCTGGTGCTGTAAAATGTATTCCTGATATTTTATTGCAACATTGTTTCTTACTGCTGTTTTATTTTTACTTCAGAATGTGGCCGACTGGTTATTTATTACATGGGTAGTGGGATAATTTGGATGGTATAGTCAATTCTTTGAGTTAGCACAAGGTGCAGGTGGCTAGAAGATTTTTCAGTGAAGTTCTAGGAAATAGAACAAGGATAAGAGCAGCAGGAATTAAAATATTTTGGTTACCATTATTCCATAATACAATAATATGAAGGGATAATGGGCAAAACCCCTGAAATGCCGCATTACTCTGCTCAGGTGTGATGAGGCAGCTGGTTAGAAAGTGCTGATCTAAAGCATGAAAATATTTGAAGCAATTCTGTATGTAGAGGAGGAGTGAAGTAAGATGTAAAGCCCCCTACAGAAAGGACTCAGTCCATTGGGAAGTGGTCCTGTCTGTTTAATTGAGTTCCTTTCTAGAACTTTAATGTAGAGGTTGGTCAAGCTACCTTCCCATATTGCAGAAAGAGAAAAGACAGCCTTTGTGATAAACTAATGGAGGATTAGTGACTTCTGAACTGAAGACAAGTTGAAGGAAGGAAATGCTTTCTTTCTCAACTGTTTGCTCGCCCTGAAAATATAAAATTGCCTCTCCTATAGGTTGTAGGTGAAAGGAGATGGAGTTCTCATATGTTGATGCAGCTACTGGGATTATTGTGATTGCTGCTGGAGCTCTTTGACAATTAAAATAATATTTTTGTGTTGTTAGCCCTGGAAATCTACCATTTCCTTCACAAAATTGAAAAGATTGCTAAATGAACATTTTAGAATGCAAATCCAATCACCTTCAGCAAACGGTGCAAGTGTTTCTATTTCAGTTTGAAGCTTTGCCTTAGCAATCAGTGATGTTCATAACATCAAGCCTCAGTTCCCATTTTATTAAAAAAGCAAAATTCGAGATGCTTGTTCCCTACAGCAAGAAAAATGGGACATGCCATGAAATCTTTTCTGTATGAAAAGCAGATGAATACTGCAGTGAACGGCGGTAAAAAGCTCTCATCTAATTAAGTGGGGGGAAATTTGGTGGCATCAAATCCACAGGTCTGCCCTGAAGTGGCTGGTTACCTTTAGCTTCCCTCTCTGCTGTTCTAATACTTGCCTGTGTATGTGTCTGCTCTGCTGTTTCTTATCTGGCCCTCTTGAAGCTTCTTGTGGGTGGGTGTTCATGCTTGGAGAGTGTGGTTGTAAGCCCCAACCCAAACAGTGGTGAACAATTAAGCAAAGTCTTTCCCAGTGTGAAAATTATTGGCATTGTCTCCTCCTGGCACACTGTTCCAGTACAGCCTGGCCAAGGCCAGGAGACCAAGAGCTCCAGGCAGGGCAAGTGAGCACTTGGATGTCAGACTTTGGGCGTTCCTGAAGGAGGAAAATATGCTATTGCAGCAGGCTTTGACTTTGTGCAATGGTTTCTCTTTCTCCCGAGTGATAGCCATGGATGGCAGAGGCTGGAGAGGCTCCTCCTTGGATACCTGGCCTCACTGTAGCTTTTGCATCTTCCCAGCTTCTGTGCTCCATTTTATAAACAGAAAAGCAGAAAGAAGCACTTTTCAGGAGGTGTAAACCTGGGCTTCAGATGAGAAAGAACTTAATTTTTGTATTCTTCTCTCCCAAGCCTTGGGCAGCTGACTCTGCTGATCTGACTCCCAGCCCCTCTGCCCTCACCTTCTCAGCCTCTTCTGCTGCCTGGGGTGACCGGGGGCTGCTATAATTGGGCTGCAAGCACCTCATAACCTGTGCAGTGCTGGCAGCTGGTGCCCTGCAGCTGTGTCAGAGGGATGGGACCTGCCCTCAGGCAGCTGACTTCCCACACAAATTTGGGTCCATCCAAGGTTGTACACAGTGGTGGCATTTTGAACCCAAATGTGTGATGAGAATTACTTAATTGGTTCAGCCAGTTCCTGGTGAGGGACCAGCAGACTCAACTGAGGCTTCCTTTTGCCACTTTTATCTGGCAGATAACTGAGGAATTTCCATGCAGCTGTATCAGCTCCTGGCAAGCACAGCAGCTGCCACCCTGAAATGTGCTGGCCAGATGCGTTTCGCTGCCTCTTACCCTCTTTATTCTTCCTTCTCCAAAATAATCTTGCTCCATGAAACAGGTACTCTGGGATGCTTGAAACCCCCCAGTAATGACTCTGTATGGGAGTGTTCCCACTGCAATTTTGTGGTAGTTTTTGCTGCAGAGCCCTACAGTGTCTGGCCCCCTGACTCCTGCACCTTGTGACTTGTGTGTGGGAAGATCCCTTAAAGCTTGTTACTGTGACAGAAAATACTGAATGGCTTGAGGTATTGAGGTGCTTTCACTACAATAAAATGCTTTTACTTGCTTGCTAAAACCTGTGGGTGTGTAGCTTCAATATAAACCTCAAAAGGGTAGGAAAATATAAACACAACCATTTCAGATTGATTTGTATTTATTAGCTCTTCTCCTCAAATCCTTACATATCCTCACTATGGAATTGAACTTGGTTAATCTAAAGTGAAATAGATTTCTCCTACTTAGAGTGTGTGGGTATGAGGATTCATTTTGAAGTGTTGTTCAAGGTCCTATAAACACACAAGTGCGGAAGGAACTTTCTTTTCACTAAAAATCAAAAGTAAATTTCATATGTGGAATAGATTGTTTTATTTATTGAAAATCAAGTAGATGTCACTTCTCTCTTTCTCTTTTGTCTCAAACAGAGGTACATCCTGCCGTGAAACCCAATGTAATCAGGTCGACACCAAGCCTTCAAAGTCCAAGTGCAAAACGACTGCTTGCACCTTCCAATCACTCTTCATTAAGTATTTTGGGAAAAAGAAACTACAGCCATCATAACGGGCTTGATGGTATGTGAAGGAATATAAATGAAATATTCTTTAACTCTCTGAATTGCAAAACTTTCTGTGAACCTGAGATGACATTAAATGAGAGGGTAAGATATGGATGGTATGTTTCTAGCAGCAGTGCAATGAATGGCGGTGCCTATTCATTGGATAAGGGTATATTAATGCCATCTCTTATAAAAGCTGCATTTACCATTTTTCTTACTGATCTTGATTTTTAAAAAAGGACAAGAAAAGAATAAAACAAATTTGGTGAAGGCAGAGATGCAGCGTGTTTTATTTTGGCTTTTTGCATTGCACCTTAGAAAGCCACTGTCCCTTCAGAGGAGGAAGCAAAAGGTGTGTCATATGTCATAGAGGTGCAGGAGAGGCTTTCTCTGTACACTGTGCAGTGCCAGAGGTGAT
>VYXC01006691.1:681609-903866 GCA_013397175.1 Platysteira castanea | reverse complement strand
AAGGATGGAAACTTGTGGGTAAGACTAACTTTTCTCAAATAATCTTTATTTTTCATCCTGAAAATAACTGTGTATTATTGATTTTTTTTTTATCATTAGCAAACAAAGGTTTTTCAACTGTAACTGTAAGCAGTTTTACCTCATGTTCAAATAAGAGGAGAATCCAGTAGGATATAATATTTGCACTAAAAGAAAATGCATGCATGCATTACTGATACCTCTTTGTGAGATATAACTTCTGTGAGCCATTAGCTTATTTATTCTGTAATTGAGTAGGGTTATTGAGGGTAGAAATCTGTCAGACGCTGGGGTCTCAAATAGACTCTTCAGGAGATGATGTGCACAAAAGAGGTGTCTGTCTGCTTTCATGCTTCACAGAATAGGTCAAGGTAGAAAGGAGAGGAATTGCCTTTCAGACAAGCTAATAGAAATAGTATTCCAAATAAAGGGAGAAAAACTTGATTCATTATCCATCATCTTCCCCATAGCTGTGTTTTTCTGTCATTGCAAACACTACTTGTATATTGCAGTGAAAACGCCTGCTGTACATTTAATAACACCTAAATAGAAATCATGACATACTTCGACAAGAAGTGGTTATTTAGAATACTCAGAAGGGAGGGTTGCTTGCACCTCTGCTCGGTGTGCAGCTGTTACACCATAGGCAAACAACATTCACGGTAACACAGGCTCTTTGGGGGACCAAGGTGACAACCATGGGACACAAAGCTGGAAGAAAATATACTTGCATTACTAGGCAGAGCCATAAATGCTGAATTTCCACTGCAACCTTTGAAGGTGAAGTTCTGCATGGATGGTTTAGTAGTTGCTGCATGAGAATATGAGTGAAAGCCTCTCCCTCCACCAATGCTGGACTCCACCATTAAACTGGACTCTCCATGTAAGCTTTGAATTACTTTCCCCTGGACATAAAGATGATCATATAATCCTTTCCATTGGAAAAGACCTCAAAGAACAAGTCCAACTCTTAACTCAGCACTGCTAAGCCCACCACTAAACTCTACCTGCCACAGCTTTTAAACCCGTCCAGGGATGGTGACTCAACCACTTCCCTCGGCAGCTTGTTCCCAAGCTTGACAACCCTTTTCAGTGAAGCAACTTTCCCTAATGTCCAACCTAAACCTTCCCTGCCATCACTTGAAGCTGTTTCCTCTTGTCCTATCACTTTTTATCTGAGAGAAGAGATCAACCTCCATCTTGCTACAACCTGCACATTTCTCCCGCAGAGAAGGCTGTAGCAATAAGTTCAAGGTAATTATTATGATTAAGCCCCTCCTTATGTCCCTGCAAGGAAGCATGCTTGGAAATCTGTAAAATTTTTCTTCTACTTTGTTCTCTTCAAAGTACAGTGTGTGTAAAACCAGTCATTAGCTACACTGATTAGTTTGTATCAAGTAGTCAGCTAACTGTGTTAAGGCAATTTGCACAAAATAGCATCTAATTTGAAAAATTAGTATTGAGAACTGCAAGTCATTGCTTTAGGAGATATTTCTGCTTATCTGTTTTCTGTGAAAGCAACTTAATGGAAAGCATATATCCTAAATAACTGAAATCTGTAATTTTTTAGTGCAAAAATTACTAATAGCCAAAAAATGGCTATTTTGGTTATTATTCTTGCTGCTCTAATTAAAATGTGGAAAAGTGTAAATAAAATGCAATGAAAAAGTAACAAACCAATAATAATGATACTCAACAGTACAGATTCCATTTCTTCTGACTTAAAGGTGATTACATTCAATATTTACGATTTACCTCCTCCTCAGGTTATTGGTAAATATAAAATACAGGGTTTTTTCCTTGTATTTTATCCAGCTTCTCTTCAGTACTTGATCAACTTGGGACGTGGCGGTTTCTGTGTCATTTCCCTAACCACGGTGAACTATTTGTGCAGTGAAAGGTTTTGCCAGCCCACAGTTTCTGTGCTACTATAAATATACTAAAAAGCTTTTTTGGTTCCAAAATACTATCGATTGCTGCAGGGTTCATTGCGTTGTATCAATTAACAGTATGCAGAAAGCCTGCTATGGAGATGATGACAGATTCTGCCTTTCAGTGCATGCTTTGATGAAATAAGCAAACAAAAAAGAGCACAAGGAGACTTAATGTAAGTCTCATTTCTTGCTGTTTTCATAATCTTTATATTATTGACATAGAACTGTCTCCGTTTTCAAGTTTACTTTTTTTCCAAATTCATTGTGAGAAAGCCACATAAATACGTCCACTTAAGATATACAATATTTCACAGCATTCAAGTAAGTGTTGCTCAGGCTTGTGCAAATATATATTTAGGTTAGCATAATTTAAGTCAGTTTTACTGCCTAGATGAGTGCCTTATTTTGGCAGAATTTATTTTTAAGCAAATTAATAATTATTTGCTTTGAATATAACAGTACATTATGGAAATTACACTTTTTCATTCCTCTGTGGGGAAGTGGGGGAAGATTATGAGAAATGTCATTAATATTTAGTTAAATGCTTTTAAGAGTAATAAACAAGAATATGATTAGCATTTCTTACAGAAGTATTACATTGGCTTGAGTTTTGCTTTTAGCCAATGCAGCACAAGATTCCCTTTCAGTTTTCTGTGGATGCACCTTCAGAAGGGGTCGAGTGCAATTGATAGAGGTGAGGGAGTCTGGCATTTTGGACAGATTTTGCTTGATCATTTTTGAAAATGATGAGGAAGCTCATTTATCTCTTCATAAATGGGGATGTTGTGCCCTGATATCTTGTTATTGAGTGTCAGTCATGGGTGTAAGGCATGGACACGAGTGAAATTTCACCGCTTAAGCACCGTGTATTGTAGCTAGAGAGAGGATCTTGTAGGTTTTTGTGGCCCTTATTGTAGGAGGAAGACTTTTGCTGAATGGTCTTAGAAAAGTGTTTTTCAATTTGTTTTCAAACCACAGCAAATCTTGCTCTCTGTAAGATGTAGTGAAAAATGCCAGTGAACTGGCATTTTGCTGTTCTGGAATCACAGTACTTTGCGAAGTTTTTGTGTAATATACATGCTGGAGCTTTTAACTACTCTGAGATGCAGCATTTCATTTGCCACTGAAATTAAAGTCAGCATAAGATATTTAAGTGGTTCTCTGCAGCGAAGATAGCCTCTTTCAAGTGGGAAAATTCCATCTTCACAAAATCACGATGTTGCAGAAGGTTACATGTATCCAATTTTGTGACTGGAGTTGATGATGGGAAGATTTAGGTGTGACTGTAAAGTGCTTTAGATATTTTGAATCTGATCTTTAAATTACAGTGTCTGAAATTATTCCAAGCAATTACTTTCTCCCACAAGCTGCTTAACTGTGAGCAACAGTGCGTCCAAGTAGTCAAGTTTCACATCAGCCTATTGTTTTGGCAGGGTGAGTAATGATAATTTTGCTTATAGTATTTGGAAACATCAGGTGGAGGTATTTTACACAAGAATAATCTCTGCCATCTGGCACGCATTTCCTTACCTTGCATGCATGAGAACCAGAATATCCACGGGATGTCCAAGGCATCAGCGTCACTACTGAGGTACAGAAATCAGTCTGTGCCTGCTGATACCATTTTCATGAGTTGTGGACAAGAATAAAAGAACCAATTTTTCATAGTTGAAGACACTCGAATCAACAGCCCTGATCCTCCTCCTCTCTCCCCTGCCCACACCTTTTGTGCTGTGTTTCAGTCTGAGATGTCCTGCTGCCTTCAAGAGGATTCTTTCAACAGTCAAACTTCTGTTCCTGAGTGTACTGAAGTGTGCAGCAGATACATGAGTATCTAGGAATGAGGCAGCAATTCTGGGGTCTGTGTTCCTAGGAACCCACACATTTCTGGCCCGGCAGGATGAAAAGGTGACATGAGAAACTGGCAAATGGAAAAAGACCTCAAAAAAATCTACCTTCTCTCTTAGATGCTGTTTTGGTCGATTCTTTTCTCTATGCTTATGACTGATACTATTGGATTTTAAGGAGAGAAGGAAGAAAGAAAGGCTTAGTTTCAATCCTATTTTTCCATGGGGAATTTATTACTTCCTTTTGACTAACAGATGAAAACAGAAGCAGCCTAACTGACAAGCAGGGACACTGAAGCCTTTCCTGTCCTAAATTTTCTTGAAACAGAGAAAACAATTATAATACATGCTTCATTATAATTAACCTTCATTATTAATATAATCCTATGTGAAAGAACACATAAAAGAGGGAAGGAGTTTTCACTCTAGGATGGAATTTTTCAGCAGTGAGTGAGTTGTTTTTCTCAAAGGTGCCTGGTGGTTGTTATCACGACGATATCTTTCAGTAGACATGGAGATATTCTGCTGTGGTGGCAGAGGGGCAGCATGGATTGTACATCCAAAAACGTCTGGCACTCTGTTACTTTAAAAATGAAAACCTTAAATTTTCTTTTACACATTAATAAACTATAAACCAAAATTGTTATAAACCTCATTTAACATACCAGTGATTTCCGACTGAAAGAGAAGAAATGAGTTGTGACAAACAAGCTACTATGTGAATCCACTTTTGCCATTTCTTCCATGCTGAAACACAAGGTATGATTAATGCTGGGTTGTGTATACTCGCTCTTCCCAAAAGTGAGAGACAAAAGCTATATATTGCTCCACAGTCAGTTTTCCCTCTGAAGTTTGCTTAGGAAACGTGTGTTCTAGCTTTGGTCTTTGGTACAGCCAGAAAACACTTTAAAATATTCAGCTACAGATTTCTCAGTCAAATGTGTGCACTGGTATTGATGGAAATATGAGCATGGAAAATAGATCTCAGGAAAAGATGATGCTGCGTTACAGTCATTTACTGGAGAAGCAAAGGACTGTGAAAAGGTGTTTATGGCTCTTAGTTACTTCCCCAAATATATGGCTTTTATGATTATATCGTTATAGGAAATACTTAAGAGCTTGGTCCTGCCTTTCTATACAAAGTCATTAAAACCATCCCTGACCCTCAAGAGTTTGACCTTTTTACCTTTAATTTTTGCAACTTGCACAAGAGTAGCCAATTTCTGTCTATTTTCACTGTGCATTTGGAAGCAATCATTTTAAATATTTATTAGAAAACTAAAATGCTTTAAAGCCTACCTTTCTGTGGTCGGTAAATTCACTTGTTTTTGCAGAGGTACAAATGATGATACTGAAGATGATGAACTAGTGACAACTTCCAGAGCCCAAGTAATGTGCCCAGAAAATGATGCAAGCCTTAATTACCCCAGGATGTTACTGCTGACATTGTCAATCATTTGTAGAACTAAGCTACTACAGCTCATGTTTGCATACCTCAAGTAATTTTTTTTCCCTATTTAAATTTTTGTATTATAACACAGTGAGTTGATGATTCCCTACTTCCCTCTTTGGTCTTCATTCCTCCAAACCCAGTGATGCAAATGATATCGTGACTTAACCTGAAGAATAACCAAGTAGGACAGAAATATTTTAGTTCAAAAAAAATAGAAGAGAAATATCTTTTCTCCCTAGAATTTCTTAAATTTAGAAGATGTTGTCTCACAGTGATAAACTTGTACATTGAATTCGCATTACAGTTATCTTCCAAGTATTTGAGCTCCTTGGATTACAAGTAAAAGGACAGTCTTCCATTCTCTGTCTGAAGACTACTTAAACTGCAGGGTATTTTTCAGTGAGAAAAGGTAAGCAGTGTAATTTGGTCACAGGAGTGTTTGGGAGGTGCAAAAGCATTTCTGCAAACCCAGGTTCCTTGCATTTCCTCCAAGAAAGAACTATTCCTAAGCATGTTGTGTATTTTTTAAAATACAGACAGCCATTACTTTTGTTATGCCAAAGTCAAAATATAATTTCCATTCAACTGAAATGCTCAGGTTTACTGTATCTTGAGAAATGTGATTTCCCAGGGTGAAAGTACATTAGAAATTGAATAAGGGACTATTATTAATTCCTTCTGCATTTATTCCTTTCTTTCAAAAATGTATCTTTGGTTTTGTAAGGCTTCTTTGCCTACAGTTGATTCACAAAATAAGCACAAAACTAGAGTCACATTCATGCTTTGAAGCACTGCTTCGAGTGTGCCATAGATCCTTTGCTTTTGTTGTGCCAAGGAAGTGAATGCTTATGAAATATTGGCGTGTTGCATCCCTGAGCTCACCAGTGCAGCACAGATTTCTGGGGACACTGGGGACAGCAGGGATCAGAAAGAGCAAGATGTGGGATCCCAGGTGGAGGAAAGGGCGCTTCATGGTAAAGTGCCCCATTTCTGCTGTTGAATCAGTGTTTCTTGTTTTAATATACAGGTAACATGTACACATGAGACTGCAGTAACCCTGGCTTTTCTAATTGGTAGAATGAATCAGCTCTTAAAACAGGGAACAACACTGTAATTAAGTTAACATTTAAACCACAATGCAGATAGCCAGAGCTTAATTCCTAGAATCACTACTTTCCCCTAGTATGATTTTAAAGAATTATAGCTGCAGAAAGAGAATCCTGTCTGTTGGATAACAGGATTAGCGGCGTATTACCTCCTGAATTACATGTTCTGGATTCAAGATCTGGAATTCATATTCAAAGTGCTTCTGTGTATGATTACTGTCAAGTAGGGGGATTATTTTTTGTAAGCTGTGATTGCAGAGCAATAGTTCTTAACAATTTTAGTACGTAATGCAATAGGGAAGGCACCTTCACAAAGTGCTTAGGCAGTGGAACTGGAAAGATCCTGTGTCTGCTCTGTGATAATTTTGTGTGGTTTTTCTTTTTTTTCATCTGTATATTCTTTCCCCCAGTGTTTGAAATTTCTGTCTTGGGAGATTAACTGTCTTCCTCAAAAATCATTCTTAGTATGAGACATAGATATATATCTATTTATTTTTAATAATACTTTTGAATTAACAAAGTCACTTGTTCAAGTTGCTACAAACTGGGAGGAAAAAATGAATTATGTTTGGTTACTCAAAACATCCATAACCCAAATGAAGAAGAAATAATGAAGCAGTCTTCTTTCCTCAGCATATTTCATAAGGTGGTCCATCCTGGGTGAAATGAACCTTTAATCTCTTATGCACCATCATAAACGGAGATGTTGCTAGGATTAAACAGCTCTGCTATTGCCAGTCTGCCTTTAATTTCCACGTGTCTAAATCACATTATATTTAAGCATATTTATCCTGGAAGTTTTAGAAGTAGGACATGTTCCACCCGTTAGTATTGTCAATGATCCCATTACATAAAAAAGAGAAATATCAGGTAACTAAGTTATCTATCACCAGAAATAAAGAATATCACGTATGCAAATAACACATGAAGAGCTGGAAAAGTTCTGTCCTGACCTGAAGAACTTTTAAGGGAATAAAAAATAGCATGTTGCTGGGGAATAATATGTTAACTTGAAATAATTATGTAGCTGGCACCATCCCTTAGCAATGCACATTTTCCTGATTTAGCCTTAAAAGGTTTTACAGTGGGAAATTTTATGGTCTCTTACTGCCTGGAAACAGGGAGAAACACCTGATTGATCAATATGGTGGTAAAGCACATTCTAATGTGAGGAAATTTCTTCTACAACTTACTCATTTCTATTTGAGTTCAAATAAATATGTTGTAGAAAGGGCACAGGAGCATCTTAGGCAGTGTCTGCTGTTGGTACATCAATTTCTCCACAATAATAAACTTATGAACATCTTGTCAGCACTGAAGCTGCCTTTACTGTAATTCACCTGCATCGCAGCACTAAAAACCCTTGTTAGTGATGATGATGTCTGACCATTTCTGCTTAAAGTGGAGCAAACCACTTTCCTGGCACTTCATTTGCCTTAAGGGGAGAATCAGTCTCTATCCTGGAGTTTGCTTCTGCAGAAGTAGATGCAAGTAAAGATCATTGCCTTGCACAAAATCCTTTGCTTTAAGAACTCATTTGTAAACCAAGTATCCACTGGTGCCAGTTTCACTAACATTCAAGCCAGATTATAGCAATTCCCTAAGGCATTCTACAACTTGGCAGATAAAACTGAAAATCCAAAGTTTTGGTTTCTGTTCTGTTCAAAACCAAGATGTTTGTGGTTTTTAAATAAGCTCTGATGTCCTTAAACTGCACTGGAGTTTGCATTGGTGTGCAGACCTTTCGTAAATGTTTTGAATGCTGCATGACTGCCTTTTTAAGAAAGTGCTTTCTTCCTTAGTTGACTTAATTAAAAGTTTTCCACAAAATTGGCTGGTGTGTCCACACATAAGTGTTTTTCACAATCTGCCAAGTCAGTGTGTAATTATTTTCTGGAAGAAATTGGTGTCTCCTGAGTTCTAAAGTCTGAATATTTGTGTATCAGAGTATGTAAGAGCTTAAATTGTGTAACAATGGCACCTTAATTAGTAGTCTCTGCTAGATCCTAGAATCTTTTGACTATATCTACTTATTAAACAGTTATTTTCCTACCTTTTTCTTATGGATATACTCAGGTCTTTGATGTTTGGCAACTTAGATGATGTTTCAGTATCTACAGCAAGAAAAATATATGCAAAAAACAGAGAATAGTTTTATTGCATGGTATAACAGGGATAAACATAACAGATCTTTCTTTGCTTCTTTGCTGGGTTTTATTATTAGGTTATCAATATGGTAATATCCTGGAGTTAACAGCTGCTGGCACTGCATTAACAGTGTCTGTCAGGTTCTTTTCAAAAACACACTGTTTAACAACTTCCAGGAAAATTCAGTTCTTCCTCAGTTCATTTTAAGGAGATCTTCTTGGTTTCACAGACAACTGAGTGACAGTGTCTCTGAGTATTTTGAGACAGTCATGGCTTAGCATAGTTTTTATAGATTTGGCATATAGAGCTATGCCAAAAGCACAGCACCTCTGAGTAAGAGGGAATGTTTCAAGTATCTCCATATAAAAAGTCTGGATTTTTGTTTGTTGTCTTTGATCATTTTGAGCGTATCTGAAAGTGCTGTGTAATGTATCTCTTCTGTATTTCAAGAGACAAGAAGCCCCATTCTTTGTGTTTAACTGGATAACTTTACCTAAGTTTAGGATTCTTCAGGAAATATTGTGCTCTTGGAGATAAGTTGGTTGGGGGTTTTTCTGAGTATTTAGGCTTATAAGTGGAATGAATTTTAGTCTCAATTATTCATTATTCCATGAATACAATCCCTGGGTTTTCTCAGGAACATTCAGGTCCTGAAATGTTATTTTGCTGGGATGTCCAAAAAAAAAAAAAAAAGAAAAAAAAAAGTTGTAATAACAAAAATTACTTTACTGTGAAGATAAAAATTTAACAGATTATAGAGTTCTTCACTCTACTGTGATCTTCTCTTACTTCATAAGAGTGCCAAAAATGTTCAAGTATCAGAAAGCAGTACACTGTCACAATATTTAGTTTTTATACTACCAGTTTAAGAATTGCCTGGAGGACTGGTGACCTAAGTGTATTTTTACATATGATAACTTTTGTGTGAAAAAAGAGAGGAAAAGAAGGCTGGTAGAGGAGTCCATAACTAAAATATTGCTGGCTTTAGGTAGGGCTTCACATTACAGTGCCTCTATCAATGTGACCTTAGTGATATAAATGGTTTTTATTTAAAATTGATTAAGGATGAAGACTTGAACAAATGTAAATATAAACTAGATACAGGAATTTCTGTTGAATGTTGGAGTTTATAAATAGTTTGAGGTATTTAAAATTACTTACCTTTTTTCTATCAGTGATTGAACCATACCTTCACACTGCTTAAAGTGACTCCTCAAAATGAAAGAGAAAAGCCAGTTTGAGAGTGTAATTATCCTTTTTTTTTTCAGAGAGATGTGCAGCTGTTCTCATGTCCTTTTAAACTCTTTATTACTATTTTTAACAATAATAAAATCCCTCAAGAATTCTTTGTGTAAGTGATACCAGCTGGAAACCCTGTAAGAGTCACAATTTAGAACCAAGGCAAGAATAAAAAAAAATTGTAATTATTTTGCCTTTATCTCACTTACAGAACGGAGACTCTGCTGATTCAATTAATTCAGAATTGTGTACATTTTATGCAGAACTGCATGTAATGTTGATAAGTGTCCCTTCCTTAAGAACTCTCTCTGCTATAGCCAATAAGGTGTCCTACCCAAATTTTTGAGCAAGTCTCTGAGACTGCTGGTTGTATCATCTTGCATCTTATAGACCAGCAGTGAGTTTTCTTGCAGGTTTTTTTAACTGTTTATGGTTTTTTTTACTGAAGTTGCACTGCTTTGAAAAAGAACAGTGTCTCTAATATGTGAATGGTAGCATTTTAAAGCCAAAGAGAGTGTGATTTCTGTTCTTGGGGAAAGAAAAAAGCAAAAGTAATCTGAGTTAAACAGCAGGGTGAAATCTATGTTAATTATTGGCCTAGTAGTGACTGCTCTGCAATTTATGTAAATATAGCCATAAGTTCAGTTGTCTGACTCCAGATTTATCATATAGGAGAGAATAGTTAATATTTCTGCATGTTGCATTTCTCAATATGCTTTGTCAGTTTCAAACTGAGCATCCATCTCAAAATTCTCAGAAAAAGGGTTGTCAAATTTTATAAAACTATTTTTGAAACAGGAACAGTAATGGAATTACGTTGATACTATCTGTATTTTTGTCTGCAGAGCTAATCCTTCATGATGCCATATGTTAAAAGCAAAATGAAAAAAAACCCTTACTTGTTCAAACATGAATTATGAATTAGTTCCATTTTTATATTTTCTTGCAGGGGAGGATAATTAAGCAAAGTGAATGAGTACAGTTAACAGCATATTATAGCATGCCATATATATTCAGGACCAGTGATGAGTCTCATGCTTGTTTCATGAGAAAGTGTTCCAGTCTCTGCATTTTTGATGTGTTCATTGTTGTAGCTGAACAGCAGCATCTTAGGTGATGCATCAGAAAATAGGGCTTTTGTGGATAAAGAAAACACTCTAATATGCTGTGGTTCTTTTATTTTCCAGAATCATCCAGCCATACAACAAGAACAATAATGGTAAGTATAGAGGAGATTGTAGGTATTGATCTCTCTATAGCTATGATTTTTCCTTTAAAAACAAAGTAGATATAGTAGTATCCTAAGCCACTGGCATTTTTTTTATAAAGTCCAATATCACTGTAGAGATAAAATGAGTCTGTCTTTATTTCATGAGAAATCTTGGGAAGAAATGAGAGGTTGAAGAGCTTAAGAGGTAACAGTGCTATCAGTTTGAATAGCTGAAAAATCCAATTACAATTCTGTGTTCTCTGTTAAAGTGATTTTCGATTATGTCAAATTAATGTTGATAAAATTTCTTGCATTCTATCTATATCACATGGATCAGAACACATTTAAAATTCAACAAAAGTACAATAGCTGAGTAATTTCTTGCATCACATTCCTCAGAGACCGGTTTCTGACTTTTATCAAACTTTGAGTTTGATAATTTGGGTTCCAGAAATAGAGAAATGTTTAAGTGGACAGATATACCTTCAAAAATGAGATTAGAAAGTTTTATGTAAAAAATGTCATGCACTTAGTGTCTATCTTGCATTTTTATAGGGTGAGAAATGTCAGTCTCTTTCTGTTTCAAACTCATAATAAAAGTGAGGTAAGGGCTGAACAACAATTCACACAAAGAAAACCTTTGTCTGACAGGGAATGATTGATGCTTATCCTGTGGGTGTTTGAGGAGAGGGCTTTCTGCTTCTGGAGACAGACCAGTTTTTGAGGCGAGTGTTGAAATTTTGGAATAAACCCCAGCAAATCATGGCATGAGCTTCTTTGTTTCCATTCCTACAGTTTTTCGGGTGTCCCTTCAAGTTTATTTACCTCTTCTTTATGTACAGCATTTGTGGGACATGTAAATTCCCACATGGATTTCTTGACTCTACAGGGCATAAAAGGTAAATGTAGTTCATTGCCTTTATCATCAACGGTCATTAATAATCCAGTGCAAATGAATTATAAATAGGTAAGGACTAGAGATCACAACATTTCAAAATAGTAGAGACGTCTGGAAAAAGTGATGTTTCTCTTTCCTGCTGGAAGTGATACAGTCCTTGTTTGCCATGAATTTCTTTTAAATAGACTCATTTCAAAAGAAGATGCTTAGTTATTCAAGTGTATTCCTCTGCTATAAAATTTTGGAAAGGATTGAAAAACTTTTCAGTGTTTTTTCAATTCTGTGTTGGTGTTGGGAAAAGAGCAGGACAACTGTGTTGAAGCTGGTTTCACCTCTACTGTTTTTGTTCTATTAATTGTACTCTGAAGATACTCAGTCTCTCTCTTCCATTAATGTATCAGAACAGTTGTAAAAACTGAGCCAAAAGAGTGGGGTTTTGCCTATATAATTTCTTTCTCACACCAAAACATGTCCAAACTTATAAAGAGAGAAGGGAAAGGTTTTTAAATAGCTCAGGTTCTTGAGGTTCCTGTGTTATGAACCTCTTCAGACCACTCTACTGACAACTCAGATGGCTGAGACCTCAGACTAATGTTCTGCAGTAGGAGTGCAGTAATTGTTCATTGCACTTAAATAAATAAAAGTAGAAATAAAAATAAGTCTTCTACTTAGTGAGAAATCGTTATAGCAATGCCTGCTCTTCTCTGCAACTGAAGCATAACTGAATGTGTAAAAGAAAATTTTATTACTCCCCAGTGAGTAAGTAGAAATTGTCAGTAAAACCAGAAAATATGCTATTCCTTGCATTACCAACACGATGAGATTATACAGTAAAGGAATACTGCTGAGAGCCAGTGTATAATGGCTACTGCGATAGTTACTCTGAAACAAAGTCCCCTTTTTCTGAATGATTACGGTTATATTGTAATATAAAAAGTTAAAGCATGACCTTTAGTCAGCAGAATGTGAGAAGTACCACAGCAGATTTGTATTACTGCCTTGAATGCTTTGATCTAAAAAAGCTTTTATCATATCAAAGTGAAGTATTTGAACTTCTTTAAATTTGCATTTATAGGTGGTGAAATAATGTAAGGCATTAAATCTGATCTTGTCTTGAAGATTCAGATTTATGTTAAAGTCAAAGCCAGCAAGGTATAGACTGTACTCTGCTAAAAAAACAAAGTGCAGTTTTTCTGAAAACATTACAAGAATTTTTCTTCTGTATTTAACTGCAATAATACCCACCTATTTTTTGTTTAAGATTCTTGTTCATAAAAATAAACCCCAGAAAATATTTTAAGCATCTGTGTGATGGGGGGAGAGGGAGGGCATGCTCTATGTTTTAACCATAAAATAAATTTCTGCTTATTCTGCGGTTAGTTGCCTAGGTTAGTCTTTCATTACTAATTTACCGATTTCCATTTACTTCAAAATGATGCCTTCTAAGATATTATTTGTTCAGAGGTTATATAGCTTTTGTGTACCATCTATGACAAACAGAGACTATAAACATTGCAGTATTTTAGCCCAGATGCTTTGGCAAGTCAGCTGTCATCTTTTAGGAGGGTTTTTTCTTTAGGGGTTTTTTGGTGTTTTTTCCCCCTTGGACAGAAAAGTCATTGACTTAGATTTTCAGCATTACAACAATTGTAGGTGTTTGTGAAAGGATTGGTAGCAAATCCAGGGGTTCCAACACTTGTGTTGACTACTTGGTTATTTTTTTGTATATGATCTGTTGTTTGGAAATCTTTCATTTTTAATAGCTTTTGGGTTTTTAAATTAAATTCTATACCCAAAGTGGTTGTGTGCCTGCATGCTATTATCAACATTTGTGACTTCATGCTGTGTAGAGATTTTGGGTATTAATTTTTGCATTCAGTTCACATTTCTGTGAATAACTAAACCAGCCCCAAACCCTGATGCTTATTAAAGGTATATAGCTAATCCCTTTGGAAACAGGAATACTTCAAGTGTGGCAAAAGAGAATCAATACCTGATTTAAACTTAAGGTAATTCTAAACTTGTTTTAAATGATGTATTGTATAATTAGGTCAATGCAAAATATAGGGAACCAATTAAAATGGGTTCTTGCCAGTCATCTGAGCATAGCTGATTTCTTCTAGTGATTTTTTTCTCCTTGTAGAGAGCTTCTTTTGCCTGCTTGATTTCAACTGATTTTTTTTTAAGATGTAATGAAAAAAAAAATTAAAATATTAATTTAAGACACTAGGAATGTTTTCCTTTTTGAAACACTGGGGAAAAAAATAAGAAATCATAAATTGAAGTCCACTTAGGAATTTATGGTAGTCCAGTTAAACATTCCTTCAGCCATAGTACATAGTTCACTGTTAGTTTTTACAGCTCGAGTGACTGTGGGTGTTATGTATTATTTTATAGCTGAACGTCTTTTCAGACCTGAGTGTCTTTTCAGAATTTTTAGTGGCTCTCAATGAATAAATGCTTGACCACTTATATAGCAGTACAAACTGAGCAACTTATAGACAGGAACCTTGACTATGATTTGGGATCTGGGTCCCATTTCTGAATTTGTACTGGATTCCTCTCTTGACTTACCATCATGCATCTCAGTATCCTTGTGCTTCTCTGGGAGCCAGTGAGGGCAGGAGATTTACCCTTGCTAATAAAATGCTGTATTAAGTTGCCACTTTAATGTAAGGTGCTTTTGGAATGGTATCCAGACTTCATTGGACTCGTAGATGCCACTACAGAAGATATCGTGAGTGCAGTGATTCTGTACAGTCAATTCCTTGGTTTCCCTGCCACAGCAAAGCCTTATGCCTAGTGCACCTTGTGTTGAAAGACCTGGATTTACAACTGTAACTCAGTGCTGCTGCTTCCAGAAGATTTGAGAGGAAGACAGACATGTAGCTTCTTTGTGAAGGGATCTCCTGCATTCCTTGGACATTGGAGGTGTCTCGGTTGCCCACTGTGAAATGAGTGCAGATGGGAAATTCATGCCCTTGCCAGGCGAGTTTTGATGAGCAGCATTTGCAAGCAGGAGAGAAATGGGTCAGCAGGGGACAGGTGAAGCTGTACAACAAACAGTCTTTACGTAAACTCCTCCTTGTTGAAGACCTTGAAAAGACTGCCTTTGGTCTCTGAGGGTGGGTTCAGTTTGCAGCATGGACACCACCTGCTTGACAGGTGAGACTCTTCCCAGAGACAACCCCTTGCTGACTCAAATATTTGTGTTCTTTACTGGATGTAAATTTACCTGAATCAGAACTCCCTTTGCCTTGAGAAGTTTTTTTTTTTTTCAAGTGCACTTAAAGGTTTTTCTCCTGATGTCTTTTGAGCATGGAACATTTTTGTCCTAGAGGAACAAGAGATCTCAATGAATGTACTCAGACTGAGATGAAGAACTTGGGAGAAAGGAGTCACTCAGCATGAAGAAAGACTTGTCCAAAATGCAAACTCCTGATGCAGGGGCTGCTCTGATGTGCCCCTGGTATGCAGACCCTTAGCACCAGTGGCTCTGTTGCAAGCTCACAGCACAGCCCATTAGTGATGTACACAGTCAGAATCACAGCACCAGCAGCTAATGGCACACGGTGGCGTTGTGAGGAATTGAGGGAAGCTTTCTGCAAGCAGGGTTTTAAATGAGAAGGACTTTTGTGGTATCACAGGGAGTATTCCTGAGGCTTTCATAACCTTTGTGGTATCCCTGAGGCTTTCATAACCTTTGTGGTATAACTGTGTGTGAGGGGGGAAACTTTGAATTCATCTTCTTCATCATCATCATCATAAAAGAAAAGCATTTAATGAGTGCTTTGTATGAAACTTCATTTTACTCTTGGATTTGATATTAGTGTGACAGTGGTGTTGAAGGCTCATTTTCATACACATTGGTGAATATATTTTTTGAGAAGAACTAATGAACTGATTGCCTAGTCAAGAGCTTCAATTGTTTTTATTAACTTGAAATTAATGTGGTCCCTAGCACAGACTGGAGAACAATGATCTTATTTTCTCTTGTCCTTATGTGAAATGTAATTAATTTCTTCAAATACCTTGAAAGGGCTAGGGTAGAAGGGAAATAAAAGAGAAAATTCTAACCAATTTGATACAACAGAAAAGAGATTATATTGTAAGCCTTGTGTCATTTTCTATAATGTTATCTCTTGCCTGGAATGAAGGTTAGGGGCTAATAAAAGAAGAAAAAACAGAAGTTCAGAATTAGTTGCAATATCTGGCTCTGCCAGGGGAAAAAGTATCGTGAAAAGTACTTTTTCCATCAGGCTTCACTGTTCTTCAGAGTTTATGCCATAGGAAATACGCTTTTTGTACCTTGTACATTTCCTGAACATTTTTTGCCTGCACCTTCTTGACTAAAGGAAACGTTCAGTGGTGTATTAAAAAGGAGCCTGGGAAAAGACTTGAACCATTGTATGAGATAACCTAAAGCCATTATTGAGTAGGGAAGCACAACAAAAAATATATCGTTGGAGCTCTTGAACGTTCCTCTGTATTGTACGGCACTGGCAACTGCCAGATACAAATCCTCAGCAGGAAATCTGATGTGTGGCACTGTTTCCATGCATGACTTACTCTCTTTTTGAGCACTATCCACTTTGTACAAGAAGAGATCAGCAGCTAAAAACCTTAATGAATTTCTAATTGCATAGCACCTATGTGTTTTATCCTAAATTCATTCTAAACAACAGCTGAATTACTTCTAGTGGCATGTCTTTCATGTCTTTGTCCCCACCAAAGCCAATACAAAAAAATATGTGAAAGCCAAACTGCAGTCTAGACACTGAATGAAAAAATGGAAAAAAAGAAGTAAATATTTAAAAGGGCTACAAGGATAGATTTATGGCCCTATGTGCAACAACAACTAAATTCACCATAAATCTTTGTTTTTAAGACAAAGGAAAATAGTTTAGCTCTAAGAAAGATTTATGTGTTACTCACTCAAATTGGATATCTTCTTTCTCTTCTTCTTCTTGTTTGGTTTTGTTATGTGAGATCTAAAGAATCACAGAGGAGATGGCTCAGTTACTCACAGTAGCATAAAGAATACTCGAATTTTCTGTCCGATGCATAAAATTTGTCCTCCTGGAGAGAGAAAATGGAGTGGATCAGGGTGTGGTGAAAGTTGTATCATAATGTGAATATAATGCTTTGAATGTGAATGTAAGAATTGTTCAGAAAAAAATGATGCCCTTGTTTATCTTTTTCTGGCCATTATGTTATGGCATGATTTAAGAGATCAGTTCTCTGCTCTGTTCTGCTGGTCTTTGTGGGTGCTACCAGCCCCCCTCTTACTCAGGGACTGAGAGTAAGACTCAGAGGTGTTGGTCCCCTAATTAGGGGGTACTCTCATGACTGTGCAGCATCATGTGCATTTTAGGAATATTAGAAAAATGCTATCAGTAGTGTGGAATAATGCTATTACCTCACCAAGAAAATAGTACTTCTTCCTAAGAAAACATTGTGTTGAATCTATGTGAGATAGAGTAAGCAAATTTTCATTTTTGTATAATGTTTTCTATCATCAGTTTTTATCCAATTTTTGTTAATTAGTCCTGCTGCTAATCAATTATGTGGGAAACAAGATTAAGATTTCCAAGACTAATATTTTTTTCATGGTGTATTCTTCCAAAACATTACCTGTAGATGATACAGAAAAGATTTTCACTCTCTCCTCATGTGTCAGAAGGCAGCTTCTCTTGCTAGATCTGAGTACTTGCACAATTACTCCAGGTAAAAGTTTAGTGGAAAATTAATGCATCGTTTTCTGTTTAATGTTATCAGTTATGAAATGAATGCAGATATATTTCAGGTAGCTCTAACTACCTAAGTAAGTAAACCTAAGGACCATGGCACCAGCATGGTGATATAAACCTTTGTTTTCCTGCTTCCATTCAGGTTAGCAGCAGGACCAGTGTCTTATTCAGTGACTTCTATTTAAAAGGAAAGACAGGCAGAGTAAGGACCTGCTAAGTGAGAAGTATGAACTTTTTGAAATTAGCTTAATGCCATATTTGGATGAAAAAATAGATCTTGTGTCCTATTGCTTGGGATGTTAGGTTTTTTGCTCAGCAAATGTTAATTCTCTCCTAACATCAATGGATTTCTGTTTCTAAACTGCTTAGTTCATAGCACTGATTCATGCCTCAAGATCCTTTTGTATAAAATGGAATCAGCAATAGTTAATTTAGTTTTTAAAGAGCTTTAAGACCTATGCATAAAACATGTCAGTGGGCACAGGCTGGTTGTTATCTTACCCCCAGGTACGGCTTGAGGCAGATGAGCCGGGTTTGGAGACGTGTGTAGGCTGCCCTGTACAGCCGAATTCATGAATGGAATTATGCTTATTGTCAGACAAACACCTTTCCCTTTTATTATGGTTCCAGCACGCTGCTCCCCACATCCACATGACTAATGGTAAGGCCTTGCAAGCCAGTGCAAGCGCCATTAAGACAAGCGCCATCCCAGTGATCAAGAGACAGAGGCAAAACTGGCTCGATGCTTCAGATGATGGTTTCTTTATAGCTACAGAAGAGACCAGGTAAGGAAAATGAAATCTTAGCAGGGAATGAGGCTGCACTGCATACATGTTACTGATCCACTATTTGAATAACAGTTTTGAGCTTTTGCTTTTCCCAAAAGAGTTTGATACGATGGAAGAGTCACTGGTTTTCTGGAGGTTCCTCTGTTCTGTTCTTTTCTTCCCCTGTCTGGCCCTTCCCTGATTTAATTCAGACTAAGACAAGAAGTTGCAGTCTGTTTTTGTAAGCTGTGCTTGCTGGTCCTGTTATTTAAAAACCTTTAATATCTTGCTTAATTACAGCAAGTAACATCAGACTGTTCCCCCCTTCTGTGATTATTTCACAAGCCCAGAAAATCTGGTAGTTGAAGAAAAATGTAAATAATAAAAAGAGGGAAGAGAAAGAACATATGCAAATGTAGAGATAAGCAAGGAAAATGTGCATGTTTAATCCTATTAATGGCAGATTCAGCTAGGAAAGTTAACATACTAGCACATGATAATTTGGTGGTTATTTCAACATAATTGATTATGGCACCTTTTTTTTTTTTTAATGAGGAATGCAACAATTCAGAGAGAGTGATAAGAGGATGTTGAGCTGATGAGTCCTTAGGCTTCTGATTCCAGCCCAGACTGATGGCTTTTGAAAGTTGTTTGATACAAAGACCTTAGAAATATCAGACTAATCCCTAGCAATTGGATCCTGAAAGTGAGACTGGTTACCTTTTGAATTTGTAGAATTTTCAGTTTAATTTTTTCCTAGTGTTATACAGGAAAAAAGGATGAGAAGAGTCTTAAATGGGCAGTGATTTCCCCACTGATCTCGGAGGCAGCCCAGACAACTTACCTGGACTAGATGTTTAGATTTTAGGTGGTTTAAGTGTAGTGAGATGAGTCCTGGCTTTGCAAATCACTCATTTGTGATAGCTTTGCTTGTTCCCATCCGAGGAGATCCCTCTCCCCACTCCCAGGGCTGCAGACACCGTACCCAGGCCAGAGAGCAAGCAGAGCTGTTTCTGGCTCTGCAGCCAGGGTGGGGTACAAACACCATCAGGAGTCTGTGTCTGCTGCTCTTCTCCAAACAATGAGCATTTTAAAGAGTAACATTTGAAACCTCTTGGTATGGGGAACACCGGGAAGTTGGACCTCACTGATACTCCTCAAACAAGGAGGTACTTAAACATGTGCTGTTGCATCACTCTGGCAGGTGCTGGAGCAGCACAGCAGGAAATGCTTTTTATCCTTTGAAACTCTGTTTCATATGAGATCTTTCCCTTGCCTTTCACAGGGCTTTTCCATTTTTTCTTTTTTTTTTGTATTTTCCTGTCCTCGTACCATACCCATTGATTCTTTCCCTCAGGTGTGCCTCCTCCTTTCTAATTTTTTTCCTTTGATTCCTTTCACATTTACTCCAAGATTATTTAGAGATAGGGTAGCTTGTTCTCCTCTGGTCTCTGAAGGTCTCCAGCCTTTAGAGCTCCAAGTGGAAAGCGCTGCCCGGTTCTGCTGCTAGGAATGCGCAAATGTCCAAGGCAACAATTGAATGCCCTGTTCTTTGAGGGCGGGTGGAGGCAGACAGCAGTCCCTGACAGGCAGCCTGTCCTGTGATAGGAGATCACACAGCTCAGCACTGCCAGGACACAGTCGAACACAATATAATTTTGCAATGGGAAGAGATGTCTAGGGAGGAGATGTTTGGAAAAGCAGCACGCAATTTACCCAGTCCTGACAGAGAATGAAAAAAAAACAAAAAACCAAATAAGAGTGAGCTGCCAGGGAGCAGCCATTAGGTTCTGAACATGTTCTGAACATTCAGAAATAATCAGCCCATCTAAGGTGACAACGGGTTCTTTAGGGAACTTTTTTTGTGCTCCATCAGGATCCAATCTGTTTTATCAGGTGAATTTATTCATTAAAAATACATATGAGAGAGACACATGCTAATTATAGCAAAAGGAAAAATGTTTTTCAGTGTAATTGAAGCCTGCAAAAAGGGAAATATTTTTCAGTATAATGTTTTGTTTGCAACAGTCCACAACAATTTTCATTTCTCTCTCCTAAAATATGTTTGTTTGTCTAGTCAATTAAGGTTTAAGATGCACATTTCTATAAAACATCAAGTAAGGAGTCTGGAGGGTAGATTTTCACAGAAATTTAGCTAAAAAAATATACTGTAATAGATTGTTGATGTTGGCTGAGAAGAAAAAGAGTAATTATAGTGCTCCTAAACTAAATGAGGTACCAGTCTATTTCATGCTAATCAAACCAAAGATGCACATGAGCATTTTAAATGTTATTATTCATCAATAGATAAGGTGAATATATGTATTTATGACTCCATTTTAGATGACATTTTTAATAACAGTAATTTTTAATAATCATCCTTTCCTCTCTGAATTTAAGCAGCAGTATTTTTCTGTAAATTTAACTCTTGTGTACCTGATTACTCACAGATTTGAGATATTTGTAGCAATGGATGTGTAGGGAGTGAAATATTGAGAGCAGTGAAAATAGCTATGAGAAGTATAAAAAATCTAAGCTTTCCAGGGTAACCCTCGGAGTTACCCTAGAATTTTAGGGCAGTGCCCTTCACTCTACACTCAGGCCACAGTTCAACAATGCCTGCAGGTATCCTCAAAAATTAGTGTGAGCATATGTATCACAGAAACGCAAGGACTGGAGTTTACATCTGAAGTTCAACAAAATTTTAGGTGCTAATCTGCCCTTCAGAGTAGACCAGGAACATATTTTATATCAGTTGAAATGCACATCCTCGTACATTTCAGCTTTGGTTTTTTGCTTTCAGTTGTAGCTATTTGAAAGCTCTTTCCTCCCCCGTTGTTTATGAGTATGCGCACATCTGGGGAAAAATGGCAGCAGAACTCCCGTTTGAGTCTCCCTCTTTGCCAGCCCCTTTGCCTCTGCGGAGCTGGGCTGCACCTTAACACGGCGCTGAGCCCGTCATTGCAGCCCACGGCCACTTTGGGGAGAGACAGAGTTTTTCCATCTGTCTGCATGTTAGTGCCTGGAAGGGATCATCCTCGTGCTGTATGTATATGTCGCTGCCCCTCTGAATACCTGTCAGCTTGCTAACTGAAATTTGCCAGTAAATACAGAGGTCCCCAATTTTGCTATTTCCTCTTTGGTGACAAGCTGCACTCTACATTCCACACCCTCCCTGATGCCTGTGTGAGACCCGCTCCCACGGGATTTCCCCGCCTCTGTTCAGTCAC
This sequence comes from Platysteira castanea, assembly GCA_013397175.1. NCBI lineage: Eukaryota > Metazoa > Chordata > Aves > Passeriformes > Platysteira > Platysteira castanea. The sequence goes on along the minus strand of VYXC01006691.1, from coordinate 882,266 downwards.
AGGCTCATAGCAGGGATTAATCTAGGCAGAAAACCTCATGGCAGTTCAAGAATGCTTACCTTTTGACATTACATCCTAATTTTATGTTGACCTTTACTAGATTTAGTATTTTTGTATTTTTCTTTATTTTTATCCTTTTTGAATTAAAAAGAAATTCTCATTCCCTACTGCAAAATAACTTGCTCAAGATTTTATTCTAAAGTACAAATATGTTTACATAATTCATTGGGCAATCACTTTTTAAAGAGCCTCACATTTATCATTGCTTACCAAAAGAGTGTCCTTACTTCTTTTTGTTATCCTTAGATATTAGCTGCTAGGATTCTCCTAGCACTAACTGCATGCTTTAGGATAAGCCAGAAGTCTCCTAACTATAAAAGCATTTTATTCATGTCTTTGTACTAAATCAGCTTTGCTATAAGGAAGTTTTTTGGGTGACTAGCTGTGATGTGGATTCTATTGTAGGCCCAATTAAAGGTCAACAGAGAAAATTACCATATTGTGTGGAACTAAATTCTTTATACAGAATCACACTATTCTGGGAGTTAATAATTGAAAAAATTGAACAGCTCATATTATGGTCTTCAGAAGTTTAATCAAAACATAATATATAGGTTTAATATATCTTCAGTTATATAAGATATAAACATAAACTTTGAGTAAAATTAATAATATTACTGTTGAACCATTCGATGTCAAGGGGAATATATCTGCTGATTAAAACTTTTCTTACCAATTCTAGGTATGCAGTGTGCCTCTATTTCCTATACACATGCTCTGTCCCTAACAGAGTGCATGTGCATGCCAATGATCAGACTTGTGTAGGGACAGCTAAAACACTGGTTGGTAAATGAATTTTTTTTTCAGCGTTTGCATTATAAGAAATGTGTGGAAATGTTTGGCTGACTGCATTATAGCAGTGGATTCTCTATGCTTTCCCTTCATGGGCCGAAAAGCATATTTGCATATAGATCTGCAGTTGAATGACTCAATGCTTGTTTCCTTTCAGTGCTGAAGCAGTTAGAAACCTTCTCACGGTAAGTGCAACTCCACTGGGAATGAATTAACTGCAACTGCTGAAATTAGAACGTGATCTTTAGCTGTTACCAGCAGACATGGCTTCCTTTTTTTGCTGATAAAATGATTTGAGAGGCATCCCTGTGGCAGCATTATGTAGGCAATTTTCGTATCCCTCACTTCATGTTCTGTCTCCAAAAGGAAAAAGCTTCCCTTGATTTGTTGAGATGCTACGTAAGGATATCACAACTGCTGTGATAATTACCTGGTACCACTCATTTTTATTTATGCATGTCTCATAGCACACACAAAAAAGCTTAAAAACCAAAGTTGCATGTTGAGAAAGAAGAGAATGTGAGGCTGACAACCAGCTTCTGCAGAATGTTGAGTCTTGCTGTGCTGTCAGTGGTCTGCTTCTGCAGAAGAGGGGGAGAGCCATGCTAGTGCTCACAGCCCTTCGTGCTCCTGCACATGCTGCTGGCCCTCGCTGCAGTGCAGCTTTATCCGTGGAAACCCTAACCCGTACCGTGAAACACAAACTGAAAACCTGTGAGAACCAAAGCCTGAATTGAGTTGTGGGTGACCTGCCCCTGCTCCCTCTCTCTCCCACGTGTGCTTTAATCAGTGCTCAGACACGGCCACGCACAGTGCTTGAGTTGCAGCACGTTGCCGGGAGAAAAGGGAGAACTGGAGGAGTAAGGCTTCGGTGCCTGGGGTCTGATACACAGTGCAGAGCTGCAGGTCTACATCCGAGCCAGAGCTCCAGTGCTAACTGTTCTGCTCCTTCTTCCTCTTCAGGTGTGCAATTCCTATCACACAAATGCCCATGGGTACGTTTACTCTTTCTTTTCCAGTTTGCCCCAGCTGTGCAAAAAATTTTGTGCACCAAAACAAAAAAGTGGTTTTTTGACCTCTGCTTTTCATAAAGATGAGGCACCTAGATTTGAATTGGGATCCTGGTTTTGAACTACACCACGCTTGGATCCTGGGCATAGTGTATTTCCATTTGTTACCTGCATGGCACCACGGCCTTTAGACCCCAGTCCTGTAACCAGCGGCAAGAAGACGCCTGGCTGCACTCTTGGAGCATCAGCTGCAAGCCTGAGAGTGCGATGCACCAGCTCTCTAACAAACAACCACATCGGCCTCTAAGGATGTACTTTTCTGGTTCCTTTACTTCTGTTGTATTATGTAGTTGTCATACATCTTGAAAAACAGGGATTACAGAATATATCCCTTAGAATTCTGTTTAATCCCCGCTGATAGCATTGCAAATATCTTATTGATTGGTCACATCTGAGTGCAGGTGAACTGACAGCTCTCTCCAGTGGCCGTGATGATACTGTGTGAGGAATCTGGGGAGGAACTGGCCTTGCTACAGTTTAGGAGCCATCCTACTTGGTTAACTCCCATTCAAAGCTGTTACATGCTCATGAGAGAGAATATTTTCTGTGAGATGTTATTTTGACCTTATTTCATGTGGACTATTCATGAATACTGTGTACTATTTACACCTTATAAGTCACACTTTTCTGAGCCCCAGCTGAGGCAGTGTGATACAGAATCACAAGCAGCAGTGTAGAAACTAGCTCATAATCTCTTGCCATTCATTTCTCATTGAGCAGCTTTTGTGGGTCTAAAGACATTTTCTTTCAGTATTTACCGACATGAGTTTTTCCTGTTGGATCCTTTCTAGTACCTACTAAATCAAAGTAACACTATTGTGATAATGCAAATGTTTGTTTTTAAAAGCAGGTTCATTCCATGGAACTAAAACAACTCATTTGAAGAATCTGAATTTTTTTTTAACTTAAGCAATCATAGCTGAATACAAGGAAAACATGTACACAAAAACCCCTCAGAGCTCAGTATAAGTTGTGCCAATGGACAGAGCAGGGAGGTTTGAAGAACACGTAGTGTTATGGGGTTTGTTTTTTCAGTCTTCAGAACAAATTAAATATAATCATGCTGGTTTGGAGCTATGTATTAATCTTCTCACAGCTTAAAATGGAGTTTCAGTGGCATTGCAGTAAGCTACTTGCCCTCTTTAAAGCCACATGGTAGTGGAGGGATGTTGCAGTGTTTGGAGCACTTACTTGGGACTTGGGAAAACATGATTCAGTTCCCTGCTTCCTCACGGACATGAAATGTCAAGCAGGTATTTTAAGCCTATATCTCCAAGCATTTATATACCTAACCCCTCAAATCAAAATTAAGAAGGTGCCTAAGTACTTGCTTGAAGATTTGGAGGCAAAGAACAGGTAACTCCTGTTCCTTGCCTGAAGAGTCAGTTGAAGCCTTCTTGTTCCAGAGGGCTGCTCCACATGGAGCAGGTCAGAAACCTTACGGGGGATCTTCTTTCAGAGACACTGCTTCACCTTTATTGGTAATAAAGTCTTGTGGAAGTGCCACCTACAGAAGTCCAGAAGCTGTTGACTGAAACGGGATGATTTGTTAGTTTCAGAGCTGTCTCCACTGATTAGCAGGTGAAAATTAATTAGCACACATATTTGGTGATGACCGCAGGGAGGCTGAGGCTAAGAACAGATGGCTGTAAATGACCTAGTTACTGCTGCCTGAAAAGTCACAGCTTTGGCTCTTGTGAAATGATCCTGCCCTGTTGTGAGCGGAAATTCAAATATGCTGCCTCTCCAGGGGGGCTTAGATACCAAAGTTTGCTCTGTAATTGCCTCTTAGGTCAGAGCTTGAATGTGGTTAATTCACATGACTCAGCTAAAAAACAAAGGCACATTTAGAAGGGTCACTCAGCCACTTGCAGTCTTCTCCACTGCCTTTGGCAAATGTCCTCTCACATTCAGACAGTAGTGCAGAAATAGCCAGAAAATTTTATATTTGGGAAGGGAAATACAATTTCTAAAATAAGCCTTTTTGTAAAATTTTGTTGTTTGGGAAACTTGTGAGGGAAAGAAAACCTCAACAACTTTTATGAAATACAGGGATGATAAGTGCATTAAGATTGTCTTAAACATAGATATTGGTGGAGAAACTCCTGTAGAAGCACTTGACTTTTCCAAAAACCTTGTTTGCTCTGCTAGACCCTCCAGACCCAGTTCAGCGAAGCCCTTTGTCCCACTCCTGACTCCCACTGAGCACAGTCCATCAGCTAGAGTATATCACGTAGTCCCCAGTGCACCCTCTATGTCTGATGTTAAATTGGGATGCCATGCAGTTCTTTTAACCTGTTTTCTTGACAAATTTTGAGTTTCCTGCAGTATGGTTGGTCATTTCAAAAGGCTGTTTCTTCAGAAGCTGTCTTTTGTGTTTGCACAGAGGATTTGATGTAGCTGAACCCAATCCTCTTTATCGAATGTTTTAACTGAAAGTCTTAGGGCTTAGATTTTTGTTAGCTTGCTGCTTAGCTTTTTCCTAAATCCACATGCCCAGTGGGAATGTGTCATCTTGTAATATTTGGCCGTCTTCTATTGTGGGAGTTAAAACCAATTTGGTTTTGAACAAGAAGAGATTTTTCTATAAATATGCATCTTTGTATGGGAAGCCAATTTCTCTGTCAAAGCCTTGGGAAACATACAAAGCAACTGCAAAAATGTGAACTTGTCAGACCAACATATTTAAGTATCAAAGCAGAGATAGAGACAACATTAATTATACAATTGTTACCTATAGCAAGGGTAGAGTAACAGCAGCTTAGGGCTAAAATTATTCCACTCTCACCATTCCAATGCCAAAACCACGGAGATTTATCACATTAGATCTTAAATATTGATGATTGTAATCCTCAAATACTGTGCAGTATCAGTGTTCAGAGATATTTTCCAGTTCCTCTGATTTCTGTGCTATGTGAGCAATAGTAACTCATAGAAGCTGGACATAGAGTTGAGAATTATTTCATCTGGAGGCCGAGAAATACACAGCAATAATGTAGGCAGAAAAACTGTGTAATTCCTCTGGTGAACACACTGTTGCTAAAGTTAAACAGCAAGAAAGATTATAGAAATGTAGAGTGGTGAATATATTCAAAATATGGTGTCAGTGATCCTTACAGTCTTAAAATTCACACAGAACTGCCCACTAAATTTAATTTATAAGTTGTCCTCTATCGGTCTTCTTTTCAAATTATAGATAGAGGATTTAATTCTGAATTGGTCCATATTTCAGGGTATGTGTTTAATCATTCATTCTTAACACTTTCCCTGATAATTTGAGGTGTTTTAAAACTCATGACCCTTTGGCATAAGTGTAGGTAAGGCTGTGGAAAAACAAGTGTTAGTTGGTCTCTTTTTGTGAAAAAGATTGCATAAGTAACTACATAGGCATTTTAAATATAAAATACCAAAGAGAACATATTGACTGTGACTGTGAAAGTCAATCACAGAGATAACTAACAGTTCTTGTCAAACATCTCAGGAGACTTGACTGGCTGTTTTTGTAACTTGTGCTATGAGTAGAGGCTAAAACATTTACTTGACAAAATACTATTCAAGTGTTGTTCTTGTGGAGAAAGCACAGATCCAAACTTTAAAATTCTCAGGTTGCCTCTGGCTTGATGTGAGACACCAGACAAGTAATTTAATTCAGATTTCTGTAGCTCCACCATTTTGTCTGTAAGTTTGAACAATATTGGTGTACACCTACTCTTTAGGATGCTGTGCAGTTTTTACTTAAGCAGTCCTACAAGCACCATGAGATACTGATGTGAAAAGTGCTGCCATAAACGTGGAGAGCAGGATGAGTGGCAGAAAATGAACTTGAATAGACCTTTGGTCACATGAATATTTTAAAAAAAAATTAAATCAATCTTCAACCTTTGACATGAAAATGACCTTGGAAATTAGCATCAAATCATTCTGTGGCAAAGCTTTCCTCTGTTGATGCCACACTACAGGTTTCTAATCCATATTCTGCACTGGAGTTTCTGTGTGTAGAGAAATGCTGCTTATGCAAGAGAGATTGATGGTGTGAAGCAGAGCCCCAGGGGATGGGCTTTTGAGGGAACTTTTGCTCTCCAACTGTTTCTGGTAAGACTGAATAATTTTTATATTTCAGCCCTTGCTTAATAGCAAATACCCAGGATGCCAAGAACCTCCTCCAAATATACTCTGTTGGTACATATGTTATTCCAGGAAAAGTATATGCATAATTGATAAAAAGGAAGCCTATTGTCAATCTTTTTGAGCCTCAGGTAATATTATAAGCTGTAATACTGTAAAGCACAGCATTCAGGCCAAAAACTTCAGATGAAGTTTACCCTGAAATAATCAAGCAAGGTAAGAATAGAAAGACAGAAAAGAAAGACTAATAAAAATGTAGAAGTATAATATCTCCTTTTTTCCCCTATGAAAAATATAAGGACTTTTCTGTTATCTTGGATTTAAATAAGCATATTTAGTTAACACAATATTTTTGGAAGTTTTCAATGCAGTATTTAATGTGGCTGGGGAAATGGCATTTAATGCTTGTAGCCCAAGGCCAGAAATCAAAGTTGAATGTTCTTTGTCATCTTAGAGTCTGTGATAATGCCAGAATTGTGAATTAATATGCAAGGTGTTTGGGGAGTAGTTGAAAGCAACATTGTGTTCCACTATTAGCCAGCTCTGATCCACCTTCTCTTCAATTTCTTGCTTGTCTGAGGAAAAATTGTATGCTGCCATGTGGGTAATTTTTTCATCTCATGGCAGGTGATGTTTAATCAATACACAGAATGGCCATCCTGCTGCAGAATAAATAGATGGTTTTGAAAATTCCTCTTGGTATAGAGTTGTGTAGAGTAGGAATTCATCCTCACCCTGCTGACATAGTTAAGAAGACTAAAGGAGCTGCTTTGAAATCTGCTGGTGTTTGTGCCTGTGAGCTGTGGAAGGCTTTCTGGCTCCCTGTATTCCCAGAGTGCCGGTGTATTGACACATCTCCAGTGATCTTGTGTGTTCCTTCCCAGCGAGGAGAGAGAGATTAAGCAACCCTTTATTGGATAAAGCAGATTTCCTGCCTTGCAGCCTCTGCAGTGTAAGGTAACTAAGGAGAGCCTAATGAATTTCAGATAAAGTGCAGAGCCGCTGTCCTGTAGCTCAGGTTACAAGTCTGTTGAAGCCTGAGCCATTGTTTTGTTTTAAGGAGTATGAATAATTTACTTTTTTACCCATTCCATCGAGCTTCCTTTGCCAGGACTTAGTAGTTCTACTCCACTCTACAAAGTTGGATACTGGTGAAATGCCATGAAATCAAGGGCAGGCTTTTCTCCCTTCCTTGCGGGAAGGACTGTCTGAGGAACACGGCTCAGTGCATGTCTGCCATCATCACTGCTGGGTGTAAGGTGTTGTCCCTGCTGAGTGTGAGCTGCTGTCCCTGCTGAGCTCACAAAGCTCCACTCAAAACACAGGGCAAGTCCGTGTTGAGTCTGTGGTGTCCATCATTCCTACCGACTAGATCAAGGGGTTTTTTAACACTTCCTACCCCTGGTAGGGCCTCTGTGCTGCTGGCTTCTGTGAGAAGCCAGCCTTGCCCCAAAACTGATGTCCAACCTTTGCTGTCTCAGCAGTAGGTAACCTCAGCCCCTTGGTGGTAAATACCAAGCTCCCAGATGAACTATGAGGATAATCTCACTGATGATTGTTGGGATTCATCATGTGATGTCCAGTGTATGACAGCAGCTCTTTACAAGGTTTCTTGGGGGTTAAAAGTTTCATTCAGTTCCACCATTCAACTGAAAAATGAATAATGGTGCTGAGAGTAGGACTTTGTTTCTTTAATTCCTTCTCTCCTAAACCACTTTAGAATATTAAAAAAATATCTTCAGGGGAAATGAAAATGTGGAAAAATCTATTGAATTAGTTAATTATTCCAAAAGCCATGACAGTTGTTTGCAGTTAAACTGGATAGAAATAATTTCAATAGTAGATATTTCAATAGTAGATGGACCTCTTGTTCCAGGCACTCTAGAAATGCACATAATGAAATGGTTTCTGCTCCAAGGTGATTTTGATTTGAGTAGATTTTAAGTCAGCAGTAGGTAGAAAGAGAGAGTTGGCTTGTGCCATACAATAGGTCAGGCATGACACAGTCATAGAAGTCTATGCTTTAAAAACTTAACCTGGTTTTTTCCTCCCTGTTTTTTTCCTCCCAATAAAGAAAATGCTTTAACCCCATTATTTACGGCCTTCTGTAAATACATAGTAGCTATAAGCTGTTGCTTTGAAACACAAAACATCAGCGAAGCCCTCAAGGTGATGCAGTACTTGAAAAAATATCTTATCTTAAGCTTCTTAGGAAGGTCTGACACTGTAATTTGTAACTGATGTGTCTAAAAATTATTGTTCATAGAGAACAGTCTTGCTCCATAAATATTGATAAAATATTGGAAGATAAACACTAGCAAAGGAAAACATTTCCTTGCTAGGAGGAGAAAAATGATATAAGCTCTTAAAACATTTAAAAAATGTTGGCATGTCTACAGCAGCACCTCTTTAATCTTATAAAGGTTATATCACTCTATCTGCCATCTGCATGGGTTTTATAATGCAACTGTGTGGCTCATGGCAACAGCTTTCCAGTAGTCCCATGCTTATTAAAATCTTCCATTTTGTTTTTATAAATTAACATTTCCTAAGGCCCTTGTTTTTAAAAGGTATATCAGTGTCAACCCACTTCTGCCTTCCAAAACTATTTTTAACTAGTTTCTGTCATGTTGAGGTTAGATTAAAAATTTAATGCAATATGGGAAAACTTTATCCTGAAAGTGTTGAGGGGAAAAAAGGGCAAAAGCAGCAAGCCAAACAGTTAAATAAAATACTTCTTGTTTCCACAGAGGTAGAAATGTAGGCAGTGCTGTGAGTCCTTCAGCCAGTAACATACCAGATTTCTAAGGATCTATGCCTACAGCTTCATCCCAGTTAAATTCTCTTTGAGCAAGCAGCACTGCACATATTTTGGCCTTTCATTATGTTTAAAAGCCTGTTGAAATGAATAAAAAGTCTATCAGCTTTCTAGAGATAGTACCCCCTTCTGTAATTTAATCCACTGTATAGTTAAAATGTACCTCTGGATAAAAAAAGCCCTGAGAGAAATAAGTGATTATGTCATCTAATAACTGCCAAGGAATTATGGTTATTCTTTTAGGTAGTTGTTTTTTCTAAGTAGCCTTGAATTTGCCCTGAAAATTTACATTGCGCAAAATTTATATTGCCCTGGGGTAGCAGCAACTTCACAAACATTTATCTAGAATATTTTTTTTTCTTAATTTTTAGCCTTGTTTTCTCTCTGAATGGCTCTATGGTTAGACTAATTGCAAGTTTCACACACAGTTTGTGCCAGAACACAGAATTCTGCCAGTGCTGCCAGTGTTTATGCATTTAACACATTTATGTTGCTATTTACACTTGGCAAGTCATAGCAGAATACTTCACCCCAGTGGAGGGATTATATGGAATTTCAACTACGACTGTGCAGGAAATCTGTTTTCGTATGCCTGCTGCCGACCTGGGGATGTTCCTTGTGCTACCAGCAATTGGGTAACAATAAATTTCCACAGCACCAGTTCTTACATATGAGGATGTTGCTCAAATGGCACCAGTCTAAGAAAGACTCAGGCAAAAATGTCAAACTAAGTTAGAGAGAGTGAGGAAAATCAAACTGTGTCCTTCAGCTTCAAACTCTGTAGCCAGGTTTGTATTAGGTCATTAACGTATTTTTAGTGGAAACAGAGCACCAAAAGCAATTCAGGACCTTGGTATTTAAGGATAGTTATGGGCATCTCACAAGTGCATGTGTGTTGGGGGCAATTCCTCTTCCTGGGAAAATGTTTCTTTCGAAACATGGTTTGTCATCTGCTTAAATATCGGCAGGCTTTTGCATGCAATTAATTTCTCTCACTGTAGAAACTTCTTCCATAATTTGTATTTATTTCATATAGCTTCTTACGTACCGTTGGTACAGCTGATAAGACCAAAGTCAGTGTAGTCATCACAACTCTGAGTCCAATGCTGAGGAGGCAAGACTGATGCACAATAGTTTATATATAGCACAGTAGCACACAGATACACGCCATATCAACAAACCCAAAGCAGGCAATGCCTTCCAGTCCTACTAGAAAAGGCTTGAAAACACATTCTTGACAAACACCAATTGCAGGCCATCTCTCTTTATTCTATTCAAGTTCAAAAACTGATGCTGTTTTAGTGTGTGGCAGAATTAGAGAAGGGAACTTTGAGTCAGCTTTTACAAATGTGAAACTTTGCTACCGATTATCCTGTTCCTGAGAAATCTGGACATAATAGATTATATAGGATTGTGCTTCACTTCAGCAGATGGTGAGCTACAGGGAACACACTTGGATCCTGAGAAGGGGTTGGTTCATTATAATGACTCGCCTGATTAAATTTAGGCACGGCATAAATGTCCTGTACAACCGAACCATTATTTCTACCCGTGAGGTTCCAGTCTGTGTATGAAACTTGCACAGAGACAACAGGTCTTCATCAAGACCTTTAGTAAGACTTATGGACATTTCCATATTTCCCTGACTAGGTGCCAAGGGTCTTGTGTACCTTTATCTGCAGTTACTAATTGAAGTGTCATGCAGACATAAAGAATTTGTGTTATTCCTAGATTTCACCAGTGCATCATGTTTGACTTAAAGATGGCCACGGTGGGCTTTATATACTGATGCCCTATTAGAAATTTAGTTCATTCTCATACCTTTGGTCACAGAAAGGGTAGAAATACAAAGCAAAGGCTTTAAAATACTTTTGAATTTGCATTTCAAGTCCGTAATGCATCATACTTCAAGCACTAGTACAAAAGTCAAAGGAAAAAAACAGGGGAAATGGCAATTAATCTGTCCTAACAACTACAAAGGATGTTACCAATGATACAGATATTAAAGCCATTTATTGCCATTGCCAAATAAAAGCTTTATGTAATTAAAACATATGGCCGGTATTAACTGAAAGAGGGACAGGAAATTGAGCATTAAAGTTGACTCTGCCCTTAGTTCAGTGTATCTTCTGGGCGAGGGCAAAGTGCTCTGAGTGAAAGGGTGATGACAACTTTATCTTTGAATATCCTGCCTTTTGTCAGCTATTATTGAAATGTGCATGTTAAAAAGACTCTGAAGAATTATGAAACCTGATGAATGCCTCTCAAAAACTAGGCTGTATTTAGATGCTAAATTCTTCAGTGTAAAGAATCCAGTCCCTTCCACCTTCTATATTTTTTTTGCAGTACAAAGAACAGTTTTGGCTTTTAGAGAAATGATTGTTTAAATATAAAGTTTAATGTAGTCCGTGGAAATTTCCATTCTTCCAGTTTTATTTCTGAAAGGCTGCATCTCAGAAAGCTAATTTCTGGAAGCATTTTCACAATCCTGTTTAAACAGAAGTGCTGGACTGCCTTTTCAGAAGCATACCAGATTAGTTTTTCCTGACAGAGTATATAGAGCTACTTTCATTTATACTCAGTGAGGAGTTGACTCTGTTTGTGGCTTGCTTGATATAATAATGTGATGACATTTTTGTTCTGCCTTTCTTTGTGCTGGTGTTGAACCAGCGTTTTAAGGGGAATAACTATATCTTTTATTTTACTGTCCATACAAAATAATCATGAACTGTAATCTCAAATACTTTGCTGTCCATATGTGTAGTGTCAGCTGCAAATTACTTTCATACAACCTCTTGGCAATTTATAAAGTTGCCTTATTAAAAATTCAGAAGGGTAAACAATTATCTGATATTATTTGAACCTTGGACTTCTCAAATGGTTGATGACCACATTCCTTCTGTAAATAAATACAAAGTTTTGCAAACAAATATATCAAAAAGGATCCAGTTCTGTAAGTTTTTGCTGAGACGATCCCCATTAGTAATCAGTGTGGGTAATAGCTATTGTCTATTCACACGAATTTATAAAACCTGGCTGTCTCAATATTTTAGAAAGACACAGTTCTGCCAGTCTGAGATTACATTTCTATGGTCTTACTGTTCTGGAAAGTATGCAATATCTTTGCAATCAATTTAATATCTTCTTTGGCCTAATTTAAGATCACTATGTAAAGTGAATACTCAAACAGTAAATTTTTTTTCTCAGTGGGATTGTGTGAAAAGCTGAAACTAAACTTTCTGGTGATTCCTTTCCTTTTCTTCTGTTGTGCTTATTGCTGAATGGTGCTAAACCCTAATTTGCTATTCCAGGCCATGAAGACATCCTTCTTTCAAAAAGGAACACATCTCTGAACCTTTAAAATCTATTAACCAAAATAGATGTATTTTTCAGGCTCCATTTAACCTTTAATAGCAGATTATATTCTTCTGCGTTTTGCTTGTTTATTTTTTTCTTTTCCTTATGTTCTCTTCTGTGGCCCAGTTAGTTAATGTGGAAGCTTACATCCCTGGGGAACACTCAACCTGCATCTACCTAGTAACAAACTAGTGTTTGAAGCTTAATATGCAAATTTTTATTTTAGAATTCAATAGAATTTATTTACAGCTGATCGTGTCTTTTCACTGTCACGTGCCACCATTTTTCAGTTTCAGAGGTAACATCCCACTTAGATGAAAGGGAAAAACCACTCCTTGAGTTACCATCTCAGAACCTTGATGCAGGTAGGCACCTCATCACCCTGTAGTTTGCAGGTCACGTATTCAAGTTTAAAAGTTTGAGTTAGAAAGCCTGGTCTCATTAATAATTAGAGGCCCCAGTTTGCTGTAATTAATTTCCATAAACTCAAAATCCCTGTAATTTATAAAACTACCTAAATGAGGGCTGCGATTCTTGAGTAAATTCAGAAAATAGATTGTTTTCCAGTAGCATCTAATGTTCAGCTCTCTGCCAATGAAGATGGTTCTTGGCATACTCTGTGTACACCATTTCTGTGTTTTCTGACACCTTACCCTGGATACCCTTAGCATTGTGGTTATTGATTTATAACAGTAAAGAGGCAGAGCAGTTGAAGCATAGCAAGGATTTATGCTTCAGAATTAACTATCCTTGGATATGTAAGACTTCAATACAAACAACATGGTCACCTGTAGTTAATATGTTTGATATGTCATCTGAAAGTCAAAAATGTAAGTGAATTTATTGCACCTGAATGGCACTAGTAAAAAATCCCAGAGCTCTGGGTCATGTGTTATCTGCGGAAGAGGTACAGTGCAAATAACCACAATTGCTCCCACTTTTTTGCAGAAGTAGCACATTCATTGGGTGCTAACACGGTCCTTTCTTCTGTGGTCCTTCATTCCAGTATTGATATCACATGTGAGGATTCACTATCCAGGCATTCTGGCCCAAGATTTCATGTAATTAAATATTATTATTCAACTATTGTCTAACACCAATTCACTTTTTGATGAATCATTATCAGACAACTGTGAATCATCAGTAGATGGACAGGGCTGACTCTTGTTGACTGCAAGGCTCTTTTCCATGAACTAGCCTTCCTGCTCTGGTAAGAGTATTTGTTATGTTTGTTATTGGCTCTTGAGCAGTGTTCTGCTAGAGACTGAGATTTATCTCTTCTGTTGTCTCTCTCCTCCTTCCCTCCTTTCCTCCTTCCCTCCTTACAGAAAAATCCGTAAGAAGTTCACCAGATTGCAGCTGAAAAGAGCGTCCAGAACACCTTGTTCTCCAATCATTGCAAAGACAAAGTCTCTCATGAACAATAGGCAGGCCCGAACAGAGCCAGGATCCATCATACACTGAAGACATAACAGCATCAGCGCCATAATAACGTCAAAATCATGTTTAATTGTGAATGCAGACATAACAGGACTTCCCACATCTTTGAGACAGAAACATTGTGTGGACATCTTTTGGCTGGGTTCAGTGTTCTGGGCAGGATCCAACAGCAGCCCTTGTTTTCCCTCATCTCTGCAAGGGCTACTTCTGGTTCACTGTGCAGGCCTATCCTGGATTCCCTCTGTTCCCAGTCATCAGTGTGGCTGCTCAGGAGGGACTGTTCGCACTGGTCCCACTGAAGGAGCATGGATGCAGAGTCCACCCATCACATTTGTCTATGCCTTCTAGTGGCTCAACAAAAATATGCAGCTTTCAAAACTACTGCAGTGTCTTTAGAAGCTACATTTAGCCTTGAGGGGTTGCATTTTCAAAAACAGCTGCGAACTTTGAGTGTTCATATTTTTCAGTATTGGCTTGAGTCACCTTGCATTTGATTTTCTAAGCAGAATGTCCACAAGGACTAGGTTTTGTTCAACAGTTCTTGAAACTTGGACTGAATTAGGAAATTCCCATAATTAGTGGCCAATTTTGAAAATGTTGGCCATATTAGCTTTGGTTAAAATCCTGGAAAGTATTATGTGTGACAGTGAACATCCAGCTGGACTAGTTGCATGTGTAGGAACTGGTCCCATTGTCTCTATATTTGAAAGCATCTGCCTATTTCTTGGGGTATTTTTTGCATTTCTTGAAGCCTATTCTGAATAGTGAAAACCAGCAGAACACCATTCCCAGAAAACATGAAGAAACAGATTATTTCCTATTAGTAATGTCTCTCCACAAAATAATTTCTACATTTTTATATATCTGGATAGAAAAATGTCTTGCAGAATGCTTTGAAGTTCATAAATGTAAGGCTACAGGTGGATACTTACCATGGAGAGATGATGTGCCTTTTGAAACTACTTGTAGGAAACTGTCAGTCTCCCTGAAGGTGGGAATGGCAACTGAGGCAGGTCTTTTTTTCTACTCAGGTACTTACAGGTGAACAGTCTCTGCCCTACTTTGAAATCCATAGAAAAACAGTGTGTAGCACTGCTGTGTGAAACTAGCTGGGATATGTCAATTGTCTGAGGCAAGTTGTCCTTCAATAGGTTTGGATTCCATACGGCTTTTAAAGATGTGGTCAGACACTGAACACGTCTTAGCAAACTGAGGTGAGCTTCAAGACTTTTTTGTCTCTCTCTTTACTAGGTAGCTCTAACAGTATAGTACAGACGTGAGGTTTTCATCCATTTGTGGACATGCACCCAGCTTTGTGGTTAGAAAGACAAAGATGTAAGTGACGTATCATACTTCTGGGTGATTCCCCAAAAATTATTTTCTCCCATGCATTTTATGGTTTCAGTCTGAAAGAGCATCTGTGATGTCAGCCTAAAACTAGCCATACTCTCTGTGTAGAACTTTGAACTCCTAAGACAGTGACCCAGATGCTTCTTCAAAGAAGAAAGCGCCCTGACCTCTTGAAGGGACTTGCTGATGATTTTCCATAATGATGGATCCAGGTCTTGTCTACTGTCCTTCACCAGCAAGGAAAGGGGGGATATGAAGGAGAGGTTGATGACATGAAGTACTTGCTCCTAGTGCCCTGAACACTTTAGTGAATGTCACTGATTTGGACTCAGTTGGAGAAGGCCTGGGATTCATCTGCCTACAGTACTTTCCAGAAGCCACTGAAATGTGCAGCCCTAGGAGTCTCTTCTAGGCACAGGATCTGCTTTTTCCTCTAAACAGGAGGGCTTTTTATCAGATAGCTGAGTGGAGACAACCTACTCTTATTAGTAAGAATTGCCTTTATTAGCTGCAACATATGGAAACACCTTCTGTATAATAGCTTCCTTACCCATTAGAATAAAGAAAACATGATTATTCAGCAATCTGTTCGACTGAAAGTATGAAAAACATGAACATAACGAGCTTTGTCTCCCTCCAACATCAGTGAAATCACACACAGCAGACTCATTTTCAAAGTGTTGTTAGCTGTAAGGTGGTAGATTTTTTTACCCTGCCTTATTAAGCTTGTACTCAAATGATTTCTTTTAGTCAGCGTGCTCCAGTGTCTAGACAGTATTTTGTAAAATCTCTGTGTGTTTCTGCTTTTGACAAAAGTATTAGTATCTGTAATAGTCTGATGTGAAGTTATTTTTTCTTCTTTCCCTCTGAGGAGAGAGAGGTACCACAGCTCCCTGTCAGCAGCTAGCTGCCCGATACCATTATCTTTTGCATCAAATAGCCAAGGTAAGGAAGAATCCTTTGCGGCTTCAAGCTGAGGTGCTTCCTCTGGATACTCTGGAAATAATGTTCCACGTTGCAGTAGCCCGGCCTTGGGGTGGGTAAGGCATGGAGGAGACTGCTGGAATAACTTCTGCTCTGTCCTTCAACTGTTCCGCGTGCAGCTGCACTGGGACTTCCTCTCTCCTACACTGCACACAGCACATGGAGAAACTGCACACCATGCATTGCACCTTAGTTTTTACCTGCTCTCTCTTCATCTTACCTTTCCTGCAAGATGTTCTCCGGAGATGGGTGCAGGATTGACCTGTGAATTTCGACTGAGAGCGTTGATGGAAGATGCGCTGAAGACGTCCTGCTGGGTTTGAGCACAACCATTTAAATTTTTGTAGAAATTGTGAAACTCCTTATCACAGTATCATGCAATTCCACACTTTCTGTTGAGTCGAAATATTTTTCACTGGCTGTGAGCAAAGATGACACATTCCTGTGTAAACTGAAACAGTATATCCACAACAAATCAGAGCTCTGTACTTTTTTATCAATCTTCCCAGGTTACTTATTTTAAAACCAGCTAACATATATCAGTCGTCAACCATGACACTGAGTATAAACATGAACCTTGTAAGCAAGGACGAGCGAGAAGTTTGGTACTCACCATGGTATGAGTGAGAGAATCTAGGCAGCATCAGCACTGCATTTAGAGTATGATTTGTTTTTCTGTTAGCCAAGTAAAAAATCCTTCTGAAAATTTGCCTCTCCACTTACAAATATGGGGCAAAAAACCCATGCAAAATGCACAATCTCTTTGTGTCCGGATGCCTCATATAGAAAGTAGGAAGATTGTTTTAATGTTTATAATGTCTATGTTGCCATTTTCAACTATATAGCTGCTCTGCTCTCTTGAAATATTGTGTATACTGTTTCCAGATTATTTTTTAAAGGCCCCGACTTAGTGATGGAAATTTGATTCTGTAGGATGGAAATACTCGAGATTGCCTGAAATGTGTTGGTCATGTGAAAACATCTTTAAAACCCGTGTTTTGATTAAAGGCAAATATAGTCTTTGTTTCTGCGGTTCAAACCTTGCAGCATGTTATGAAAAACTGGGAATTGGAACTGAAATGTGGAAAAACAAGGAGTAGAAATGGTGAAATGGAGCCTGCACTTACAGAATGTGCACTTTTTTTAGTAATCTAAAGGGAGATTTATTTTTTTTAATAAATATAATTTCAGCAGAGATATTTCCTAATTATGAAGGCTTAAATAAAATGGAATGGCTGCACAGTAGTTTCTGATATAGTCACAGCATAACATGCCACAGCCTTTTGCAGAGAACAACTACAGTCCTTCAGAAATACTATATTACTGGACACAGTGTCTTTATGTATATGTACTGCTATGGTAATGGAATTGTTAGAATCCTTTGGAAATTGCAGCAAAATAATATTCATTTTTCATTTTCTTTTGAAGCTTCTTTATATAAACCTGTGTCTTCATAAGCCAGAGGGGTTGTCAAGAGATCTGGGTTTATATAACTGCATAGTGGAATTTTTTTGGAGGAAGTCAGGACTTTTTTTATTCAAATGTTTCATGTTGAGGGAGGAAACCTAATTTTGGAATACATGGGTTTTGGATAAGAGTTTTGAGGTTGTACTATATAGTGATCAACAAATTTGCATAATATGCTCCTTTGGCTCATAAAGATTTAACAGTTGGTATTGAAATACAGTATTGATTAAATAAAAAAGAAGGAAAAATTAAAGAGTTGTCTTTTAAAATTTCTGTTGTTTAGACTACAAGTGAATTTCTCAGTGGAATGGTAAAACTGGGAAGCTCAGTGTTGGGTGTTTGAGAATGTGGAGCACCTTAGAATGAAACAGTACTATTTGATTTGCATTAAAGTGTCTTTGTGTACAAACTCTGTGACTCTTGGCCCTTTTTGGAGGAAACTAAATTTCTACATTGGTACTGTCATCCTGTTTAACAGTACGCTATTGAATAGTCAAAAGACTGAAGATTGGTGAACTACATGAGAGTTTAAAATACAAGTAGATAACAAGGGGATGAGGAGAGAAGACTCAGAAGTGGGGAAAGGTGAGACATGAGGTGTTGGTCTTTACACTGGAACACCAGAAGGCTGGTTAGGATTGAACTGAAATCCAGGCAAGAGGACTCATAGTCCACAAAAAAAATGCTAGAAGCTACAGTGCATTGCAGTCTCCAGTGAATTGGCCCATCTGAACTTCTCAGGTTGGTATTAGTGTCAAAAACTTTATATGTTCATTTGGTAGCACCTGGAACTGGTGGCTTCTATGGAAATATGGAGCATTATCTGAATCCTCTTTACTGACATCTAAGCTAATTTCTGCAAATTAATTGGATTTCTTTTTCAGAGAAGGAGAAGCATATAAAGGTCTTCTGAACAGAAGTAAGGACTGCTGCTTCACAGGTTTGTTCAAGGCAACTGTTTCCATCTCCTAATTCCCCAGTCTTGGGGAATGCAGGATACGTGGTTCACAGGCTAAATATTGTTTCAAATGTTTGTTTTAGAATGGATTATCTTTTTCTCCTTCCCTTCCCTCCCCTCCCCCAAAGACACCTGTGAAGATCCAAGCAGAAAAACTCAAGTTGTTCTGTGGTGTTTGGATTTAATTGGCAAGATGAGTTATATCTACTAGTCCTTCTGGGTGTGTTGCATTGGTATCCCAGAGGGGTGATCTCTGGAAGCTGTCCTTTGCTGGCAGAACTGAGGAGCTGGGCATCTCTTTAACCAGGCTTGGACAGGCTTACATGAAATCTTGGTGAAAAAGGAGAGGGTCCAAGGTACTCATCACTTTCAAAGTATGACTGCAAAACCTTTCCCGTGTCTAGCTGAAATAGGTACATAAGGGATCACATTAGTCTGTCAGTTCTTTGGTTCACTGTAAAGGTATCGATCATGCATACAAAGCCTCAGCTGTGAAAGGACATAAAGTGTTTTCCTTTCCTTTGCACTAGCAGTCAGAAAAAAAGAAAAAAAAATTTAAAAAACCCCCAAAATAAAAAAAAACCAACAAAAACCCCAAAAAACCCCAAAACCCAACAGCCAACCAAACAAAAACCCATGGCTCTGCTGTCTACTTGAAAGCAGAAATTATTGGAGGGTTTTGTTTTGGTCCTTGGTATATGCAGAACTTTCATAAACCACTGTAAATACAGAAGGCTTTTCTGTGAGGCTGGTCTGACATCATGACACTTTTCCATGAAGTCAGGTGCACTTTGGCTGCTTTATAAAACAGGCAAGTCGTTGATGCATGAGTGCTACCAAATGAGCATAAAAATCCTACATGAGCTTTAGGGCCCTGTTATATTACAGCCACTTCTTACCATTGTGGCAAGACCAAAGGTTCTTCAAATATACATTATTTGTGTACACAATAAAATGTGCTCCTTATAAACTAAGCAGAGGGATCTTTATGGAAATTAAAACTCTTTATTACTCCTTTAAATGATGATGAAACCTAGATGCCAGGCCAAAGAACTGTCTGTGGCCAATAATATTTAAGATACACACTCAAATCAAAGTCCACTTTGTATAGCTTGGATGTTCCTTAAGCATTAAAATTGGCACTGATATTCTAGGGACATTTGTTTTTAAATGGGTTAATGGAGTCTTTTAAGGAAGAGAATCACCTTCAGGAAAGAAATCTTCCTCTGTACTGCTTTGGGCAATAAAATGGGAAGAAAAGGGTTAGAGCCAGATTTTGATGCTGATTTCTCTTCCTACCAAGTTGTCCGTTCATAACTGCAGAATTTCCTCACCAAAACTAAGTCCCAGTGAGTCTGGAGGAACACAGCAACTCTCTAATTTTTTTGTAGGGATTTTTTTCCCCCTGTTAGCTAGCTGTTATTACTTTGGAGATTTGCTCCTCAATAATCTGAATCAATAGTTTCATTAATGTGAAGGAGGCAGTTCATATCATAACTTTGGGTTAAAAGTGGCTCTTTCCCTAGTTTATTTTGCTTAGGCACATTAAAAAATGTTTGTATAATAATAGCAAAAAAAAAAAAAATTTCACAGGCATTTGTGTGAAGCTAAGAAGTAAAGAGTATACAACCTTAAACTAGCAGCATATAGCAGAAGAAGACACTGAACACGATTTTCTTTTGTTACATGGGTTCAGCTGTTCATGACTGAAGGATCGTTCTTTCAAAGAGTCCATCCTGTGACAGTTCTGTGGATGCTGAACTTGCTTTTCCTGTATTCATCGAACTCCTCCATTGTGCTGTTTGCTCTGCCCAGTAATCACACTGGAAAAATGAGCTACTCATATTTTAACTTTTCAATAAGTTAAGTTATTGGGGCAGATGCAATGAAAATTTAAATACTATAATATTGATGAATGGCTCTCTATTTGTTTTCTTTATTTCAGTCTTGATTTCTGTTGGAATTTTAATCTTTTTTTCAGGCAGTGAATCCAAGAAAAGTTACACTGAATGCCCTTTATGCTTAGGATATGCATTTAATCCATAGTAAGATAGTTATGTTCCACAGTCTGCTTGCAGGAGCCTGACTCAATCCCAGCTGTTTGATAATCCTGCCCCGTTGTTTATTTTCTGTATTAGTAAGATAAGACCAGTATTGATTGGCTTTTCCAAGGAGATATGACTCCATCCTGCCATTTGTACGTGCACAGTTAAGGCATGGTTAAGTATTTTCTCCTTTTTTATGGTCTCTGCTTGCTCTCCTGTTTCTTGTACATGTTCAGAAGAAAGGAGAGCTTGATGATGCTCCGCTTCCCAGTGTGTGGGGGTTTGGCTCAGTTGCTGCTGCGTGCCTGGGAGGAGGAAGGGTTGGGTCACTGCTGACTCTCCCTTTTGCACACAGACTGTCCTGGGCCCCACAGAACACTCTGATACTTCTTCCTCTGGAGTTCTAAGTGCGGGGACAGCCTGT
Source organism: Platysteira castanea (assembly GCA_013397175.1). Classification (NCBI taxonomy): domain Eukaryota; kingdom Metazoa; phylum Chordata; class Aves; order Passeriformes; genus Platysteira; species Platysteira castanea. Next base: position 861,376 of record VYXC01006691.1, on the reverse strand, counting down.
CAGGCTGGTGCTGCTGTCACACATAGGATGAGAGCGTCTTGCTCTGCGGCTAAAGCGGGCTCCACGGCACTGCTGCACTTTGGGTGTAATGAATGGTTCAGAGTGGCTGAGCCCTCTGGAGATGCTGCCATTCCACTGCTGCATAACTGGAATATGCTCCCAGCCCTGTTATTTAATGGTATATTTGGATCCTGATGGTATATTTGGATCCACTCCCCTTCTAAGTTACTTCATCAATGCTCAGGCACCCTAAGCCTGCCATATTATGTTTTATTTGCTTTGTTGAGCCCTAATTCCTATGGATTTTAACTCACTTTTCAGAATGATGTCAAGGAAGTTTATAATCAAGATGCTAGTAACGTCTGGAAGTTTTTGCTCCCTCTCCCCTTCATTTTTCAATTTAAGGCCATTTTTATCCCGTTATGCTTTCCTTTTCACCTTCCTTTCCATTGGACTTTCATTTACTGATAAAGAATCACCAGACTTTATTTGAAATGAACTAGTCTTCAAAATAAAATATTTGTACCTATTGGGGTGAGAGCAGCAAACATTTGATGTGGGTTTATAGCTCAGTAAACCTAGAAAGTGTATTGCCCAAATGATCAGAACTCAAATCCAGATAAATATTTCAAACCTGCTGGGTTTCTTGGCTATTTGGATCTAGTGGGTTTGTATTGTCCCTTCCAAAAATGGGGCCTTGATTCAGACTTGCAATCTCAACATGTCTGGCTTTTTTTTTAGAGCAGTTCTGCTCTAGGGTTTGGCTCGACTGTACCTATTGCACATGCCTTGCCAGCCTGTAATTAGACTGACTGCTTAAATGCTGAGTAGCTTTCTTCTGTTTACTGCTCATATGGATTAAATGTGCAAGATTTCAATAGAAGAATAGAAATGAAGTGACTGCCTAGCTCTGGATTTTCTCCATCTTCCCTTGATGCGCTAAAGAGAATCAATTGCAATTGCTTATTATTTTTAAATAGCAGTTAATTTGAGAAAATCTGATTCACTAGCTCTTTTCATTTTGCTGATTTGATTTCAGCCTTCTGCCCATCTGGGCCAACCTACGTGTACTGTTCAAAATCCAGTGCCTAAACTCATTGGTGCACATAACCAAAGTCAAAGACACTAAGCCTAACAACCCAGCAAAGCACTCTCTGCAACCATGTACTCCAACCCTCTGTTTTCTTATTGCTAGAATCGTCAGTGAGAGAAGGGGCTTTACTTTGCAATTAATTCTCTGTTGTGCCTGAAAGAATCAGAGTGATTACAGAAAAAACCTCCTCCTTATCCGTTTAGTTCTCTGCGTGTTCAGATGTGGTGACGGTATCTCAGACTGTGGAGTTGCATAGTCAGAGAAATGGTTTCCTGAGCAGATGAGTTTATTCTGCCTGGGGATGTTCTGGGGAACCCCACGCTCACTGTAGGAACTGTAGAATTAGTCTCTGTGAAGTCATGTGGCACTTGAAGAAATGGCCTTCTGGTCAAACTGCTGCATCTGTGCAAATCCCCTTGACAGCAATAAAGAATCCTGAAGCAGGATTGCAGGCTAAGCTATAAGCTCTTTAGGTTAGGGCTAATATCGTCCTGTAATTATTTAAAAATGCTTCTTAGATTTATAGCTTCTTGGCAATGTCTGGGGTAAAAAAAAAAAAAGGCTATTCAGGAGCTGGTAGTGTATACAGGGTCTGTATAGAGAGAGATGCAGCAGTGGATGTCACTGCTTTCTACAGAGGATGTGTGCTGTTATCTGATGCGAGGGAGAAAAAGATGTCTTCTCCTTCTCTGAATAAAGTGCTGGGTGAGGGTTACTAGTTCCTAATGGTCTCCCCACATTTAAATCCATGGCAATTTCTCTTCTCAACTTGTTAAATGCTTTTCGTTTCATGGCAAAAAAAGATAGGATAATACACTGCAAATACAGGGTGGTTGTGTGTGATGAAACATTGCTTTTTTTCATTATACACACACAGGGAAGTTGAAATGTTATTTGTACAGGATAAAGGTGAACTTTGCTCATGATTTTATGAACTTCTTTATTGCACAGTCCTCTTTGTGCAAACAGCACTTGACACTCTTTTGCCTTTTGTTATTTCCAGCAGATTGGAGTCATTTGTTTTCTAATGTTGAACTGTGACAGAGCAGCAGGATAAAAGTAAACGAGATCACTTTTGGGTTTTGTGATCAAATATTTAGGGAAATTTGTGAAGTACTGTAAAATTCAATTAGTTTTGCTTCCAATTTCCCTTTCTCCTAGACCACTGATTTGCAATTCTGGAATAATCTGTCATGATTCTTCCAAAGTGGAGCTCGTAGCTGGTCTGGGCTAAACTTTTAGCCTAGCTGATGTTGCTGGGGTTGGTGTTCACTTTGCAAACTGCTATGCTGGCTGAAGATGTCACCCTGAAACAGCTGCTTGCTACTAATTCCCTGCTGAAAATTTCTGCCCTCTCTCAGCAGAGAGAATAGCATGGACTGATGTTTGCTTCACAGTCAGACTGAAAATTAGGCTTAACTGTGTGGTTCTGAAATAAGAGAAGGAAGATTCCAGTGAACCCACTAACAGTGAGAGAGGGGAGTAGGGAAGAACGTCTGATGGCCAGGGAAGACAAATAGCTGGGGTCAGAAGCATCTACAGCTGCACAGCCAGATCTGGAAGTGGCCATCTGTCTGCAGCCCAAGTCAGCCTCTGGGTTTGCCCAAGGAATTATTAACCCTGCAGAAGTAAGTAACATTCCACGAAGAGCTATTAAGGTATTAAAAAAGTAGAAAAGATCTCCAATTAATCAATGCAATGCCATCAGCCAGATTCAAGCACCTGTATATTTCTGACTGATTAATTATCTGCATGACTGTGACCACTCCAGCATTGCTGTCAGTGTCTGCTCCTCACCAGTTTTGTGTCCTCACCCGTGCCTGTGACCACTTCTGTTCCATCACTGCCAGTTCAGGAGGGTCTATCAGTCTTCAGCCAGGACTGGACATCTATTGAACAGTGTCAGACTCTGAATTGCTTAGTCCTTTCTCTCTGCACTACTTGAAAACAGCCTGATTTGCTCAAAACTCAGACTGTAGCTAGGATAAAGGTCAGTGACTTGGTACACTTGGTGTACTCGGTTCGGTTTGTTTGAAATGTCAAGAAATATGATAACTTTTCCATATACTAATAGGTTAATCTAATATGATCACTGAGAAAGAAATAATTCTGTTTTCAAATGTTTCTCCAAACTCAGTATTGTCATGAACACAGATGCTGAATTTCTGATGGCTGGTGAAATGTATTTCCATGCTGTTTGGAGCTGTGTACGTACATTCAGGTAATTCATTCCGCTCTCAGTAATGCAGGATGCTCTAAATGACAGCAAAAATTTCATAAATATGCAACTAAGAATCAGAAGTGATTGGGAACAAAGTCGGCAAAAAGACAGTTTTAGTAAAATGATCAGCAGTCAGGAGGAGGCTCAGGTAAGTAGTCAGTTTTCCCTGATTTCTTGATATAAGTATGTTAATGTATTTTGCTAATGTCATGAAAAGTCTGTTGAAGTTGCCATTCATTTTTTAACTTGAGCACCATCTAGTGTGCATGACAAAAATAATTTAAAAAATAAATTTAAGGTCAGATCATTATGGCACTTAGCAGTGGAAGTGCTGGCATGTTTTCAATGTCAAAAGGAAGAAAAGTACATCAGAGCTTACATCCTGCTAACTTTCAGGACTTATAAAACAAGCCTCAAGTGACATTCTTGGGAGCCCACTCCCCCTTTTAATTTGTGCTTCGCTTAATCACTTGCTTGCAGTTAAAATAAATGCAAGAAATGAAATGCACAAAAATAAATTTGTTTATTGACAAGCGGGTTAAAAATAGAAAACCCCAAACAACAACTGTATTTTTATAAATTCAAACACATATTTGGATATTTGTATATGTCATGCAAATGTAAATGCAGAGTCCTGCACATTGCTGAAAGCCGATACTGTCTGCTCCACCAAACCCCGGGCTTTCAGCTAAATGGATCTTGGCAGATTTTCTCTAGATCTACCAGAATTGGAATACAGTCAGAGATGAGTCTTTCCTGCATGCCTGGATCAGAGTGAGTGCATTTATGAAAAGTTCAGCGTGCTTTAAGTTTTCCTGCTAGCATTGCTTCGTGCAGCCTGTGCCCATGGCGTGTTTTGGGAGCAGCCCAGCTGTCACTGCCACTGCTAAGGAAGTTCACACTGCTCCTTGCAACACATTTCGTTTGCACTTACCCTGAGAAGTCCCTCTGAGAGCAACTTCTGCCCTTTTTCTAATGACCTCACATTCCCCCATATAACAAGATCAGGAGCTGCTGCTGGGGGAGCATTACTCATTCATCAGTCATTACTCCATCACCAGTCACAGTTCTGCCCCTTGCTGCAGGAGTTCCTGTGATGAGGGGAAGATCTCCGGCTCACATGAATGCTTCTGGCTTCAGAGTAGTTTTAAAATCAGAAGAGATCAAAACCTATCATTAGATTTTTCTTTAAAAAGCTTGTGATTTGTGCATCAAGTGAGAGATTCTTTTGGGAAGTGGGAGACAAAGGAAGGGGACATTAACAAGATTTTTTAAAACTTTCACCCTGAGCATCTACTGTTTTTTGCTGCCATTATTTTGTGAAAAAGAGGCTGCTTAGGCATACAAACCAGTATTGTTTTAAGCCCAGAAAGGAAAGCCAAACTGGTAGAACTATACCAGAGAATCAAGTTTTTTATAATACTAAGACAAGGAAAAAAACTCATTTGGGTCATTTCTCTTTCTCAGTTCAAACAAGTCTCTGGGAATGGACATCACTGGCCCTAACAGGCCCATGTCCTCTAGCAAACTTAATAGCTCCTTGCTCCTATAGTGTTTCCATGAGACCTGGCTCTAAAGTGACATAATTCAGATCAATAACTGCAATTTTTAAAGCTTAATAGTTATATCTGGATGAAGCTTTTGAACTGGACCTATCATTTGCTGACTTGCTACCCAGACACACGGTCTCTAGTGCAGCACAAACTGCAAACTTTTCACCAAAGCCACACATCAAATAAACTTTTAGAATACATGTCCAGATAATAAGTGATAATAAATGATAAGGTGAGTCACCCCTCTGCACACTGGGGTTGAAAACTGCTCATCACCTTGGGTGTGTGAGAGTTGTGAGCCCTACTATCTAGGGAACACATTAGTAAACTCTGGTTTTAGGGGAATCTTCTGGTGGCATTACCTTCTCCACCCAGAACAATTATTCTTTGAATTATGCTAAGACTGTGCAGTGTTGGGCAACCTCTTCAGGCAGAGGGAGTTTTCCCTTTCTAGTCGTTTGTTGCACTCCAGGAGTTTAATGCCAAATGGAAAATATACTGAGCTCAAAAGAAAGGAGTGCCTCAGTGTATGTTCAAGTGAGATGGCAAAAAATTGAGAATGCCAAACATTCATGAAAATAATGTTAAAAAATTGTTGAAGTTAGATCCCCTACTGTTATTAGTGTTATGTTTACTGTCTGGTAGTTTTATGACATTTATTTCTGCTCAGATTGTAATATCAATATTGTTGAATGATTCATAATAGACTAATTCAGTTTTTCTTTTGGAAAGGAAAATCTTGCTGCAAACCAGATGTTGTGTCTGATCAGAATTTTTAAATTAATTACAAAAGCACACACAAATGTGTACTTTGTCAGGCTCTTCAAAAGGGACAGGAACTGCTTATTTTCCCTTAAGTGGAAATGTGTGGAAGAGAGCAGCAGTAAAGTGATTTATAAAGACTGCGAAATTATAATAAATCAATCTTCCTCTCCTCTCCTCCCCACCAGCATACCAAAAGACTCCTAGTCTCCTCCATCACTAAGGCATGATTCCCATTCCAGTGTTATCAAAGTTCAGGTGGAGCTGTTGCTCTCTGGTATGCAGCACAGAATAGACCACCAAGCTAAGAATTAAGCATGTGGTTCTAGTGCGTCTGGAATTGGTTTGCTCTCCTGAAACACACAGCACAGAGAATCTGGTGGTGCTGTCTCTGAAAGCTCTGCTTCAGTGGTTCTCCATTTCTTTGTGTAATTTCTGGAAAGTTTAGTTTAGGTGTTTTAATGCTCTTTGCACAGCCAGCTATCAAAGCTTTTAGCATGGAAAAGAACTGCTTCCCATTAGTGCTTTACTGTCCATACAGGACTTCAGTATCACACAGAGGATTTGGCTTTATCATTTAAGAATGGTTCAAGAGGTTTGTCATTCTGCCTTTTCATCAAAATTGTAATTTTGGATAGGATTTTTAAATGGAGTATTTTCAAGCGGAGATGCGTATTCTTGTATTTTCAACAACACGGTTTTAAAAGCACTTTGATTTGGCTTAAGTCCTTTTATTCTTCAACAGTAGTTTTGTAATACTTGAAAGTTGTTAAGTTTACTACAAACATGCTTCAGTCCCCATTCCCTCCAGGAATTTCTTTAAAAAATGGATTCTAACGGGTGGGTGAAGCAGCTTTAGCGATCATATCACATGGGGTGAGAAAGGGGCATCTGACGAGCCAGCATGAGTTGGAGGGAGAGTTAACACCACAGAGCTCACAGTCTGCAAGGTGCTTGAGTGCTTTTTACAGTCTCAGTGCTGAAGAATTAACTGTTCATATTTCAAGACACGAATGAAGAGGAGAGCTGCTGATCTGACGCCAGTGAAGTCTGAACACCAGCATGCCAAGTTCCTACCAGAACAGCTGAAATGGCTTTGAAAGAGGTGTCCTGAGAGTCACACTATAGTTCTCTCAAAATGCTGCCTTTTTTCTGTCATTTCGTTCTGTGGAAAAAGTAGCAAGTGGTCCTATCCCTGACCCACTCATCTGTCTATGTGCTAGTGGAACACCACTTGTGAAGTTAATGAGTAGGATGAGCTCACTGAATTTCCATCTTACCAGATGTTCATTATTTGTTGACATCTCATGGAAAAAGATGGAATGTCTGACTGAACAAGTGGATTATCTGCATTTTTGTGTGGTTTTTTTTGTTTGTTTTATTTATTATTTTCTTTGTGAGTCCAGAGATCTTCAATCTTCAACTTTTTCTTTTTCCTCAAAAGTGAAATACTTTTTGTGTCAGAGTCTGAAGGGCACACATTCATGTTCCCACTTCTTCACCCCGTAATTAACTCCTGAAAGCAGCTCCCAGGAATAAAAATCTTGTTGCTCTTATAGAAATGAAGCAGCCACCCTTAGGAGGATTTCTTAGTTTAACAGGCAGGGTTTATAAAATTACTCTGAACAGGGAAATTAAGACCAAATGAGGAGTAGACTACTATTTGATTGTGGTTTTATTGAAGAGCATCATTTACAGAAAATTCTAACTGCTATTCTTTTTTCACAGAGATCTATTGCATATTGTGCTTTCAGGAGGAATTGGATTAGATTATGTTAATTGTATCCCTGTTTGTGTCTGGACATTAATGTGACCTATAGTTTTTTAGTCTGTATGTGCTGTTCCTGGAGGTAATGACCTTATGTATCAGTGACAGAACAGAAAATAGAAATAGACAACCAAACATCTTTAAGTACATGCATTGCTCATTTTTTCTGTTTGGAGGCTTTGCCATCAGCTGTTCTGTAACTCAGCAGAATTGTGCCTTATAGCACTTTCCCTGTCAGCAAGCTTATCAGGACAGTTCAGACTAGTGCAGCCTTATCTAGAGATCTTCAGTGCACACCTTAAGATTCTTCTCCATTAGCAGGCACAGCTGTAGCCTGGGATGGCCTAAGTAGTTTGTTTCAGAGAGTGTATTTACTGTCTAATACTTTTGCTGAACCACCACAATTTAAAACCCAGCATATGAAAATAATTTGACTGTAGTGCCTGTTCTCCTAAATATTCTGGACTAATAGAGATGATTCAGTATCTGCTGCATCAACAGTTGAGTTGTTCCTGCAGCAGCAGCCACCACGATGCAGTGACTGCTTTGCTTGAACTTTACATTATTTCAGTTGGCAGCAGGGGAACTAGAAATCGTCCTTGTGCCAGGTCACATTTTCCTCATGTGACCTTTTTTCTGTTAATTCAATGGAACCCTTAAATACTGCGCCAAAGGATGGTTTCTGGTCTGGATGTGAAAAACAGAAGAGAGTTGCTGGAAATAATCACCTGTCACAGAAAGATGTGCAAGAACACTTCCACACAGTCACCTGCTTTGGGCTGCTTGTATTTGGAGTTTGAATGGTCATTTAATGCATGTATAAAGGTCTTCCCCAAACTGTCCCCAGCTCGTAACTCTTGATCAAGGAAAACTCCCAGAGATTACAGTGGGGAACAGGAACACCTGTTTCCCTGTATCCATAACGCACTCGTCAATGGCAAGTAGATTGAAGGGACTCACCTTGTGTGACTCTTGGGGATGGTGCTGTGCAGGGCCAGGAGTTGGATTTGATGATCCTGATGGAGCCCTTCCAACTTGGCATAATCTGTGATTCCATGACTCACTCTGGGCTATTACCTGGGAACTGGGCTTCTCTAGAACTCACAGTAATGTATCCATACGCATGATATTCTACTAAGAATCCTTCTCCTTAAAAGAATGCTTTTATAAACAAAAAAAGGGGAGTAGTTTAAAAAAGAGTATGAATAAATGGCTACCATGTTTCAGTAGATAATGCCCTGGTCCAGTTTTAAATGATCTAAGCCCTAGATCCTTTGTCATGGAACAGGTACCATCAGGTTCGCAATAGGTACAAGTTTGCTGCTTAAAACAACTCCTGTCTCTGCAGATTTGTCACCACTCAGCTCCGACTCCATTTTACACCATCAAGTTTGGCTATCATGTCAGATCCACAGCTGAATCTCAGTAGCTGTAAATCAATACATGTTTTTTGATTTCAGTGTTGTTTCTTATTTACCAGCTGAAGATCAGACCAAGGATTCATTGACTGACTTTCTCATCTGGGTTGTGATCTGTATTTCTAGTCAGATACTTATAGTGGTGGCAGGTTTTCTTCTGGGTTTGACTTTTGTTCTGGGTTTATTTGCTCTATTAGAGCTGTATTTTATTGCACTCCTCCAATTCTAGCAAGTTACACTAAAGTAGCTAATTGAATCAAAAAAACAAAGTACATTTTAAAATGATATATTAAAAAAAAGAGTGGAATCTCCATTATAAAATGTCCTGCCTTCAGAATTATTGCCTGTAAGTAGGTGAAACATTTCTGAGTTTTGATTTTTTTCATCCATCATTTCCAGACCATAGCAGACATGAGGCGGTTTAACTTTGTGTCTTAGGTGCCTTTTGACAGGGGTAGCTAAAAATCTGGAACATGTTTGCTCATATTTCCATAAAGGCAAACAATTGTAATGTATCAAATTCAAGCTCACTAGTTTTTCAGTTCCTGTAGAGGAAAAAAATTAAGCCAGGTGTTTACTCTTTGTGACCTCATGTTTCTCCAAAGGTTTTTTTAAAAATCCAGAGATAATCATTCAAGTCCATTTTCCTTGTATTTGAATCATGTTCAGATTTGTATTTTCTTGTATTTTTATTTCAGACACAGTATCTCAGTGAGTTTGAATATGCAGCTGCCATTCTAAGTGTGTTTCTAAGGGTGAATGTTCTCTTTGTGCTTTTACCTCAGAGCAGTTGCTCTCGTAGTCCTCCTTATGAGCAGACATCTCCTCTGGAGAGTGTTACCTGACTTTTCACCTCATCCAGAAATCAGAGTGTCTTGAACTGCTGTCTTCTGTTCAGAGCTTTCAGAGGTGGTGATGCCAGCTGGAAAGGACTTTGTCTTCCACTCAAGAAATGCTCTCAGCAGTCACCATAAGAAATGGCAAGTGTTACTTAAAATAACTTCTGTAGCTGCTGGTAGTGATTTCTGCTCCCTTCTGGACTGTAGGTGCTCCTACAGCCACTGAGGAACATTCTGGTACAGAATTTGAGAAATGGGGTGAAACATCTTCCCCAAAGCTTTCATCATGAATAGCTGAGATGCCGTGCATAGCCAAGAAAGGAACATTAGGATCTCTCTCTATCCCTTTTACTGTTTTGTCTTTAGGACAAACTCCTCAAAAGCATAGCATGGAAGTCTCACTTGCCAAGAGTAAACTCTAAAATTCTGAAGGAGGCATGTGGCCCTTGGCAGCATTTGGGTCATGATGTGCTCACTGGGCAATGTGATGTAAAGTGTCACGCTCATGGAAGAGGAAATAAGGGAACTCTGTTTTAGATGGAAGGGGAGCTCTATTTTTAGGAAAGGGACTGAACCTCCAGCTCCTTGAAAATAATTCTTTTTAGCAATCCACTTTAATTTAAAATTAAGTAAGTCCCCTTACTGTTGTGAAAATCATGCTTCTTGAAATGATCTATCTTCTTGGGCAAGCGGAAAGAAATAGGGCATTTGCAATGCCAATCATCTTGAAAAATGCATGCTGTTAAAAATGTCATCACAGCATAAATTGCATGGTGGAAACACTCAAGGACTAGGAAATATGAGAGCCCATGTAACACGATCTCATGATAGTTTGTGAATCATTTGCGATGGGTGGAATAGAACCTCATTTTCATCAGAGTCTTGCTAACTTTCAAAATCAGAATTTTGATGAGCTTGAAATATGAATAATATTTTCATCTCTGATAGACTGGTGACCTTCCTGGATAATGTGAGGAATGAATGGTTATTGATTGGTTACACCTTGCACAAAAATGCAACTTTGGGCATTATGTCTGTAGTTATGGGAAATGGGTGCCAGCTACTTGTAAAGGCTTCCCTTTAGGTCTAAGTGTGTTTATTAATGTCTTAATTTTTATTTTTTTCTGACAGTCTGAGGATTAGTAGGAATACCTACTGCAGCTGATTCTGGTTTACCTCTTTTTGATGCTCAGATATGGCATGGAAGAGTGGTAGGAGAATTAATGAACTCTTAGAGCTGGGAAGTGCTACCGGGTCCAGAGTTAGCACAGATTGGCTGTTGTTCTAACCACAGAGGAGATGGAGCATTCTGGTGTAATTCCAAGGGACAGCTTGGATGAACTGCTCCTTTCCTTAGAGGTGACAATTCATCAGGATTTCCTGTGTTAGGGAAGAGAGGGCAATATCTCTACTAACCGATGACATTAAGTGTTGTATCTGCCCAGATTGCATGAGTGATCCACTATCTGAACAAGACAGGAACCCCAATTAGGACAAACAAACACAAGTTGAACTGGCAAAAGTGTTAATATCTCAATCAATAGAATAGCATGGTTTGTATTAGAGCTTCATACTGGCATTTTTTATTAGCATTTATCACAGTATCACAGAAAGGTTGTGGTTGGAAGGAACTTCTGGAGTTCATCTTGACCAGTCCTCTCCTAAAGCAAGGCCACCCAGAGCCAGTTGCTCCTGTCCAGATGGCTTTTCAATATCTCCAAGAAGGGAGACTCTGCAACCCCTCTGGGCATCCTGTGCCCTTGCTTGGTCACCCTCAAACTGCAAAAGTGCTTCCTAAGGTTCACAGGGAGCCTCCTGTGCTTGTTTGTGCCCACGGCCTCCTGTCCTTAACTGGGCACCCCTGGAAAGAGCCTGTCTTCATCTTCCCTGCACCCCCTCTTTCTTCTTTAACCCTCTCTTCAGGTATTAATATATATATTGGTAAGATCTGCCTTGAGCATTCTCTTCTCAGGGCTAAACAGTCCCAGTTCTGCTGCTGATTCCACTTCACCCTTTAAGAACCTTATTAGCTTTTAGACAGCTCATAGCTGCTCAGTTATTACTTGTGATCAGGAAGAATGAAAAATCTTTTTCCAGGTCTTGGCTTGCTGTAATTGCAGCATTAGCTCTAACCCAGTAATGGCATTCCCTTTTGGCTTCTGATTTCTGCAGCACATTCTGCTTTGGTTGCAGGGCAGTATGTAAAAACAGCCCCACATCACTGAGAGATCGAGTGCTAAATGTTGGCCATTGGCTTCCTTGCTGTGGGATGCACCACAGTACCTCGCTCTTCTGTAACCTGCCCTGGCTGGCTGTGCAAGCTGGCTGGTCTATTTTACCCTGGACAAAGTCCCTTAAAGAGGCCCACAGTTACAGATTGTTGATATGGTAAATTAGAATTGATAGGGCAGGTGGGGCATGAGACAAGTGCTTATGACATTTCTGAGCAAATGGAAAGCTGCCACCTGAACTTAGCTCCGTGTGTAATGACAAAAATTATTAGGGATTTTACCAAGACAGAGTCTGAGAACAGAGCATGCTGTTCCCCCTGTTGTATTAGGAAAAACATGCTGGAGACTTGTTGTGGAAAGAAAGCTTGACGTGATAATTACCAAAGACTGGGTTATAGAATATCACGATTTAGTCTTGAGTGTATGGGAAATTTAGATACATTCATCATTTTTTACAGACATCTTCTTATATTTCAGGACCGGTATGTTTGGAGTAGTGATGAATTTTGTGTGTATAACCTGTGCTGCTGTTAGGTCAGAACGATGGGTTCCTCATGGCTGGGGTATCTCTGCTTCTTTGGACTTTCACAGGACTAGAAAAGAAATGAGCTGCACTCTGGCCAGTGCTTGTGTGTGTTCTAGACAGCAACTCTCCTGCCTCAGCTGTCAGAGGGAAGCCCAACCAGGAAATTTCACACTGATTCAGAGCTGTTGGAGCAGCTCATCCCATTTCCCTTCTGCTGGTGACACATCTGTGCACCCCCAGAGAGCTGCCTCTGGCAGAGCCTCTGTGCCTTCCAGCTGAAGCTGGCTTTGGCAGCCCCTCAAGAGTTCTGAGTGAATTTTGGCTGTGCCTTTGAATCAGAATATTCTGAATTCCAGTGGAATTGCACTGATGCCATGTAAGGGAGAACAGCACCTGCTTTCCATTTGCTTTCAAGTGGGTTTTTAAATGTAGTAGTTGGGTTGTGTATATTGCAGACTGTTCCATGCAGGTATAATAAGCCTTTACTGAGGTGTAAGTACCATTGCGTACAGTGAATTAAAGTGCAAAACTTCCATGAACTTCTTTCAGAATTTTCCAGGAATTAACTTTTAGGTCACATGAATCTCAAACTGATCAAGAAATTCTGTACTAAAAGCCACTGGACAAATTGATATGCAGCTTTTTTTTCTTTCTCAGTGTATTCTTAGTCTACTGTTGTTTAGAACTAGAGGATATAAATTAAATAAAACTATAGAACAGTACAAAATTTATTATATAATACATTAAATGCAATGTTTAAAGGGACATTTTTCAATGACACCTCAGTAACAAAAAAGCCCATTAGGGAAAGTATACAAAGTTAGAAAATCGTGCTCAAGACTGTGTGCTACATTTGTCACTGCCACTGAATTTGCTGGAAGTGATTTGGATTGCTATTTTAAAATTAAATTTAGAGTTTATTTAATTTTTTAGAAAATACTACAACACAAGTCTGAGAAGAAAGAAACAAAGATGTTAATAGGCTATGCACAACCCACATCAGAAAAAAAATTTAAAAACTCTTTCCTTGTCAGCGCCTGAGGTAGTACAGAAGTAAATTCATTTGTAGGCACTCTGGAAATCACCTTCAGCAATAAACTTTGTTTCAGATACATAAGGACAAACAGTGTAACTTCAAGGGTGCAACACATGGTGATTGTCACACTGCTTGGCATCTCCTTCTCCAATTCCTCCCCCTTGCATGGAAAAATTGGAAGGAAGGAGTAAGGATCAAACTAAGCTCTCCTAGAGGTACTCAGCCATTTTCCCAGTTATGTGAAACCAGCCCCAATTATTTCTTGATTTCGGAAAACTTCTGTATCACAAATATGAAAGGATCAGCTTCCAAAACCAAACCCAGCTAGAGGGAGGAAAAAAAAAAGGAATTGTCTGAAACTTTGGAAAATGGAAAAAATCTTGTTTTAAAAGTCAAACTAAAAAATGTTTTTTAATGTGAGTAACTTGCACCAAACACTAAGATTCTGTTGGTAAAAGTATAACTTTAGATTTTTTTTTAGGTACATAATGTATTTTTTTCAGGAGATGACAAGCTTGGTCTCAAGAAGCTCTTTAGAAATGTACTTGTCACAATATGCAGAATCACATAATCTCTTATTGCTAATTTGCCTCAAAACATAAAAGCAGACAAAAAACTAATGAGAGTAAAATAGTAAACTAAACAATTCCATCAAATTTTCTGCATTTCTAAATTTTTAATCCATTAATCTTATCTGGTCATAAACTTAGTCTGTGAAAATGCCACACATCTCAAAGTGGATGGAAGCACCTAATTTTATATGCTGAGATTCTCATATTTGTATATCTAATCCCTATCTTTAGATATAAAAGGAGTATAAGTTGGTTGATTAAGACTATAAGGTCCTTGAGGCAAAGTTTTTTGCAAAAATTGCTTTTTTAAACCTTCTTTAAAGACTCATGGCAGTATTAAATGCATAATAACAACAATCCACACATTAGGTTGCAGAATTTTTATTAAGTAATGATTACGTGAATATCTTTGTACTAGTGCAACAAACTCCTTGTTTCCTCTATTATTTGCTACAGTAGGGTTGTTAAGCATTTTTAAGAAACAGTTTAAATCTCTGAAAACCAATACTCAGTCATTACTTTGAAGGTAAAATATCAGAAGCCAAGCTGATAATGCTTATTATTAGCAAGTACCAGTCAGTGTTTCCATTTTAACCACTGGGAACAATCTTCCATGAGTAAGGTAGATGCCAGAGTAACTGCTGGTAGTCTGAGACAAAGACTTTCTCTCTTCTGTGCTGGAGATCTTCTCTCCCCACACCACACGTTTGCATCTGTCCAAATCAATTATTTCACGTGGTGACAGTGAAGACATGGGAATGGTTCTGTCAGAGTTAGACTATTTCCCCCTTCGAAAATGAATGCCTTGTGCTTGCCATGTTTGCTGACAATGTGAGGGAGACCATTTGTAATTGGATAGCGTAGCATTATCTCTTCGCTAAATTAGAGGAGCCTTATTTAAAGACAGCTTTTGTTCAAGAGAGTTTATTTGCCAAGCAAGGAATGGCTTGTCCTAGCAAAGTGCTGGCTTGCACACACAGGCTACTCTCCCAACATAGTGCATTACTTTTTGTAAGCTTCTATGTCTGTCCTACCTTATTTCAAGTAAATCAAAATTTTAAAGACACAGAGTAGGAAAAATAAAGCTTTTTTTTAAAAAATTCACTGCAGTTGCAAAAAAAAATCAAATCCTTGAGCAGGTCATTATATTTTTATCTGCGGTGCTTTTCAACCTAAATTCTCTCTTTAATTTCAAACTATTCAAAGTCATATATATAAAAGTAGAATTAAGCCCCCTTCCACTCTAAGTTTACTTTATTTTGAGATAAAGTTACAGCTGCTTTACTGGTGAATGCTGTTGATTTTCAGAAGTATATGCTGCCCTGGCAGTGTTGAAGGCCAGGCTGGATGGAGCCTTGAGCAGCCTGGTCTAGTGGAAGGTGTCCTGCCCAGGGAAGGCATGGCTGGAATTAGATGATCTTTAAGGACCCTTCCAACCCAAATCATTCGGTGATTTTATGATCTCCAGACATGTATGCAAATCAGTTCCTCTATCCTGAAATAATCAACCATGTTTTCAGGTGTGCAATCTAAAGGTATTGATCATGGTAAAACTGAAAGCACCTGTTGCTGGAAGAGATACAGGGTTTGATTAGAGCTGGGCCTTGCTGAACTCCTCATCTGCTGAGGCATCTGGGAGCACTCAGGGCTGAGAACCCGGGTCCAGGCTGCCACGTCCACTGGAACATGTTGGGTGTGGTGGTTCACCAACATGGAAAGGGAAGGCAGCAGGAAACATGGGTTCCCAGCAGTCTGTCAGCCCCTGGCTTGCAGCTGGGAGAAGCTGTGAGAGCTGGGAGCCCTGAGCACCCTCCAGGGGAGCTGCTGGAGGCCAGCGGAGGATGTACCTCGGGTGGGTCACTTGGGATGGCTGCTGAGGGTCCTGCAGCTGCTGGTTATGACACTGCTCAGGGAGAAGCAGGGAACCAGCCCTTCAGCAAACCCTCCAGCGCTGGTGATGAATGATTTCTGGGTGTACTGCAGGTAGACATGATTTACAGTGGGGTTTGCAATGACTCGGGTAGCCCTTCCTGGCCTCCTGCTTCCTAAAGCTTTTAAAAAGCCGATGCACTTTCCATCACTTGAAGAGTTTTGTCCTGGCTGTTCCTGCCTAAGGTAGTTCTCATAGACCCCGTGGGCTGCTAATGGAGGTGGGCAGCACTTTATGCCTGCCCTGTGTCCTGGCCCACAACGAATCACTCTCCGAAGTCCATTACAAAGCAGTCAAGGAGAGGCTGTTGCTTCAGCAGAATGTTCTGTAATGCAGAGAATTTAATTCCTTTGTCTAGAACGGACAGAGTGCCTTTCCAGGATGTAATGCCATGAGAGCTGGGCTCTGAACTCCATTAGAGACCCACCCTGCACCCTATCAAATAGCTGACTGCTTTTGTATGAAGAACTGCTAATCAAACTCTTGTAATAAAAAAACCTGTCAGAATGGACTTACACTTCTAAAAAGCCCTCCAGGGTCAGTAAAAATCATTAATTTTTTTTCAAAAAGCATTCAGCTCTCTGAAACATGAAGAAATGTGCAAGGCTTATTCTCAAGCCTCTCCACTCTCTCCATTTATCTCAAAAAGTTTGTTAAATTTTTCATGTAATCCCAGAACTCTGCGAACTTGGGCATCACAAATTCACTCATTGTAGTATTCAAGATATGAGAATTGACACAGTGCAGATATTTTCTTCCTGCTTCATAGTTTCATATTTTTAAATCAACTGTGGACAATACAGTTAAGAGAAATGAGGTGGGGAAGTCATGTAAAAGAAGCAATAAAAAGCATTTTTTCTAGTTATTTCCCTTCCCCCCCCCCACCCCCTCACACCCCATCNNNCACCATGCATTATTTATGGAACATGCTGTTTTCTGTGGCTGACTTATGAAAAAACTTTGAAGCAATAATTTGGTAAACCCATTATAAGGACCACTTTATAACTAGTAGGAGCAATGTTGTTCAAACACATTTCAAATGCAATGAACATTCAGAAGAAACAATAATAATTATGGCAGCTGGCAAGCAGAGACATAACTTGCTTTGAATGCAAAACTGCAGTTCAGGCAGTTATTTTGGTTTTTTTCAACTCATAGGTTGTCTGCCAGAGGTTCTTGCAAACCAGATGTATGCAGTTAATCCCACAGAAATCAATGAAATTGCATGCGGGAGTGTGAGACTAAAAGATCTTTCTCAAGAAGGTAATCTCTACTCCACAAAGTTCCCTGCTTTATCTTGCTTGTGTATTTCAAAGGCTTCTAAGCAATATTTACCTGAATGGTCACCGTCTGTGTCACTCGCTCTGCCTGCACAGAGTCAGAGGAAGCTGTAGCACAGCTTTTCTCTGCCACTGCGCTGCTGGGGCAATATGCTGCCATGAAATCCAGCCTTGACAGGAGAAACAGAAATACTTTAGGACCTCACAGGCAAAGTTAAACACTTAAATAATTTCCCTAACCAATGTAGCTATTTGTTTTTTACCTCCATTTGCTCTGCATATTCTGAGTGTATTTTTTTAATAGTCAATATTACTATTTTGTAGAAAAAATATTGGGTTTTGACAAAAATTCTTTTCACAAGTATCTCAGTTGGGTTTGTTATTTTCCATCAAAAATAGAAATGGTTGAATAGGTCAATATTTGGCTGATAATAAGGCATTTAATTAAAAGGTTCTGCTAGTGTATCATGGGAATCATGGTTGTGTTTTCTCAGATGATAAGACTGAGATTTCAAGCTCCATTGAATTGTTCTTGATGTGTTCTGACCAGAGAATTCCATTATATACCTGGCTTCTCCATGATGCAAAAGATTATGTTGCAACAGTAACAAAATATGCAACTTAAAAGATAAATCTGCCAGGGAGATTAGTAATAAGAAATATTAGAAGGATACTTCCTCTGGATCTCCCATTTGGCAATGTTTCTGAAGTGAAATATTTTGTTTTCTTCTGGAATAATTTTTGCAGTTAGGTTTCCTTTGGGGGAAGGGAGAGTGTGTGGATACAGTGGTGATGAACAGAAATAATTCCTTGTAAAAATGCTGATAGCACTTTTTCATTTTTTAAAAAAATTTTATGCCATTTTTCTGGGAAAAGTCCTTTCTTTTCTACCAGCTCCTTTAGTCAGATACATAGTATTCATTATTAAAAATGAAGCTGTGTGGCAGGTTATATTATGAATGTACATTACTGGTTTGACTTGGCAAATGAAGCTTTAAAAATGCCTTACACTTGAAACAAAAAAATTGTATTTCTTTATGTATCTTAGCTGTGGACCCAGAATTCACTTCTGTTCATGTTTCTTCATATTCCTATGAACAAAATGTCAAACATACGGACGTTTTAAAAAGGAAACAAAAAAGGGTGGTTAAGCATTAAATCTTATTTCTAATTAAGAGCCCCTTGAACATCTTTGGTGATGTTAATCCTCTCACACTGTTGCATTGGCAAGTCTTGGCCAATATTTATTTTTCTAATGGTAACTAGCTTGTGTCTGTTCCAGGGAATGGACTCGGAAATTGTATTTATTGCTGGTAAAAAGGATATGACTCTGAATTGGAGTTGTGAACATGAACTTCAGGTTCAGATGAGTATACTGGATGTTTGCCTTGGTCGTTTCTTCCACAAGCAAAGGAAACCTGGTAATGAGAGATGGAAAGGCATTGTGGTTCAGGTCACCAAGCTGGATGTCCCATGGAAATATTTGGGGTTTTCTGAGTAAGGTGTGTGAGTTAGATCCCATGGAAGCTGGACAGCTGCAATAAGCATAAACGGTGAATGCTTAGTGAGATGATATGGCAAGTGTTTAGTAGGTAATCTATGGTCTGATTTATGTTCCTAGAAGTAATTTTTCTCATATCTCAAAAAAGCAGCAAGTTAGTAGTTAACAGAAAATCTGTACAGGGATCGTTTGCATGAAGGGAAAATTGTTAAGCGCTTCAATCAATGTAACGTCTCACTGATATTGATGAGGAGGACCAGCAGTCAGATGAAAGGCAGTCTGTTGAAATCATTAAGTACTGGTTTCTTATGCCAGCAGGATTTCCAGCTCTGATTTGCCAGTCTCTTTAGGTCGTGCTGGTTTTATCCTGGCTAGTCCTTGGCGAGAGCACTTTTTTTGAACTGTCTTGTACAGCTCATGAGAACTGTAGATAACAACAAATTTGTGAGTTATATGCTGTAAGTAGCTCATCTGGCTCCTTTTCCCCTGTAAAGGACATGTTACAATAGCACATGGAAGCAGAAAACTGGAAATATGTACCAGGGGAAAAGAAAAAAAACTCCAATAGCAATAGCATGATTTAGCAACATGTGGAACAGCCATAATTTCCAGATTAAAGAGGAAAGGTTATTTGCTGGGTGTCAGGATGATGAATAGATTGTTTTTGCATTACATCAACACAGCTTTTATTTTCAGTATGTTGCAGCATTGGATCAACATGTTACAGTTGCTGAATGCAACCCCAAAGATAAAAAGGGCTGTTAGGCCAGTAGCAAGAACAGTAATTCATTATCAGTGACACCTTCAATTATTACAGTGAATAGGTGCCCTGAAAACATATTTTCCAAAAGTTTGCTTCTACCCTGTACTTTGAAGAGGTGTTGAAAACTCTCCTGGTGACTGTCCCAACTCTGGATTTGTCTGCCTTCTTGGTACGTGCGAGTTACCTCAGGCCTACTTCAGGGTTTCGTTATTGAAAGGATATAAGCAGCAAAATCAACAGCAAACAATTTGTGTAGAAGAGAGATCATGTCAGAGATTCACAGGAAAACAGTTTGGAATGGACCTTATAAAATGCAAAGGACCTCTGGAGAGCATCTGGTCCAATCCACACTCAAAGCAGGGACAAATTAGAAAACTTTTTTGAGACCTTGTCTGGTGGGGTTCACACAGGAACTTGCTTTAGGAACGGGTGGATCATCTGCTTCTTGATTGTTTGCACAGGCATTCTGAGTCTGGATGTTTAAGGTGTATCTGGAAAAAGACAAATTGAGATGTGTCTGGAGCATGTTGCAGGAACATCTCTGTTCAGATTTTCTGGTTTGCGTCTATGAATGATTCAACAGAGGGACTGTTAGAGGGAAGATCAAGAGGAAAAAGGGGCAAAGGTGGTTGTCACTCTGCCTTCGTGATCGTGCTTCGATTCACAGTTGAGTTTAGTGAGTAACAGCTGACAAGAAAGTGCAAACAGGAGCAGAGTGTATTGAGTGCTGGCACAGGCCATGGATCAACGTGTTATACAAGTGCATTATTTGAAACTGCTGGGAAGATGGGCAGGGATATTTCTGGGTAGTGACTGGCAGCCTATGCCAAACAGTGGCTATAAAACCCTCAGGTGAGGTCCAGGGAAGCATTGCTATGCAGACATGCACCACTGGATGAGGAGTGGGTGAGAAGGAGGAGGACACAGAGTGAAACTGTGGGTTCTGAGCCACTGAACAGAACCTGGCACTGGGACTGGATGCACTGAGACTGGATGCACTGGGACTGGATGCACTGGGACTGGATGCACTGAGACTGGATGCACTGGGACTGGATGCACTGGGACTGGATGGACTGGGGTGTCGTGCTGCCTCCAGGCAAGACTGCCAGCCTGCTTAGATGGTAACTGGGGCGGGTCTTGGTTTGCGTGTGCATGAGTGAAAAGCCTTTTCAGCCAAAGCTCATCCCTTGCTTGGTTCACTCAGTAAGTTGAGCTTAGCAGTGTCACATTGCCTGGTGTTCCCTTTCCCTGCGACACAAATATACATCCAAATCTCAGAGTGACAAGGAGTCCAGATGCCACTGGCTCACATGCAGTCGGGCTCAGAAGCTGAAAAGTGCTATTTGGCTCTAAATCTACCATCTCAGATGCTGATACTGTTTCTCTGTGGAGGTTTGCCTTTGCTGCAAATAGTGATCCCTCTTAACAGTTTTAAACACTTGAAATATCAGGGGATTCTGTGCCATCAGTTGTACTTTGGTTAACTTCATGCCTCTGTGTAGCAAAGAAAATAACAGCAAATTAAAACAGTGCTCGATTCTGTCTGTTCAGTGTCTGGCTACCAAAAATACCATGAGAGGAAATTTCATATTGCAGTGCTACTGCTTTATGCAGAAAGGAAGGGCTAATTCCACACAAAAAGGAAGGGCTTAAGGAGCTCAGGTGTAGCTCTGAACATATGCAGGGAATGAAATGCACCATAAAAACCCCAATGTCTTTTAATCCTGATATTTAAAAGCTTCTCCTTTTAAAACGTTGGGCCTGACTAATGCTGTGATATCAGCATAACACAGATTTCATTCAGTTAAAAAAAAGGACCAGATTAGCCTTTTGTAGCAATACGGCATAGCCTTTGCTTCTGGAATTTTTAAATTAAAACTGAAGCTGTATGATAATTCTTAATATATCCACAATAGGGCTCTCTGATAACAATTACTGGTGATCTGCTACCACTTTCTAGAAGCCTATCAAGTTACTAATTTTACAACAGCTCCTTAAGGCAGAAATCCTTATTAAAAAAAAAAGAAATAAAAAAGCAGAGTTAAGTTATTTTCCCGTGACTGTTTTAAGAAGAACACCTTCAAGTTTGAAGCTCTTCGTACCTTTCCCAGCCATAAGTGCACTTATTTAGATCCAGAATAAGCAGATGAAGTTAATTACTTTTCTCCTATTGACGGCATTTTTTGTGGTAATGCTTTCAGTTGCACAACTATTGCCTGCTCTATGACAGCTTAGAAATTTTAAATTACTCTTGAACCTTGGCCAGCTTCGTAACTGATATGATTGACATTGCTCCAGTGACTTTACAATGTTGACTGTCACTAAAACAAGAGATGACAAATGGTTTCTAATGTTTAAGAAGGCAAGAAGAGTTCAACCATACACAAAATTTAAAAGCTGTGATCTTTAAATGAAACATGTGAGAATTCTCATTTAATGCCACATAAATGCCGAGTTAATAGCAGGTTTATCAATGCTAGTGGACCTGAAATGCTGGTCTAGGAAAATCCTGTGAAACCCGAGCTGGATCTGCTGGGGATACCAATAAAACTGTACTCCCACATTATTTTCTGCATGATTCAAAGATAAGCACACACAATGTGATATATGCTTCCTAAGAGAAACTGGTCTTGCTATTTAGCTGTTTTCTAAAGATTAGGTAATAATGGAAGCAATGGACTCAGACCTGACTTCTCACAAACTGCTATTCAACAAGTGGTTTGTGCATTGTTCATTCTACACTGGATACAAAACATGGCAAATTTGGATTAAGAAGCTTGACTTGATTCTAGATTGTGATAATCAAGTCATGGAGACCTGATTTTTTTTTTTTTTCCCTTTTTCTGATAACCAAGGCAGAATAAGAAGCCTAAGAAGAATAAGATTCTGATCTTAGTATTTGAGTATCAGTCTGGAGTGATCCCTTGACTTCAAACCCCTGCTCCTCTTTTTTCTGCCAGTTGTCATCTGTACACATATGCTCTCACTTCATCATTCTGTCTTCTGCCTCGTACCTCAGTGCCTCTTTTAATATACGAGTTGTCTGCTTGGACCACCCTTTCATTCTGTTTGTCAAGCATAAAACCATAGAATGGTTTGGTTGGAAGGGACCTCAAAGATCATCCAGTTCCAATCCCCCTGCCATGGGCAGGGACACCTTCCACTAGACCAGGTTGTCTAAAGCCCTGTCCAACACTGCCTCTTTATTGAAAGTGTTTTTCAAAACCTATTTATTATAGGTTTCATCTCATACCTTGGTTTCCTAAATGAAACTCTGAATTAATTGAAGATAATTGCAACACTTCTATTGGCTTCCTGAGAGACAGACTTAATTTTCGGCATCTGGATTTTTCAGAGAAAGATTGAATAGTATTTGGGACAGACACAATTGGATAGATTTCCTGCACTTACAGTGGTGTACTGACCAGGTTTTTATTTTTTTATATAGTGCTTAGCTCTTCTAAAAAGATTTTCCCACTCCTGTTAAATGAAAGCTGAGTCCCTCTGAGACTGGACCTTCAGAGGTAATGACATTTACACTCCTGTTCACCCTAGCTACCATCAGCAATTCAGCTGAGGTCTCTGTGTCAGGAATTGAGTCATGCTAGATCTCCTCTGCAATTGTTAGGGGGAGAGAAGCAGTCTAAGGAGACAGCTCCACTTCTCTACTGTATTTGCCACCCTCTGGACGTGCTGCTGGCACTCTCTAGCGACTGCAGTGGTGTTTGTGCTGACTAGACTCCAAGTTTGGGCACATCAGATTTCATCTTAATGTCACAGAAAATCAAACAAAGCACTAGCTGAACACATCTAATTAAGTGGAGCCAATTCAACGTTCTGACAGCACCTGAGTTGCGCGAAGTTTTATCTGCTGGGAAAGGACTATAAATGCTAACCAAGGATTCCCTCATCCTCCTTTCTCTCTGAACAGCCAGGCCATGATGCCTTATTGTACACAAATTACACACATATCCATGATGCCATGTTGTATCCAAAACCCCAAAGCATCTTTCTAATTGACTAAATAAAAATCAGGAATAACAGAGGGATGCAAACACAATTCTGAAGTAGTTCTACCTCCAAAACATTAATACTTTGACAGACTGCTGTGTCTGTTCTACATTTCTTGCTGAAGTCACATTTTCATCTGTTACAGGGGTCTCTCTAAATAGTTGTAGCTTTATTTTCCTTTTTAAAAAAAATCTATTTATGAACCTGGACTTTAAAAGCAATGCATAATGTTCAGGCATATTATTTAGGTATGTAAAGGCAATTGAGGCATGGAAGAAGGGACTACAATACCAAGTTTTTATAATGCTTTCCTCAGTGCCAATCAGAACGAGAAAAAGAGGAGAGAAGCAGGCAATGTGTGCAACAGTGAACAAAGAACAATGCCTGTTAGCACTTTATATCACTTTGGATTCTGTTCCTTTCAGCCAGCTGCTTCAGTTTGAAATTGATGCAGAAAATACCAAAGAAAACACCTTAAAAGCAGAAAAGAAACCACAAACAAAGTTTTGTGCTGTACAACATCTTACTGGTTAGGTGTGCAATTTTGACAAGATCTGTCATAATGAAAAGCTTCCATGGCAATGACACAGAGGTTCAGAGTATTGATATTTTATTCAAGTGCTGTGTGGATGAACCACTATAAATAACCAATCTCATATGATGACAGCAGGAAACATGACACTCCTGGTTCTGTTCAGAGGCAATGGAAATAGATTAAAACTGCAGAGAAGTTCTTTGGAAATCCAAAGTTCTCATTCCTGGTTGTACTGAACATGAAACAACAGACTAATCATCAGTAAGAAATCAGCAATGAGTCTGCTGAATAGCTGTATGGTGCTTGATCTCTAGCTGTTCCCTTAAAAGCACAAAAGATCCTCAAAGCAATCCCACTGGCAAGCACGGGGTCAAGAATTATCAAAACTGTATAATGTCCACTTGTTCTTTCAACTGTTGCTGCCATTCTGGAGTTTCTCCTGGATTCATCATCATTGTCCTTGCTGTTGATCACAATCAATTAGTAAATTCAGCTGTTTTCTAGCCAAGAGTCTGTGAAGTGTGCTGTAGACGAAGAGCAGTGAAGTTTCAAGATGTGATATGTTTATATGCAAATTATGAGTCACAGTGAGTATGACAGACCTCTTCAAACTGTTAAGAGAAGTGACTAATGATTAATTAGTTCAATAAAACATTGCCATAGAATGCAAATTCTGGCTGTACTGATTTTAGGTCTCCAACAAAACCACAGGTGCAGTAAAACAATAAATCTTGTTCTTATTTTCATTCAGCCTCCTCCAGTGAGAACTGACCCAACACAAACAAGTGGTTCCCTTTATTTGAGGTTCTACATCTGTAGCTCAGTGTTTGTTGTCAGAAAGTACAGGGTAGTCCTTCGAGAGCCATTTGGCAAAGCATTTGGGCATCTGGCTTGCTTTGGAATGCACTAACACCCACAGGTTTCTCTTCAGTTCTTTTTACAAGTGGCCCCAACAGCTGCATCAGAGGAAGGAACTCTGCAGGTAAGAAGCCAGGGAAGAGAGAAGGACTCCTTCCACTCCCTCACCACGTGCACCAGGCTGTTCCCTGAGACGAAATGTTCAGTGTTGCAACATCTTTTTAAATTTTTGCTGATTAAACCTATTTTGTTTCCCCATTTAAACATTTGCTTCCCTGGGAACCTTTCTAAACAGTTCACTTTATTTTTTGTTTCTTACAGTAGCAGATAGTGTTTGCATGGATATGGTCATCTCTCAAAAGGTTCAGTGTAACTATGGACTGGGGCATGAATTTAAGTTCTATAGGAAGTCTAGCTATGTGTAGAGGTTGAAGCTATCTAGGAGAAATGAGTTTTACAGGCATGTCTGTCCCTTGTAAAACAATGTGTTCTTACATATTAATTTCAGGTATGTTGTCTTCTGGAATATCCTCTTTTTCTTCAGTTGTCAGAGGAAATAAGAAAAATATTCTTTATTTTCAAAATATTTATCACAGTATTTCTCTTAATTTCATCTGTGATGTGAAGAACTCTGTTTTTTATGATTATATATCACAACTGTCGGAAAACCAGAAGAAATTCTTGAATAGAAACAAATAACTTTGAAATAGAAAAAAAATTTTGACACATTGATTTTTGTCATATAGTGTGAATTAAGACCTCCGTTTTGAAGAAAGGAGTAAGAAAATTATGATTTCACCTTTAAAAAACTTTTCTACAGTTCTCTAGATTTGGAACCCCCAAACATATTAGCATGTAGTTTAACAGCTGTGAAAAGCCAGAGACAGAGGTTCCTGGGCTTCTTCCCCATGAGGAGTACTCTGGGATCTTTGTTATGCAATGTTATGTGTGCAGGGCCCATGCTGTGCCCTTAAGCCACTTGGAGCTCAGTGTTTCTGTATGGACTCAATTCTTGAGACAATTTTGAGATGCAGCAAAAGGAAATTGCAGTAAGTTTGAGATAACAGTGGTGTATTTGACGTAACGGCAACAGAAGGATTAGACTGAATGGTTTCTCAGCATAATCCATGTCCAAAATATAGAGCAGCATTTGCCTTTCACAGCACAGCTCAGAACTGCTGCAGAAGTTATTTGCTAATAGACAGCTTTGGTTCACCCTGTAAAGGTTTATCAACTTTAAGGGGATGGTTTCATCAGCACCATTTCTGACTTTCTTTGAACCGTTTTTCTCTCGCTATATTTTAGGTATATATATTTAGGTACAGCAGTAATTACCATAGCACCTTATAAATTCCATGCATGCAGGAAAATTACAGCTTGCACAAGATTTCTCACACAGGTGAAAAAAAAAAGCCTTTCCAATTTACTCACAGCTCTCTTTGGATAACATCAGGCTAGATGAAGCACATTTACAATCCAACTGGAATGTGTGATTGGCAAGACAAGATCCTGGACGTAAAAATGCAACAAAACCTTCCAAATTA
This sequence comes from Platysteira castanea, assembly GCA_013397175.1. NCBI lineage: Eukaryota > Metazoa > Chordata > Aves > Passeriformes > Platysteira > Platysteira castanea. The sequence continues at coordinate 834,935 of VYXC01006691.1, read as the reverse complement.
GGCTCAGCTGATATTTATATTTACCACCCAATCATTTAAAGCTAATCTTGGGAAAGTTTAGGCACAAAATTACATCCTTAATGGTTTTGATCAGTCATTGAAGAAGCATGCATATGTGTATTATAGAATATTGAAATTCATCTACAGGATGGCACTCAGAGTATTTTGTAGCATTGTTGCCCTAAGATATTCATAATATTCTTCTTTCTTCTTACAGTATTGCTGACTTAGAAGTAGTGGTGAAGAAATATATTACCCTGAAGTGCTGGGAAGAGCAAGTGTTAAGCTGTGTAAAAACCAGCTAATTTTGTAAAAGAAGGACCCTAATTAACCAAAGGAAGTTACAAAAGAGCCCACATGGCACCAACAATAAGATTAATTTTGTGCACAGAAACCTCAGTGAAAGTTTTCAAATGTCAAATTGTCTTCTTAATTGAAATGTGTTTGGTTATGAAAGAGAGATGGGGTGACACTGACCCAAGTGGCCTCTCTTAAGGTTTAAGTTTTAACACATACATTGCAAACTTGCAAAGCATACAGGGATTAAATAGTAAAAATATAAATATCATAGAAAGCACATGATAATCCAGTGAGTTTGGGCTCTTTCTTAGGCTGTCTTTTCTTCTCAGTGTGTGCCTGGATGTGGGGGAAGACAGAGACGATCTTTTCTTTCCTACCCTGGGAGCCCTCTGAAGCAATAAGCACCACTTTGGGTCTGCAGCAAAGCTGCCTCCCACAGACCCTAAGGAAGCTGTCCTGCCTTCCTGGGCTCTGGAAAGGCTGCCAGTGCCAACCAGTGTGAAATTCATCCTTATTACTCCAAAAACTGCCTGTAGGATTGCCAGTGGAGGTACTGGGGAGACAGCTTTGTGAGCCAGTTTGGCCTCTAAATAAACAAAATGAGTTTAAGTTCCAATTTCATTTATGTAGTTATGAAAGATACTGAAACTGGGGTTTTTTTTGTTTGGTTGGTTTTTGTTTTGTTTTTTAAATTAAAGAACTTAATGAATCAGGGCAGAAGCCATAGTGAGATGTAAAAATAATGATTGTCTTGCACTTTTATGGCATGGCTGATTTCTGATCATGTTTTCTATTGAATATTTTATTTGGGGCAACACATAAATTGAGCAATGCTGTTCCCAGTTGTGTGAGCTTTGTGATTTGGTATGCACTTTTAATTATAATTTTTTTTTCCTTTGATCGTGCCATCATAAGCCCATGTGAACTTAACTCCAAACCACATCGGGGGCTGTGAACACAAAGAATATTGTCTCTGTTTTAATTTTGCATTTTAATTACTTCCCTGCCTTGAATTAATTTATTTAGATGATGAATTGGAAAGATAAAGTTATCTTTTTTTTTTTTGACAACTAGGCTTTGCAACCAAGAGCTAATATTTATATTTTTGGGGAAAAAAAGCCTAACAAAAAACCCCAAACATGTTATGGATTGCTTGAAATTGTCACAGATTTTTCTTTTGATCACTTTCTACTGCTGGACAATACAATGTGGCAGATGTCTGATGTGTCTAGTTCATTAGCTGGGTTGTGTCCTCCTGTGCTGATGTCCTGAGTAAAGTTAGGTTAGGTTTCAAATTATTTGTTTGCATGTATTTTGTGGAGATGGCAAAGAGGAGCTTATGTTTTTCTTGGAGCTATAGGAATTGTAGGGGTTTTCATCCCAAGTTCTTTAGCCTGTGACATAGTTTCCTCTGTGACATTTATGCCTCTTCTGACGTCCTGTTTCAGAGCTCTACTTGCAGGAGACCATAAAGGAAGAAGTTATTGCAGGAAGATCTTTCTCAGCTGAATATCTGTAGAGAAGGAGAGAAATTCAGGCATATGAATGAATGTAGAGAGGCATTGCCTGTCTCTTCTGTTTAGGACCTGCCAGAAGAGGCTGAGCCCTTGCTGCAGTTTGGAATATCTATATCTGGTGCCAAAATGCACCGAATACTTGTAGCAGCAAGATACTGAGAGCACAGGACACACGACTGTGCTCAGCTGCACCTAACAGCAAATTGCCTCAGAGTGAGAGGTGGTTTTTGGTCAGATGTGTGGTTTTGGACTGTACATGGGTTTGGAGCCTGTGTGCTCCAAATGCAAGAGACTGACCACCTGCAGGTCCTGTCTCGCTTTGCTACATCCTCAGCCCTTCCTGTCCAGGCAGACTCTGTTGGTTTTATTAGGCTTTTGCTTGAGAAAGTAAACAGGATTATTGGACAGTGCCTTGGCTGTATATAACCTTTTTTCAGTTTTTGTTCCATTATTACAACTGTTTACATTAATTGAAGTTTTAATAAAAGCCCAAGCAATTCACACAGCAGGTGCTCTCTGAGGCTAGGAACAGTCTGAGGTCATCATGGCTTTCACAGGCAATGCTGCATATTTTTTATTTTTTCCCTGCTGTTCTGTTTTACTTTGTTTTCTGCAGGTGCTCAGGAGAGAAATAATTGTGTGCTTTCTTTCTTATTTACTTTGTTTGTGAAGGGGCTGTACCCCCTTCTGATCATTCCAGCACTTCTGTGGTCAGTCCCTCCTCAGACCATTGTGGTGAAAGTAGTATAATGTGCTTTTCTAACTGCTGGCTCACTGATTGCTTGTTGTAGTCTATTTTCTCTTTTCTGCTATTCATTCCACCCATAATTCCATCAATTTTTCTAGCTCTCCTTTCTAAATTAGATGTTGACTAATTCAGACTTCTCAAACCTTTTTTCTTCTGCCCTGTGAGACTTTGAGCACTAATCAGTCGAAGAGATTTGACAGATGTTTTTCTTTTCTTTTCTTTTTAAGTGCTCCTTCCTACCAGAGAATCACACAATAGCCATTAGACAAAATGCCATATTCACTTTCCCCCCTTTTTGGGGGGAGGGAGAAACAGGACTCAGGCATGGGCAGGTATCAGGAATTCTCAGAAAACAGAGCGGTCCCTAGGGCTCAAGACCTTTGCCAGCATTTGGCTGCAGAGGTTTGCACCCTGCTGAGCCCTACATTTCTTTCTTTCTTTGCACAAAGGCTCCCTGAGTATCCCTGAAAGATCTGGATCTGTGTGTGAGCTTCCTGGCCCCGTATATTGCAGCAAACTATACGGCGTCCCTGAGTTTGCTTTGCCATTACTTATCAGATACCAGCCACTTTTTAGTTACCCCTGCATCAGTCCCAGAAAGGTCGGTGTCACTATTTCAGTGTCCCTAATTATTCGTGTATTTAGCTGTGCTACCTTGTCCCTGGGGATATCAGCAGACTCAAAGGATGTGCTTCAGTGCTGCAGCTGCCGAATCCTGAGAGACGGTAGGCAGGCACGGTCTTGTACCTGTCCTGGTACTGACAGTATATGAAATAATAACCACTTAATGAAAATAATTATCCTCCTTTAATAGTACCTTCATATAGCAGTGAGACCTGAAGATGGCTTTCTCAAAGATGAGGGTGACTTTTAGGACCAAGATCTTCATTCATGTGCATTTCTTTCCATTAATTTTTCTAAAAGAAAAAAAAAATGAAATAAGCACTGATGAGACTTCATAAGTCCCATGTTCCGAAGGTTTGGTGTGCACACAGTATTTCTCCTGGCACAAGAGGTTTTCCTGGGTATGATTCTTTAATCTTCTCCTCCAACTCAGTTATTCCTGGTGAAGCATTATTTGAATGAAATTGCAGTGGTATAATTCAATTTGCTTCTCATCTTGTAATTAGTCTGCAATAGTTCTGTGATTGCACCAGTACTCATAGATGTGAATAAAGCAATTTTTCTATGCACAGACAGTCTCTAAAACATATATTTCCCCTAACATTTAATATCATTGAAGATCCTGTTAGTGTTTTGGGAATATTAAAAGAAGCTAGATTAATTATTTTGCCTTTAACATAGTCCTACTGTCTTTCCTTGTGTGTCATGAAAAAGGCCAGCTGATGTTAATAAAATCTTTCTCTCTCATCTTTTAAATTACTTTTTTTTCTTTTCCACTTTAAGCCCTGAATATGTGAAAAACTTTTAGGTCCTCCAAAACCAAATTCCAGTTAATGCCACTCTAAAGGGGCTGAGCTTCTTCAGTGCTATAAAATAAAAAATACTATTGTTGTGGTAAAAGTGAGTGAAATAATCTGAATTTTACACACGTACCCCAAACTCTCTATTTTCTGGTAAAAAATATTTTTTTAGTCATGTCTTGTCTTGGTGGGTTGTACGCAGACAGAAGGGCTCATGAGAAATGCATTTTCTGCACATCAAGGTTTTGACTGAACTACACTTTTTGCATTCAGGGACTATTTAAAAACTGAGGTTATCTGAATTGTGACCTCAGTGTAACACTTTGACAGCAGCAGTTTTTTAACAGAACTGACCATGGGCCTAATGTATTCGATTTTAAAGAATAATTGAGACTCTTTTTGAACAAGCTAATTTGCATTCCTATCTCTTCTGCCAGGATTTATGCCCCACAAACATTTTGCTCAATAGATACCCAGTATTGTCCTCACAGTGTAAATATGAGAGCTGGTCAGAGGATGAGGAGAGGTTTAGCTGGTCACAGGATGTCTGTACTGAAGGGAGGAAAGGAAGCAGGCTCTTCTGATCTCTGTGAACACCATATTCTTGCTCATAAGAACCTCCTTTCCAAGGGATGTTGTATCTGTCATATGGTTTAGCATGTTTGGATGCAATACTGCACTGGATATTAGTATCATGCATACCCATCCTCATAGCAAATCTGTGCAGAGTTTTGAAATGAAAGAAATGCATTTTGATATACAACAGAGGAAGCAAGTGGATAAGTTGTGTGGAAGGTCCCACGGTTTCATGCAGATTCTTGCAAATGTTTCCTTGGGGTGATTTTGGATGGTATGGGGCCCGCATTTTCTTTGCTTCTCATTTCTGATTGATACTGGTATGGTTTCAGCTGCTGCTTGAGGAGCATGTAGATCTGTATGTCTTTGCTCTCTGCAGGTCAAAGCTGCAGCTTTGCTTTCCATTTCTGTTGAATCAAACACTTTGAGAGGCCCGTGGTTCAGAGAAAGAGTGCACAGCCAGAAACAGCTGTAGTGTAGGTTAGTTTTTGTTTGTTTGTTTGTGGTTTTTTGTTTCTTGTTTAATTGCTTTGTTTCTTCTTTTTCAATTGTAGTCTTTGGTCATGTGCCTTATCTGTGTCCTCATGCTGCTCCTCATGAGCTGATAACTCACCCCTGCACCAGCTCCCCTCCCACACACCTCTGCCCTCCAGCTCCTCCATTGCTCCCCCTGGCAATGTTCCCTGTAATAAAAATGGATAACTATCTAGCACAAAGGAGCAGGGAATATTATATCTTAGTGAAGGTGGGTTATTGAATGTATCATGGTGCCGTGAACTTTCAGTCTCTGATGCTGGATTTTTGGAGCATATGGGAAAAGCAGCATAGCAACATAGCTGCTACTCCTAATTATATAGTATAAATGTCAAGCTTGTTCAAAATTCAAGGATTACGCACTGCCAGAAGAAACTCTCTCTTCTGTAGACTGAAGCTTTTTGGCAACAGCGTCTGAAGGAAGAAGCACTAACTGTGATCTCATCAGCCTATTTCTCAAACAGCAGGGAGATGGACAGAAAAAGGCATTTTTATAATGTCTCTGCCAAGGGACGAGAAAATTTCTTGCTTTCAGCTCTGAAAAACTTCCAAGTGACACAATATTTCAACTATATTCAAATTTAAATATTAAGTTTAGAAAAGTTAACAAATACTGATTGGATGTTTAAGCATTAAAAATGTTATAAAGCACATTCAGATTCAAAGATGGGTATAACCAGCTGACTTTTTGATTGCTGTAATGTAAAACAAAGACATAATTATTCTCTGAGCATTTAGCAAATGGTTATAAATTATTGCTGGAAAGATCAAATAGGTATTATTTTTATAATTTTACTGTCATTCCTGATCAAACAATATTATACAATACCTATAGTAAAAAGCTATCCAAGGATATTATTAGGCACAAACTCGTGTGTTAGGAAGGGAATAGTCACACCTCTATTGCACAGCAAGGAATCGAAGGTGATATCTATGCCAGTTATTTGGTAAATGTTTGGCAAAGCTGATCACCTGTTAAGTGAGGTCTTGGAGAACTTCAGAACTGCTTCTTGTAGAAGAGACAGTAAATGAAAAGACAGATAAGTGTGTTGATCTCTGTTGATTCTGATCAGCTTTTAAGTTATTCATAATCAACTTAGTAATTTCCAAAGTGACTGTTTTATAGTGACAAATCATATAGATGCACTAAGAAACCTGTTGGGTTTTTTTTAAATTCTTCAGGTCATAGCATTATAAGACATTTTAAAAAGCTGTTTCGTGCAGTTGTACACAAAAAACTTACCTACAAAAACATTTCCCAGAAAACCCTCCAGAACTTTAGGGGACTTAATTAATATTTTTCTTTATATATAAATGGTTAAAGAAATTCCTACAGGACTGTTTTATTTATTACCTAATATGGCTTGATTTAAAACCAGCAAAGCATATAGATGACATTTCTGATTTGACCAAGTGGCAGAGAACACACATATGATGTATTTACAACTGGCAAAGGCTCATCTTGATGAAGAGTGTTGTAACTTACTTTTGATAAAAAAATCAGCAGAGGAAGTGAGAAATCATTACTAGCAGAACAAGAACAATAAAACATTAATGCTCTGTGTAAAGATTGATGGATAGTTGAGAAGTTGATTTGTAAAAGTCACTGGCACCACAGGGCATGAGTTTATTAAGAGTATGAAAGAGGCAGAGTAAAATATGAGATCATACTTTAATCAACAGAAATGAAAAACAAACAGTTCAATACTTGTAGGCTTTTTAAATGAAATTTTAGTTTGAGGGTAATTGTGTGTGAAAAAATCCTAAGAATTTGACCTCTTGAAAACCAATGTACTCCAACCCTGATTTGTCTGAGGAGCTGAAGATACTGAATAATGGGTGGATATTATGATAATTTAAATATATATTTGCTGGATTTGGCTGGGATAGAGTTAATGTTCTGCACAGTGGCCAGTATGGAGCTGTGTTTTGGATTTGTGCTGAAGACAGTGTTGATAACACAGGGATGTTTTCATTGCTCACAGAGCCAAGGCCTTTTCTGCTCCTCACCCCACCAGTGCGGGGGCTGGGAGGGCACAAGGAGCTGGGAGAGGCCACAGGCAGGACAGCTGACCCCAACTGACCCAAGGGATATCCCACACCACGAGACATCATGCTCAGCATATAAAGCTGGGGGAAGAAGAAGGAAAGGGGGGGTGTTTAGAGTGGTGGCATTTTGTCTTCCCAAGTAACCACTGTACGTGATGGAGCCCTGCTTTCCTGGAGGTGGATGAACAGCTGCCTGCCCAGGGGAAGGAGTGAATTAATTAATTCCTTATATTGCTTTGCTTGCACATGGGGCTTTGCTTTACCTATTAAACTGTCTTTATCGCCTTTACCTATTAAATTGTCTTAGCCCGTGGTTTTTCTCACTTTTCCAATTCTCTTCACCATTCCACCAGGAGGAAGTGAGCAAGCGGCTGATCGGGGCTTAATTGCTGTCTGGGGTTAAACCATGACAATAAGGAAATGGTTGGAAAATCTGTGCATTTTCTTGCAAAACTTTTATTCCTAAATGATTTGTCATTTTCTTATACTAATGTCTATTATGTGTAGTATGTCACAGGAATAAATAAATTGTCAGCTCCAGAGTGGGAGGAGCTATGACTCCTGCAAAGACAGAGGGGAAAATTAGGGCCCCAGATTTGGAAAGTGTTGGTTGCTATGGTCATGCCTTCACATCTGTTTCTCCATGGGAACCCTACAAATTGTGCTACCTTACTGAGGGTCCTGACCAATCCTGTGTTACACAAACTGGTAACAGGTTTATCTGCTGAGGAAAGATGTAAAAGGCCCAACAATTCCAGTGAAAACAATATGCTAAAAGTTAGTGATCAGTTGACTGGACCGTCATGGTCTCAGAAACAGCCATCATATGTTTGACACTAATTGCATTTGACATCCAAGCTGAAAATGCAGAGTAGAAAGCCCAAGGATCTCAGAGGCATAAAATATCTTCTATTTTGAGAGATGAGTCACACTGAGAAGAAAGTACAGAGATGCTGGTGACTACATGTATTTCTGTGTACTGTTTCCACTGTTGATCTAGAATAGGAAACTTTCTTGATAAAAGTTCATGTGCAAAATTATACCCTTGGAAGTTGCCAAACTGACAGTCTTCGTACCACTGGCAGAGGTAACGTGCATTTCTTATTCTATCAAGCCAGTATGCCTATATTTAACTGTTCTAAAAGCACTGAAATACAGTGTAAGGAAGATATTTTATCCTCTTGCTCATTTACGGTTTACTGCAAGATGCTGAGCTTTTCTGGGAGCTGAAGGGAGTCTTTAACTCCCACTAATTTTGCTCAAAATTTGGTGTAAATAGTTCACAAGAATGCCTGCCATTCTGTGGAGACAAACTGACTCCTTTGCTTCTCCTCAGATTTCATGAAATAATTCAGGATTATAAAAGAACTTGATGTATCTATCAAACCGAGGCTTCCAGATATCTAATTGTTTCATTAACTTCCCTCTCAGTAAGCTTATTTTGTGTTTGTGAGGTTGGATTTCATCAAGAAGTAGGGCTAAATCTAAAAAAGACTTTCAGTGCCTGGTAGGGAAAAAATAAATCCCTTAGCCTTGGAAACACATCAAATTCAGAAGCCAGTTCCCTCTTTGGCCTAAGAAGTAGAAATTATCTCTCTTTTCTAACAACGCATGACAAGATTGTCTCTGCCTGTCATATGTGTGATAATTATATAGGACTGGTTCAGTTCATACTTCAATATAATTTGTAGCTCTTATTAGTGGGGGTTATGTATTTACTTTTACTGGGTATTTTGCTTCCAGTTCACAAAATCAATCAACAGAAGAGTTTAAATGTTCTTCTCATGGAAGGAGTTAAGTAAAACTGCTTTTCCTACTTGTAACATTTTTTCCCTAAGAAATCCCACATTTTTAATGCTTTGCCCATCCTTCCGAGCTTATTACTTAGAGTCACAGAATTATTTGGGCTTGAAAAGATTGAGTCCAACAAGTAACCCAACACTGCCAAGTTCACCACTAAAGGATGTCTCTAAGTGCCACATCTACCTGGCTTTGATATACCCCCACAGATGCTGACTCAATCACTTCCCTGGGCAGCCTGTTCAGGTGTTGTCAATCCTTACAGTGAAGAAATTTCTCATAATACCCAACCTATACCTCCCCTGGCACAACTTGAGGTTGTATCCCCATGTCCTATTGCTTGTTACTTGTGCCTTTGTATCCCACTCATAGAAATCAGAGATGTGACTAAAATTTTTTATCTCTTTTATTGGCATAGGAGGGGTAGGTAAGAAAGAAAAAGAGAATATAGTATAGCATCTGTTCTTTCAAGCAAATGGTGCTACCTTGGTGTTACTGACAGCTCCAAGTTGCTGTTTCCCTGCGGGACTGGTGGATATGATTGCAAAAAGAGATGACGAAGGGTCCGTCTCTGCTGTCATATAACACAGCTTCCTGACCTGGTTGCTGGTTCTCTGATTGTACACGCTTGTGGATATGTTAATTCACTCCCCAGCTCTCTTCTGGAGGGGACTAATTAGTTCCCTTGGGCTCTGTCTGCATTTGTAATTCAGCGCACAAGAGTGGAACAGTCGGTCAAAACAGATGGCGCTGAGGATCCTCATCTCTCTGTCATTTGTGTGATATCAGTGGTGTGAAGGATGCCACGGGCTGCTGCCCTCCCGTGATCAGCTAGCTGGGATTTCCTCTGACAGGAAAGCTTGCACGAGGTTCTCTTATGGTGTGCTCTGCCAAGGAGCAATGCCATGCCACCATGGCCTCCACTGTGACTCCCAAAAAAATCGTTCTGGGTGACAGGCTTATAGCATGGACACCAGGTAGGAGCTGTGCCCGGCACACCTGGTAGTTTGTGTGCACAACTAATCAAATAGAATGGGGACAGAGGGAACTGAGAGAAGGACCCTATATTCAGTCTGAGGACAGGAAATCACTGCCTTGAGTGTGAGACTTTGAAGAGTATGCAGAGTTAATCTGTGTTGCTCTAATAAAAGATATGCTCTCTTCCTATAAACTTCTCTTTGAAAGGAACATATTTTATGGGATACTGTAAAACTCAGGCATCGTAGGTAAGTCTGAAGGTTGATTTTTAATATCCTGTTCTCAAGGTCCCTGTGTTTTTCTGATATCTCTCTGTTTTCACAGCCAGTTTTTTGCAAGTTTGGCAATCTTATCTGTGGAGCAATTTTATCTCCTCTCAGCTGGTTTTGCTCACTTAGGAGGCAACTCTTTGCCCATTCAGGAAGGACAGTGTGTCTTTGAAGAACAGCATAGGAAATCCCCTGGAGCATGTTGTATGGCAAGATAAAGCCCCTTAGTAGTAGTAGTTCTTGCTGAAGGAACAGCTTCTGTGTGCTTGGAATCCAGAACAGTAACTTCCAACACCTGCAAATATGCCCCCCAAAATGAGACAATTTGTAGTCTATGATTCTGGGAGTGGAAGGAGTGTGATGGTAAAAGTTTTAATACTTAAGACTGAGAGGGCTGGCTAAGAAGTAACTTAGACTTAAAAAACATTCCTTTCAACTAAAAGCTAACAGTCTGTGATTGTTTGCAGCTCCTCAGTTCCGAGCTAGGCTAATAGTGGGTGTGCCACTCCTATAGGCTCCACCCAGAGACATCTCCCCATATGCTCATATTATTTAATGTTTGATTCCTCAGAAACATGGCAGTTAGCAAATGACTTACAGAGTTCATCCCTCCCAGGGATGGATACCTGGCTTTGCTAACACTGAGAACTGGGGAGCAGAGAAATATGTTGTCCCAGTGTTCCTAGATAATCAAGCTTCTGTCTGACCTGCCCTAAATTGTACCTGCACATTACTCCTTTGGAGTCCCCGGATTCTCCTGTGGAAGTTAAATGACACCTTCTGAGGCAGCAAAACCTGAGTCAGGTGGGTTGACTGAGACACAGGGTCGAGGCTATACACACACATTTAATGCAGCACATGCTCATAAGTGCTGCAAACGTACAGCTCTTTCAGGCAGAAGCGTTTTCAGAAATTATGTGGCCAGATACTCACAGCCTTAGAATTTAATTTCTTTCCAGACATAAGCAGGAAGAAAAAGGCTGGAAGGCTCTCAGGGAAGGCGCTCGTAGAGCAGATAGAGATTCTTTCAGGACCACACTATTTTTCAAGGAGACACTTGGATGCTGCACAAGTCCAGCGTACCTGCTATGCCCTGAACATTAGCAATAATGAATGTCTTGCTATGAAAGCCAAAGAAAGTGGTGCCATGTAGGATAATAGTGCAAAATGTGAGCCCATCTGTCTGTGTGATTAATAGAATGAGCCCCTTCCAGAAAATGGAGTCAAGGAGCTATTTCCAGAGTTTGTGCTCAGTTTAGCATTACACAGAGGTACAGAGAGGCTAAGAATTCATGTAGCCATTGATGTTACCTGGGAAATGTCAATAGAAACTGCCAGGTGATTGAACAGGAGATCTGATCCGTGTACCTTTTAAAGTGGTGCGAACCAAAAGGCAAAGGATCCACCAAATTCAGCCATGTCAAACTTTGTAAAGAGGGATGGGAGGGAAAAATATTAGCAGCAAACAGTATGATAAAATTTTCTGTAGAAAGTATGAGTCACTCAGTTTTCAGTTAACCAATTTAATTACAGAGAGTAAAATAAAACCATAATTTGCCTGGTCATCCATGAGGAGGCAGAGGAGTAATTTTGCCACTGGCCTATGTCTCAAATTATATTTATAAATGAATTGTACTCTGAAGCCAGAAGACCCAGACCCACAAACCTGCCATGACTGTTCAGTAATAGCTTACCCTAAAAACTGCTCCCACATACAAATACAGGAAAAGTATTGATCATTTTAATCTGATATTATTTCTATGATACTTAGGTATTTTCCCCAAAGAGCTCAATGGGAATGAAGTACCTAGCCTTTTCTGGTCCTTTTCAAAAACAGTTTTATTTTGTTTATTGTGGTAGAGACCCTCAGCAAGATGAAATCAGTGAGTTGTGTCCAACGACAATACTGATAGACTTCCTACCTGAGGCTCTCTTTCAGCATGTAGCACACATACTCTGGGGACAAAAAACATCCCAGTGCCCTCAAGGCTGAGTCACAAGCTCTCTTGCTTTACCATTCCTTGCTGAACACAAAACACAAAGTTCTCCATGAACCAAATCTGTGATCCTGACTCACAGGTGAAACTCTGAATTTGTTAGCATGTTTTTCTGGCATAGGGTCTTGAACTATTTCTATGGCTTTCAGGAGATTCTTTAGTCTTCAACTATTTTAAAATAGTCGATCTTATTTAAAATAAGATATATTTGGCTTCATTTTGGTATCATGTTGTCATCTGTCTCTGAAACGTCCCTAGAAGACTGTAGAGGAAATGTGTTCTCTATGGTGCTGTTAATTTGGGTACACGCTGAACATGGTTTCCAGAATAGCGCTGTCACTTACCTGCTGGGATGGCACTGGGGCCTCCCACGCTGCTGTCTGGGGCTTGGAACTTGCATCTCTCTTCAACATCTAGCTGCACTTTTCCAGTTCCTGGAGAGGGAACATCTATTCATAGTTATGGCAGTATGACATCCTTCCATATTTACCAGTAATAATTGTTCTCTTCAATGTTATGCCTTTTGCCCTTGTAGGAGCCAGCAGAAAAGCCTCTTTTTCTGTAGATGTAATTATTTGCAGTGTGGTTTTTTGTCCCTCTTTCTGCACCGCTTTTGTCTTTTTTAATTCCCTCCTTCACACATTATTTTTGGTCTGTGCTTGTTCTTTTTCTTCCGTCCCACCTTGAATACCATGAACTATTTCCGCTGAAAATGGTTCTGGTCTCCTCTCACAAATAAGTGACAAGCATGAAGACAGGACTGTTGGGTGCACTTCACCGTCTTCAGCAGTCCCCTGAAAGGCAACACCAGCCTCACAATGACCTCAGTGGTCTCTTCTGCCTGAGACTGAGCAGTGTGTGCATGTCCTGAAGAAGCAGGTCTCGTCAAGAGAAGGCAGAGCTATCGTATTTAACTGGGAGGAGGCAGGGTGTGGATGGCAGAAATGGAAGAGTTTTACTTAAATTTAGAGGTGTTTTCAATTTCTTTTCTCGTTACAAATTTCTTATTTTCTTCCTTCCAGAGTCTGCAGTCTTTTCCTGCCTGAAGACAAAAGATAATTTGTGAAAAACAGGAGTAAATTTGGCTTGGAAAACCTAATTCGTCAAAGGCAGAAAAATTGCTTTAAGATCCGGACAGCAGGGCTGGATATCTGTTGTTTCTCTGATAGTTCATCGTGACAGTACAGGAAAATTTTGATCCAGCCTTGAAGCATGCCTAGTCACTATTATGCTGCCTTTTATCTCTGTGGTAAGAAAAATATGGTTACAATTTTTTTTTTTTAAGAAGAGAGTTAAAAAATGTCCCTCTAGAAATCCTACAGAAGGCGTATGTCATTTAGATGTCTTTTAAGCTTTGGTTTGAAAACTTCTGGAGCTCTACATAGTAATTACTTCCATTGGGGAAGTGCACACATTCTGCTACTCATGCTAATTACTGATAAGGAAAAGGCAGGAGGGCTCAATGATGAAATGTTTCAGGCACTTTTCTTTCTTTTACTAAGCCAATTCCTGCAAAGCTGGCAGCAGTTAGAAAGACTGCCTTCTGTAATCATCCCTCCTCAGTGCAATTTTAAAATTTCTTCTCTTTTTTCTGTCAAAAAAGCCAAGGTAGCAGCTCATGTCGTGTCAAAATGGGATTCACATACTTCATGTACTGAGCAGCAGGCAGGCAGTTCAGCAAGAGGCCACGCAGTAGAACGGAGTAGGAGAAGGGAAAATTGCCTCATTTCTACACCTTTGCTACCCAATATGAGGGAATAAATGCTGTTATAAACATGAGAAAAGGGAAGGAACAACAGCTTAGCTCAATCACGGTTTTGAACCCTAGAACTCAGTTTGTCATTTTAATTCTGATCGTTAGGATTGCCAGCTCCTCTCCAGTCATGTAATACTTGGCAGCCAGACAGGGAGGAAGGGAGGAATAAATTCTAGCATATTTCCTACTTCCTAGGTGTCTTTGACTCTTGTAATAACTGTAAATTTTGTAAATGGGATGGGTTAAACTTCAAAGTAGATGAGTAAAAATGGAACTCGATTTTAATTTTTTCAAAATAGGATTTGTAAATCAGTTTTGTCATTAGGATTTTTAGTATCTGAAAGTAGCAATATTTTCTGTTAAGAGTCAAACTCTCAAATTTTTGCAGAAGGCAACTCGTTCCATCTGAAATTATAGCCACTGTATCATATAAAACAAAATCTTGTAAATGTGTCCTTTGTTTAGGAAATGTATTCTGATCCAACTTCCTGCTACTGAAATTAGTTCAATTTCCCTAACTTTATCTGACATTACTTTAGATTTAATTAACACAGAGCTTGACCAAATAGTCAGGCTGAAATTAGACAATTTACATCTTGCTGTATGTTAAACTGACATGCCTAAAAATATTTTAGACTCTAGGCACCCTTAATATTTGCAGAGCAGTGGCCAAATGTGGAGAGTCTTGTCTAGATTTTACAAGGTTTTAGAATTCATTTAAAAAGAAGGCTAAATGTCCCTCTGGGAATGAAACAGTAATTTATGTCCTTTTGGGCTGCAGTACCAGAAGCAGAAAACTTTTACAGAGATTTTATTAGAATTCAGCATTAACACTGGTGGTGCTTTGGACACTTTGAGGTAATTTTAATTTATGAACCTTGATTTTTGATGGAAATATTGGGTAGAAACAGCTCTCTTGTCTGTTATGACTTCCTTGGTAACTGTATCAGGGGATGAGTAGGTCAAGCCTTTCTAATCTGAAGTCTCATTTGAAAAATGACAAAAAGAATAAGCACCTGATACAGAGGCTGCTTTGTTAATCACAATCTTTCAGATTTTGACAGCTGTAATTAAGGTAAACATTGATGTGGATATTTAGACCATGTTTATTTTTTTTTTCTCCCAAAACTGACATTGACAAGTTTTTAAATTCTAACAACAAAATTTTAAGTTTAAAAAAGAGGCATAAGACATAGTGGGGATCTTTGGGAGGTGCTTTTCTTTATATGAAGACTCATAGATTCTGAACCAGAATCTCTTGCATCTTTGCGGAAAAAGTATTCAGATGTTGTATTTTAATAAAAGAACCTAGACTGATTGGCTGGTTGTTTGGCAGAGGTAGGGAGGTGTATTGCCCCCCTCCCTCCTCAGGTGTGGTACACACAGCTGGAAGCAAGTATTTACCTGCAGAACTGTGGAGCATGGGAGCATGGACTGAAAGGAATTCCTTCAGGATTTGTCTGTGCATCCCTGTACAATCTGTTCTTTCCTTTCTAACATCATGTTGGTGACCCATTTTCATCTTGTGATCTACAATAAACTCCAAGTGTTTTCCAGCAGAACATTTGCAGAGCAAGTTGTTGCCCATGTTTTTATGCTTTAGATTCGTTTGTGCTTAAGTGCATTTCCTGGTCATCCAGTTGTCCCCACTGAACTTCACTCTACTGCTTTTAGAGCTTTCTACAAATGTATTAATAAAGTATTGAATTCTAAGCCTGACTTCCAGGATACTGGAATATTTGGGAGTGTGCATGTTTAGCTTTCCTCAAAGAAGGGAGGCGAGGGGAGAGAAGTACTCTTTCCCTTGTCATTGCTGGGAAAAATGAAATGTGTCCTGACTTCAGAGTAAGGCCTGAGAACACAGGAGAATAAAAGGAAACAAAGAAATTGGCATAAAACCCAAGATAGTGCTTGACCTGCTAATCTCTGAGCATGTAGGGAGTTATAACACTGAAGTGTACTGTGAAACCTCAACATAGCAGGTTAGGTTAGCAGTGCAAAGGCCGGAGCATGGAGAGCCATATAGCAAACAGATTATATGTATAGAACGATTAAAGAGAAGGTAATGTGGTATTGATCTCTAAAAGCATTGTCCAATAAATCTAACTCAATCTCTCCTAAAGTAAAGGAATAAATGTTAAGGAGAGTAAAAATCTGGTGTATAATGGTAGCAGACCAAGAAGCAATGAGCATCATGAGCTGATGATGGAGGAAAGATCATGTCAGATAAACTTGATTAATATTTTGCAGATTGGATTACAGATGATTGCAGTGGAACAGATGTAATTTGTATGGCTGTCAGATCCTGCTCCTATTTTTACAGATGAAAATTGTGACTGCCTGTTGACATCCATTGAGGAGATTTTGCTGACTGAACTCAGAGAACAGAGAATAACACATCCCTTGTGTTCCCCAAAGCAATATTTTCTTTGTAAATATGCATTCAAACATTGCTATGCATATTTGCACAGTGAGGTAAATTTATACACCACAGAAAGTGGATAAACGTATAGGCCTGCAGTTCTGGGGGAAGTAGGAAGTGAGCTGTGGATAATAGTGCAAGCTTGTTTTGAATTGAAAACAAGATGGTCTAAATGCAAAATTCCGAAAAGACAGTGCTTGTCCTGGGAGGACACAGTGCACTTGAGGAGCTTGTACCACATGTTTTATGGTTTGGAATGTGGTGTGAGGGTATGCCAGGGGTGGTGGAGACTGTAATCCATGGTGGGGTAATGCCAGAGGATGGCAAAGGCTGGAGGGAGACAAAACCTCATTCATCCTGCAGGAAGTGGTCCTTGGGAGTGATCTTCCCTCAAAGTACTCCCTAATTTTGAAGTGCAGTAGCTGGAGCACCTCAGGACAGAGCTATGGGATGAGACTGAAAACTGCTCTCACTGTCACTTCCAGCACTTGCCTGTTCAGGAGCAGAGATACATCCTGAATCACAGAGTAATCCAAGACAATTTATTGAATCAACTTGTGCCATGCTCACATGTTCTGAAGCATGAGTATTTTCCTTTTTGCAGTGGAAAAAGGACAATGTCTAAACTGCTGATAAAGTATGTACTCAGACTATGAAGAATATTTATGTGCCAAGTAGTGACAGGACAGTAATATTGCAGAAACTGATCTGATTAAAATAGACATAGGGATATAAAAAGAAAATTGCTTCATCTAAAAGTGTTTGTTTTTTTTTTTTTTTTTAATGATAAGAAATACTAGGATTATTTTGAACTTGATTTGGATAATGCTGGACTTCAATTGCAGATTCCAGTGGAATATGAGAGAGCCACCAGTGTATAAACCCATGTCCTGAAGTATCATTTTGGCTTACTGACTTGCCACGTTGCTGCTGCCAGCCCTGGCATAGGGCTCTCTCCACAAAATGGAAACAGAAGTGCTGATAAGCTTCAAAGTTATGACGTTAGCACCAACGGATAGAATAATTGGAATTTAATAGTCTACAGCATAGGGGTAGTTTTACGGATACTCAACGTGCAGTGTGACAAATATTGAGGAAAATGTAGTAGGACAGGAAAGCACACAGCTGTTGCCATGTAGCTGGAAGGAGTTGCTTGATTGCTATATTACTGCTTGCCCCGAGAATATTGCTAATTTGATGTTTACACATCAAGAGGTAATATTTTGGTACTAAAGCAATTAAGTGGCAGGAATCCTTCTCTTAGTCATCTCTGCTCTACTCTAGATGTCTTTTTCTCAGTCACGCACCTGAATTTTCACATCAAAGTGATTAGAAAAGCCAAGTTTTAACACAATAACTCTTTTAACTCATAGGACCATGCAGCCTTTGTTTCTCACTGCTGGATATTTAGGATAAGTACTGAGCATACAGACCTGCAGAAATGCTGCTAGGAGGAAAACAAACATATGCTGTGGGTGAAGGAAATGGAGGGCTAATGAGGCTTTTGTCAGATGGCTTTTCCTGCTCGTTGTGTAGCTCCCTTTCTATAGCTTGTTTAGCCTACAAGCCTCAGGGAAACAGATTGTCACAATCTAAGTTTTCACAGAGCCTTGCTGATCATGGGAGCCTTACATTGCAGAGTATTTGCTTTACTGATGACTCAAGTATAGTAGGATTTGCCTTCTGTACAGCTTTTCCGTCCTGGTCTCCAGCAGCAGCATAAGCCTAAGAAGAGAGAGGGTTAGCTTTTCCCCAGAGAAATGGGGATTCTAAAGAAAACCTTCCCTGAGCATGCAGCAGTAGCACTGTCCATCCAAGCCACATGGGACTCCGCTATGCCTTATTCATGTGCCATGTGGCAATGAAAGTAGTAAAAGAACCCTACACAGAGCCTTTTGAGGAACTCAGTATTTTCACCCCTGCTCAAGAAAAGCACTCATTGAACTCAGGGGGAACAAAGACAAGGAAAATGCATCATTCTCTCCAGTGCCCAAGTTGAGAGGCAGCGATAGGTGACAGGGACAGTGAGAATACATATCCCCCTTCCCACTCAGTTCTGGCAGTGGGGTGGTTTTCATGCCCAGTCCCTGCTTGAAGGACACTGGCTGATCAGCAGGTGTAGGAATTGATGCATTAACTCTGCTTTTGTTCTTCTCTAGCTCAGTTCATCCTTTTCTTCATCCTATTTGAAGGGCACCTGTGGCAAAGGTTTTGCTGCCTATTGCTGTAATCCCAAGACAGTTTAGCTTAAGGTTTTAAATCCCTTTAAATCTTGCCATCTGCCTTTTGCCCAAGAGAGTAAGAGTTAAAGTATTTTTCAGTGCTAAAAATAGGCAGAGTAGAATTGTAAAGGGAGTTCCCGTGGAGCCTGGTTCTGAGTGGCTTCTTCCAGCTGATGTAGCTGCAGAGAGTCTGACTCACTGCTCCTCCTTGACACGTTTCTCCACCACTTTCATGTCTTTCATGAATGAGTACTTAAATGTCCTTTAAAATGAACAATATGGTTTTGTCATTGTTTGGCCAGTCAGAAGATAAGAAGATGAGATGTGCTGTATCACAGGGAACATTTATTTCCTGGCCTTTTTATTGTGAGAAACTGCCTCTGTGAGCATAGCTTCGAATAATAGCCCTTATAGGAAAAAAAGACATCAGTTCAGGCCTTGCACAAAGTGACAGTAATATCACCTTAATGGACAAAACTGCCAACAGGAGACTATTGAGCTTTCCTGAGTAAATTAATGTTATGCAGTTTTAATGAAGATCTGAAATAGATGAGAATTAAAGAGAATATAAAAACTAGATGTTCTGTGGAGTTTTACTTGATATAAAATCCTCTCTTTCAGATGATCACATAAAGTGTAGTTTTCAAGCTGTCTTTAATGCTCTCTGTCAACTTCTCTGTATTGAAGAAGGAGAGCTTTTAAATTACGACCCTAAATGATGAATAAAAGTATCTGCCATCATCTCTGTGAGAGGTACACATTCAGCTGGATCAAGCAATCACCATAAAGACCACAGCTGAGAAGACTTAGTTGGGACCAAGTGGTTTTAGGACTTGTTCCCTATTAGCCCCATCCCATTATAAATTAACCTTGGATTGCATCTATGCTTTCTGGTTGTGATCTCTAACGGGTCTGCAGGTTGGGATTGGATGCAGATGCCTAATTCCTGTCCCTGATTTGTGGCTGGTAAAATCAACACTGCAGCTGGAGGGCAGGGAAACAAGTATACAAGGTCTGGCTGCTCCAGTTCACTGTTTGCTAAGGTAGGTGTCACTTGTTTTTTTCTTGTTCACTTTGGAGCAACGCTTATTAATTTAGGTTCTCCCTTTTTCCTGCTATATCTCAACAAAGCCTCAATTTGTTGTTGAAGCTTTGTTCTATTGGTGAATACTTCTAAATCTTTTAATGACTGTTGAGTGCTCGTCATCTCTTTGGAGTTTCTTTGCAAATGAGTCTCAATAGATTCGGAAATGTTCTATAAAATCTGGTTTTGTTCCTCTTTGGGTTGATACTGTATAATCTTGATGCACACTTTTTATGGACTACCTGATGTATTGCACACTAGGTAACATAAGGGAGTAATTATTTCAGCTATATGTGCATAAGTGCATTATTGTTTCTTGTAAAAAAATTCATAGAAAACTTAAGTATTTTGTTTAGGGTTGTTTGTTTTCATTTAGGAAGGCTGGTTCTCACATAGGAAAAGTTACTTTACTTGGCCCTAAACAAAACATCTCTGTTTGGGTGGTTTATGTGGCATTATTACTGTAGCTAATCATGTCCCTGGGCTTGCAATTTCAAAAATGAACACTTATGTGTCTTTAAGTAGTTGCCATGGAAATCCTCACAGCATGAACCTCTTCAGTGAACACCTTATGGCAGATAAATTATGTCTTTTGTTTCCGTAAACACATCAGAAACTGGAGTGAAAGGGGTTTGCGTGTCTTCAAAGCACAAGCACAAGAACTGATACTTGTTTGTTCTAGCATATGTTTCCTAACCCCACTTCAAATCAGATAAATCAATGTCAGATTCTAATAGTGTTATTCTGTTGTTTGAGAAAGCAATGCAGTGAATTAAAGAAATCTCTTTTCAGCTCCTAGCCCCCCTAAAGATTTTCAATTTTTTTTTTTTTTTAATACAAAGACTTTTGTATATAAGGCTTTTAGGAATACTACTGTAGGAGATATTCCTGGCATTCACATGCTTTCCTTTTGTCTGCTGTAAAGTCTGCTTCAAACAGGTGTGATCTTTGCGAGAACAGGGTGAAATAATAGAAAATATGAACGAATAATTTTGTGGTTTGTGTTTTTTGGCTTTTTGATGATTAGCAAGCTACTTTTAAGTTGAATTTAAAAATAATGGAATGAAAAAGAAGTTAGTTCACTGACTTTTTTTTTTTTGAGTTGTTCTCATTGTTTTCTACTCTTGTCTTGCCCATGTATGTACATGTTAATGTCAACATTGGAAAGCTCTTCCTTTATATTAGAATGTGGCTAATAATTTTGGGGGTTTTAGAATTTCTGTAAAGACTAACTCAGCTGTAATAAGGGTGTTTAAAACCTCCCAATTTGTAATTCTATTATTTTGAATAAGTCACATTATTAGACTGATGCTATAACCCGTGAATTAAGTGTGTCGTATTGGAGTGTACCTTGTGTTAAGCAACCTTCAGGCACTGATGCAGTCCCACCACCATGTCACGTTTTAGCCACAGTTCCTGTGTACACAGAGAGCCAAAGTGTCCTCTATTGCAGTGCTGTGAGATCAGGGTAATTCCATCAGCTACACATTTACCCCAAGTACTGCTGAGAATAACATTTGTCCCAGTACAGACATATAAGGAAATTAATAAAATGGCTTCACTGCAAAATGTTAAGAAATAAAAATGGAAAATAGCATTTTAATGACAAAATGCACAGGCTGTATAGTATAATTAGTAACATGGGTTTTAAAAAATGTTTTCTACTGTTTCTACTGCTTTTTTGCTTTGTTTTTAAGCAAGATGTATATTAGTACCTTTCACAGACAGTATTTTTATTAGTCCTGCAGGACAAGGAACTTGTAGGCAACTGTTCATGTGTTCATACAAACTGTATTTATCTCTGTCCAGTTCCCATCAGACTGATATTGATGCCCTGGAAGGTAGCATCTGTGACTAGTTTGGCACCAGCTGCAGCAAAAGCCCATCTCAAATATGGGTGGACATGGCACTCGTGGTGGGTTAAAGCACACAGATGAGCAAGAACAGAAAAGTTCTCTTTGCCACTTAACAGCTCCTCCCATAGTAGATAAAAGGAGTACTTCATTCTCCTGAGCTTTCAGTCTGTCTCTTCATTCACTATGTTCCCTTTTAAAATTGAGTCTGTTTAGCTTCCCCTGCCAGACACTCTGGCACAGTTCCTCAGGCACTTAAATATCATTGCGGATTTGGGCTTCTGAGCCTACATCTTATTTCCCTCTGAGGGGGAGGAAGCTTTGCAAGTAGAGTTAATTTTGCTATAGAGGAAATAAATGCCACAAAACCTTTCTATTAGATTAAAACTGGTAATAAAGAACAGCCTTTGTCCCTCCACGAAGAACGCCTGTGAGCTGCACAGCCCCACTGCCAGGGATGCTGCGAAAAGCCTGGGTTATGTGGAGCATTTAGTGAAGTTGGCTTCCAGTGAAGCCCAGGATAGCGCTTCCCTCTTGTCTGATCTGCTTTTTCTGTCCTCCAGCAGTATGTATGGAGTGGATCCAACCCACAGAGAGCACAGATGTAGCTGCTCCATAAAAGCTTCTGAAACATCCTGTGTCTGACATAAACAAAAATGACCTTCAGTATCTCTCTCTCTGACTGCCAGCAATGGGCTAGTCGTGTTACAAACCTCCAAGCACACACGGTATGCCTGGCACAAGCTTCACCAGTATGGGCAAGATACAACTAATT
This sequence comes from Platysteira castanea, assembly GCA_013397175.1. Lineage (NCBI taxonomy): Eukaryota > Metazoa > Chordata > Aves > Passeriformes > Platysteira > Platysteira castanea. The sequence goes on along the minus strand of VYXC01006691.1, from coordinate 812,631 downwards.
AGGGCATAAAAATACTCAGAAGGCAGATTATATATGTGTGTGTGTTTGTGTATAATGTGTGTGTATATATGCAGCACATAAATTACCCAACTATGCAGTGGCACTGGGGCAATGCAGTATGCAGCAAGGCAATACTTGCATTATTGTACTGTGGCAGCCTGATTCTGTTAACACACTGGCATAAATCAAGGCAGCTGCATCTAAAATGGCAAAGATGGAAGAAGTGAAATATTGCTTTCAGTGAAGAATTGGGTGTAAATTGCCTCATTTATATCCAAAAATTGGAAGAAATGGCTTTAGGCAGCTGAACATTGTCATGCATATTGGAAAGAGAAGCCAGAGTTGGTTCATTTTAATTTTAAACTCAAATTTGGATGGCATATGGCAATCTGATTCCAGTGTTCAAATACAATTTTCTCTCTCAGTTTAAAAGTAAGCTGAACTAGTATATTTTGGTAGATAAATAATTAAATTAATTCTTGTCCTTTTTTTGTGGTGGTTTTACTTGGTTTCAGTCAGTATTTGCCATTCTTCTTGTGGAGAAAATAATGAGCTCTTGTCCAGTGAGTGGATCTGCCCACTGAATGTTGATTTGCCACTCAACAATAAAGCACACAAGGTCTGAACCATGTGTCTTGTTAGTCACCAGTATCAGGAAACAATCAGGAACTGTTAACATTTTTCTCAGGTTGTAATAAATAAAGCTGATCTATTTGTGTTTCAACAGTTTGGTGACGATTTTTTCTCTAGTCAAAATGTGGTGTTCACATTCTTTTTGTAATGTATGTCAAGATGTCATAGACAGCTCAGGTCACAAACGTGTTCAGGCAAATAATTGCCACTGGATCAATGGCTTTGTAATGATATGTTCTTTCTGTCTGTACTCCTGTTTATTAGAGAGTAATATCATCTGCATTTGGGGAGTAGGAATCCTCTCCTGGCTCACCAGCAACACTGTGGTGCTTCCTGCATGGCTCAGTTGAGCTGTACCAAGTGGGGATGGAAATGCCTCTAAGAGCAGACCCTGTGACTGGGATGTTCCTGCAGGACAGCGAAGATTTGAGTTTGACTTCCTTCTCCTGTGCAGAGGTGGGAGATGTTCCTGGGGCTTCTGCTGCTTGTGGAACTGTGCTTCTGGGTCAGCAAGGTTATAGGTCTCCAGCAGTGATTTGCATGAAGAGAAAGAGCTTTGCTTGCCTCTTGGAAAAAGAGCCCTGTGGCTCCTCAGTGAAGGTGGCTTTCTGAGCACCGTGAGAGCAGAGTGCGTGTCCAAGTGGCATATAAATAACCCTCCAGGAATTTCCTTGTGGTCCAGCTGTGGACAGCTGCATTGTGAGTGCAGTTCTCTGCTCAGCCCAGCAGTTATTGTGGAGCCTATTGAGAGGTGCCCAAGTTTCCTTTCTGTATGGAATCCAGATGCTGCCCTGGGGTCTCCTTGGAGGAAGAGACAGTTACCCAAAAGCAAGGTAAGGTGCTGCATTTCCGTATCAAACCCCTGTGGTATTTGGGAATTTCCTGCTGATGTTTTCAAGCTTCAGTTCTACAAATTGGCATGTGTTTAGCTGCTTTACACAACTGAGTCGTCAAATTTATTTTCAAACTATAAAACATAGAGTTTGAACTTATAGGCAACTCATTGTCTAGAAAAGTTTGTCTGCCCAGGCAGTTTGTAAAGTAGAAACTTTACAAAATCCATCATCTGCATGCTTTAGTTTTGCCTTCTAAGCAAGCTAGGGTTTTTGTTCTTCAGGCGGAAAAACATTAAAACATGTTTAAATAATACTTTTTCTATAGTTGTCCAGCACTTCAAAAGTCCTTTTTTTCTGATGTAATAAAGGTGCACCCAAATTCCTCACTGAATCTCCAAATGTGCTTATACTTAGTTTATTTTTTTATAGTCATGACATCTTTCTCTGGGGCTTGTAAGATTGTATAATGACGTCTTTTTAGAACTCAAATAATTTTGCTTCAGTTTCAGTGTAATTTATCTCCAAAACCAGGGGCAGAATTTTTTTATTTAGCACTGTAATGGTCATGTACCTGTGCCTATTTAGCAACTCTAAAAATACAAAGCAGTGTTCAAATCTTTCAGTATGTGGTTCTCATGCAACTTCTATGGAATTACCAGGACAAAGATCTTGCAGGTATATTTAACCTAGAGAAACAGCAATTTAGAAAGAATTGTTCTATTATTTGTAGACCTCAAAAAGGGGAGATGCCTGCAGAAGGGAATTTCATGTGCGCGTTGGGAATGATCTCCCTAATGATTTCACAATTTAAGGGCTCTTTTTTGGAGTACAAACTGTCTGTGTATGTGTGTAAACATCAATCTAGCTATCAAGCTTCCATCAAAATTCCACTGACATTAAAAGGAAGAGTTTTTATTTCACAATTTGTGGACAATCACTGAAAATATTACTGACTGGATCCACCATAAGAACTTTCTGTATCAGACAGTGCTAAGACCTGTAGGTCAGGTAATAACTTTGAGCTGAGGGGTGGATGATAAATTTGTCTTCTTCATTATTACTTTAAAAATCAACACTTTTACTTTGGGTCCAATCAGGTGTTATTCTGCATCCTTTGATACTGAAGAGTAGCTCCACAAGTACTTGTATATTGAATCAGACCAGGAGGTGATGACCTTCATGAGTCTGAAGTGTTCATTCAGGTGCATCTGAATTATTAACTGAAAAGAAACTAAATAAAAACATTCCAAAGCCTTGAAATGTCTCCATTATGAACACAAGCTGGTTATGTAGGAATTTTTTGAATAGCTTAAGTAATTTCTTTTCCTTTACTTATATTCAGTGATGGTGGGAGGGTTGCTTTCTCTGCATCTGTTCCATTAGATGTGACTGGAGAGCTGAAATCAGTACAATTAATGTTTTTAGTAACAGAATGAAAGCATTTGTTATCTTCATGTACTAAGACAAAGATTGGTTTACAGGTGAAAGTAAATACTGTGTGGGTCTGAGGAAAAACTTAACTACAACACTCCTGACCAGTTTCCTGATCCACCTAGTCAGTCTTATGCCTCTGGTAGGGTTTGCTACTTCAAATAAACAAGTAAGATCTAAAAGTAGAGCAAGCACGGAGGAAGAAGGGCTCCTCTATTGACTTTTACAAGCTGTCAGTTTATGTATTGCGAGCTCAAACGTAGTTAGCATTAGATCATTATCTTGTCTTAACTCTTCCGTGGGGATTTTTTGGTTTTTTGTGCTCAATCTTCTGCTCTTCTCTCGATCTCGGATGTGTTTACTACATGATCTATGTGGGTCACGCTTTTCTCTTGTAGTTCCCTCATAACCACAAACATACATGTTTTGCATGAACTTGTTTTTTATAGGTCTTTTTTCAAGATTATAGAAAGGGTTGGTGAAGGTTGCTGTACCAGGGTTATTTAACTTCTAAGTTACTTCAAGAAATACTATTTGTTTTGAATGGATGCTGATGTTAATCAGATATCATTAGTCACGTAACCTTGCTAATCAACTATTTTTGTCGTGTTGGAATATGAGACCATAACAAGGAGGAATACAGTGAGACATACCAATTTATTTCCATCATTCCCATAAGTCAGCATAGCTCAAAACAAGAACATAAGTACCCCATGAGGTCAAGCCTGCCTAGCCTAGTGGCAATAGGAGACACTAATTATTTTCAGCATTTTGATCTATATCGCTAATTTACATGAAAGACTGACTGTAAGTTCTTTGCTCAGTGTGAAGTACAATAATAATGCCTATATCGCTCTTCATATGACTTAAATGTTATAAATAGAAATCAAAATATATTTATAGCTAAAAAGGAGTGGTTTAGCTTTCTCTTTACAAAGCTTACCAGTGGTCTCATTGGAATGAAACACTCTAAAGGTGCTCTGCTGCTTTAAACAACAGCTGGCAGGATTGGTCTGAATCACCTTTTCCCATTTGAAGTGAAAGGGAAGACTGCTGATTTCTAGGATAGGTGAGATTCCTCCTTGGAATAACTTTCTGGATGCTTGTAAGTTGACTCAAACTCCTTTATGTGCATTTCTAAGCTTTCAAGTCAGCTCAAACTTGTGATTCTGGACAATGCTGCATGTGTTTAAACGTAATAATTTATGAAGAACGGTGGGGGTATAGCCTTGTATCTGAGTAGGTTTTATTGTAATACTGCTTAGAATATTTATTTGTATAAAGGTTTTACTTTTGAGTCTTGCAGAAGCATCAAGCAGCAGATGGCCTGTCTGTGCAATACTGTGCTAATAAGGTTAGCACAATGCTGCCAAAATGCACCAAGTTTACTAAGCATCAGGTGTCCCAATATCTGCATGATTCAGATAGCAAATGAGTATCCAAATCCAGGTGCACAGGTACCTTGTATAGAAAGAGCTGTAAAGAAAAGCAGTCACGTATATGTGTATATCTTATGAAGTGCATCGTGTGTAAGGCATATGAGGAGTGCCTGGGGCTGTTCAGCCTGGAGAAAACAAGGTGTCACCTACTGTGCTCCACAACTGCCTGAAAGGAGGTTGTGGTGAGGTGGGGATTGGCCTCTTTTCCCAGGCAACCAGTGTGAGAGGAAATGGCCTCAAGCTGTTCTAGGGGAGAATCGGGTTGGACATGAGGACGAATTTCTTCACAAAAGGCCCTGTGAAGCATTGGAATGGGCTGCCCAGCAAGGTGGGGGAGTCATCACTCCTGGGGGTGTTCAAGAAATGACTGGATGTGGCACTCAGTGCCATGGTCTGGTTGACAAGCTGGTGTTCCATCAAAGGTTGGATCTGATGCTCTTGGAGGTCTTTTTGAACCTCAGTGATTCTGTAGAACACAGTTTTGTCAGGTGTATTTCATGGACATGCATGAACAAGCACCGTGTCAAGAGGAGTGCATTAGGGCACTCTGCAAACAACATGCCTAACTAAGCCTTTGCCACTGACCTTAGCCTGAAATCCTTTTTTATGAGGCCTGATTAGCACTGGCATCTCCAGACTCTGACCCCAACTTTGGTGCCGAAGTATCTGCTGAGCTGACTACAGATACACAGAAAGAACACTAAGAGGACTCCAGACTTGCATGTGGCCAACTTCCTCAGGAGCAGAGGCACATGGGTGCATCTAATGATAATTGTTGGGGCAGTTTAGAACAGATATAATATGGAAGAAGAGTAAAGCACCTGAAAATGATTCACTGACTGCCCAGGAGTCCTCTGGAACTATTTGAAAACCCAGGAAAAGAGGAGCTGCAGGTTTCTGAATCACAGTGGTTAAGTACCTTGGAAGGAGTAAATGACAAGTACTCTCTGTGCTCTCATTTGTGCTCTGGCTACAAATAACTACTGAATTGAAGGAGGGTAGGTGGGAGGGGACGGGAATTGGACACCAAAACAACAGAAGTAATTCTCAAAAGAGACACTAGAAAACAAAATTATTTTCTCTTGGTACTTGGTATTTAACTGTTTTTATAGATCTTCTCCTGCTGATTTGCTCCTGATTCTTTGCCATACTTATGTGTCTTAACACCTCTTCTCTTGTTGGAAGACAGCAGCTCCTCAACAGAAATTAACTGATGACCTACTAAATCCTGGTTTCTAAACACGGTCTGTGGCAAAACTAAGGATGGTGGAGCTCTGGTTTAGTGCTCCTGTCTGGCACCTAGTATGTGACTTGGATAGAATTTAGGTGTTTAAGCACAAGTTGTTATAAAAGGGCTGCATCACAAGTACAGTTTGAGTGGAGCCTTAACATTATTTCATGGGAGGTATCTAATCTGGAGGTGCCTCAATTTTTATTCTGGAAGTTCCATGGTTTTCAGTGCTTCTGGGCGGATGAAGAGCTGCTGATTATTCTGGATGTTGTTATACATGTTGCTGCGTTTTACTCACTTATCATTCGGTGTGAAATACGGAAATATTTATGTGATTACCCTGTAACTGCTGGACTAAAAATATAACACTTTGGTACCCTAGATCCCTCAGTCATAGATGTTCACTCAAGTAGTCAATGCTGCAGACACATAAACACACAAGTACCAATGGTAATCTGAAAAAATGACTCCCTTGTTCAAAGGAAATGTTACAGCTCCCTTTCATGTGTGTGACAGCTCACACCTCTAACAGCCCTAAGGACTGGGTTCAGTTTTTCAAATTAAGCCCCGCCGTTAATAGGAGGCTGTAACAGAGTTTTGCTGTCTGCTTTGCTAGAAAAGCTACTGATGTTAAATATAACTTACAGATTAAAGCCAAGCCATCTGTGTCTTTCTCATGAGAAGAATGAACACTTGAATAAAACCCATATGACATCTCAGTTTAATGAGCTTTGTAGGTGATAGATTAAACAAATATTTTTCTGAGCTTAATTAGAATTAAAAAAAAAAATCAGGAAATGGTAACTTTTGCTTTCTCAAATATTTAATTGATAATACCTGCAGATATCTAACATGTTTTCTGATGTTAACAATGTGAAGGACAATTAAATAAAACCAAAACCCAAACCAAACAAAAACCCTCCTGCAGAGTTCCTAGAATAAAAGCAGCAAAATATAATTTGACATTTATTATTTTTGCAAGAAAACCTCATTGTTCAAAAAGAAGCAGCAGTTAATAGAAACTGATTATAATAATTTTTCTGCTCTCTTATCCCAATATACCTCTTAAGGCTACTTTGATTGGAGAATTCTGCTGCACAGGAGCACAACCACCACCCAGCTGCTCCTGTTTAGTCCCACTGCAGTGCCATGTTCCTGGCAGTGTAGCTTGCACACAGCATCCAGCATGGCATGCGTAGGCTACTGCTGATCACTGATTGATACTGCACTGCTGGATCTGGGAAACTGGGAATTACTTGTTCCTGTAGCAAGTACAGTGGTGGTCTAAGTAACGCCTGATGTTGTTGCAGGTACTGCTTCCCCCTTTACTAATGCACCTTCCTCTCTTTCACAAAGCACTGAGATTCTTAGCAGTGCAGCAGACAGGCCCCTTAAAAAATACAAGCAAACTTTTAGACAAACATCTCAGAGGAGCTGTGAACTATTGACAATTAAAGCTTCCCTACTGGAAGCTGGGCTGTGTACCAATTTATTACAAATGACAAATTTGATGCAAGGAAATAAAAACTGTTACCTAAGTAGTATAACAGTATCTGTCCCATCTCCTTTTCTACATCTTGTGGCAGAGACTTGGGTTTGAGAAGCCTCTAATTTCTTCTAGACAGTATCACATATTATTAAATAAGTAATCCTGCTACTTGGATATGTTGTCATTTCCTTTCAGATAAAATAAAACTGAATACTAGATATTAAAAAAATTACTGATTGTAAAATTTGCTAAACCTTTAACTGCTTGCGGAAAAAGGTTTAAATGGGCACAGCACTTGATTCCACTTAATTCAGTGTAATCATTGTGTTAGTGTATTCAAATTTCCAGGCATTCTGAGTAAAAGATAATTAAGATAAGTAGGTTAAAACTTGGTTATCATCAAAGCCAACTGACACACAAGCTATGTGTAAGGCTGCTTGCGTTTTGGATCCTGAGCGATGCAGAGAGCAACACATTCTTCTGCTCTTTTCCAGCAGTACCTGGAAGAATGGAAAGACAGGTGATACAATGTGCATGGAGCGGAACTACACATTCAAACCAACAACTGAAACACTGATGATATTGAAAAGGAGGGATGGGCACTTTATCAGCTTTTGCCACACTCCATATCTTCCTTTCCATTCTCTCTGGAAGCTATTTTCCTTTATGCATATCACATCTACCAAGGTTATGATAAAGCTGTAGGCATCCTACTCCAGGAACAGAGCTGTGTTCTTAGCCTGAACCCCAAGTCTTCATGTATTGATGTTGATTAAGCCTAGTCTGATGCTTCTTAGAGCATCTGCTGTGAGTGCCAGTGTGTGGGTGGATTCATGCCATCTATCTTTATGCATGGTCTTTTGCATGCTGCATTTTCTTGGTTGTGCTCATTTCTTTTTTTCTTTTTCATTTATTTATTTATTATTTTCTCCAGCTTTTATCATAAGAGGTGAACTAGAATGAATGTCTGGCTTTTCCTCCTGAAAACACTTTTACCCTGAGAAATAAGAGAGGCTATTGCAAATCCTGCGTTCACAGATGCTGTGTTTCTGCACTAGTGATGCCCAACATGGTGTGGACTGAATACATAGGATTTATGTTGCTGGAAGCTGGGAAATCACGCACTGAACCACTGTTCATCTCTACTCACGTAGACTGGGCACGGACAAGCAGGCTGTCACCAGCAGAGAGAGTCAGGGTTTTACCATCCATGGCAACAGTCGATGCGCCCTCCTGAAGGGAAAGAAGGCTTTTAATTTTCCATGCCCTGTCCCCAGCAGAAAGAAAACGCTGCATGTACAGAAATCTTTCCTACTGAAAGAACACTCAAATCTGCTCAGTTTCATGAGGTCTAGCTAAATATTCAGTTGATCTGGCCTAACACTATTAGCATAAATAAAAATATGTTTCATCGCTCCCCATGGTAAAGCAGCAGTCTGTTGCCTGATTCTTGGGGTATGCGGTCACCGATCTAACCCAGCAGCCTGCAAGCTGGTACAGCTCCGGAAATTAGAGAGAATCTTTGGGAGTAGTTCAAGCTCCTCTTCTGCTTTTCTGATTCCTGAAAATCAGGAAGCAAAAAAGTCTTGAAAAGCAGCTCACAAGTCAGCAGGGAGCTGATTGAAATTGCAAAGAGTTAATCCACATTGGAATGGACTAGCTATTATCTTGTCAAGCAGGGGGGCCAGCCACAGGCTCTTGATTCCACAGGCTGATGTAAGCTGCAGTGTAAACAAATGTCTTTCAAGATTATTATGTCTTTAATTAGTATTTGATAGTACCTGTGATTTTCTTTTTCACAAGAACTAATACAAGAACTAGTACATAACTAATACACAAATATCTGCCTCCCAAACTAGCCCGACTTTTTGTGTAAGCAAAAACTAGCTTTTCTTTTTTTTTTTTCCTTTGGGTTGCAAATGTATTCTAGAAGCAAATTGAATGAAGGACATCTGGATCACCTGTGGCTGTGATTTAGCATAAACAAGTTCTCATACTTTTTTATTAGCTTGTTCTACTTGGTTCCAGTTTGACTTCAGTACGAGGACAAATGTTTCAAGGCAGAACTAATAGGTGATGTTGCTTTATCGCTTGGAGGCATTCTGATATATTTACAGGCTATAGCCTAGGTAGGGTGTATTAAAATCCCCAGCAAGGATGGATGCCAGTATCTCTGACATCAAAATGCATGATGAGGAAAAAGAGGCTATTTTTATTGTGGCAGTATTTTATAGTTATTTTTCACTACAGTTTAAAGCTGAAAGGTCGTACCTATTGGTGATCTTTTCTATGCAAAGGAAAGTAATCATTCCAGTTTCTGCTGCTAGAAGACTTTACTACTGTTCTGTCTGAACCAAAACATGACCTCATCAGTTAACAAGTGTGAATTGCCACATACCAGCTGCCATATCCAGATATCTGAATTCTTTTTACTTTTCTCAGTTGTTCCTGGTCCATAAGCTATAACCTTAAAAAAAAAAGGTAAGAAAAATAATGCTTTCATCCAAGTGACCAATTCATCTTCCAACAGCATTTAAAACATTCTATTTTTACAGGAGAATATTCATAGAAGATGACGTTATTTTTACAGACATTAAAATTCACACTGTTTGGTATTCTCATATTGATTCCTACTGATAAAAAGGGAACTGATCACACCTGCCACTCCTTATGCTCCTCTGCATCCTCGCTTATCTATTCCTTCTGCCTCCTCCCACTCTCAGTTTTGCATCTATATGTTTCCTGCTTCTGTTCTTGGAACAGGCACTTCCTCCTCATGAACCCTGGGCCCTGACAAGAGCCTGTTGAAGCAGACAAGTTTTCTCCATTAACATTAAAAAAGCTGCAGACAGGACTTCATCTTTCTCATTTTCTGCCCCCTCTGTGTTCTCCCTGACATTCCCACACTCTGTCACTTTGCTGTCATCTGTATTGGATTCTACGGAGTGTGACTCCAAGTAATTCCAGGGAAGAATATGTTTTGTAAACATCACGCATACAGCACAGATATCAAATCTTGACAGCTTCATTTACACCCAAACCAGGCCGTGTTTGACTAAACTCCAAAGTGCAATGTTTTAGGGCAGCTCAGGCTCTCTGATGCTGTCCAGTTTTTCTTGTTTCCACTTTATATAGATTAAGGGGGAGGACAAAAAGGATATTTACACACTCAGATTAGACTTGGATCATGAAATGCTGCTCAAACACATAAGAAGCTGGACACACTTGAGTAGCATTTGCATTATGCTGGTGCTTCTGATTTGGGAAATATGGGGAGAGAGGGGAATGGAGTGAAGGAGCTGTTCTAATGCCAAGTGAAATGAACTATTATGAAGAAATAAAGTTCAGGTTGTTTCTGTAAATGGAAGTAATGAGCTGGAAAGCCCCTGCCCTAAGTTAGCCAAATCAATGGACCAAAACCAGGTACTTCTGTCGGGGTGTGTATAACTTTGTCTGCTGACTATATATTGTTCCCAGGCCTGGATTTGCTCAGTCTGAACAGTAGGTACCTATTATCCGTACCTTTAAAAATATCCCTCTCTTTTTAGAGAAATTAAATCCCCCTACCTCCGTTTCGAAGTTATCTCCAAACATACTCAAGGATTTCTTCTGTTTTATTTCACTGCGATGATCATTTAACCAGCTCGAGAAGGAAAACGGCTCCATAACGGAAGTGGAATTCAGTGGGAAAGGTGTTTCCTTCAGGAGCTCATCTGTAAGCAAGGCAGAGGGCTATCAGCGATACTTGCTTCCCTTGGTCTTTGCAAACATTTTACTTGAGGGACCAATTTACAGATTTGGCCATCTAGCCAAAAGTCAGTTTAACAGTCAGCAGCACTATGGTCATTATCAGGACTTTCTGAAATTGTAAAATCATATGTTATTTGTGTGTTTTTATGGAGTGAATTCCTCAAAGATGTTGTCAGAACTGTGTATTCAAACAGTATGCAATGCACTACCTAGTTCTTCCTGGCATATTCCTCATTCTCTTTCAGACCAGCTTTTGCACTGGTAAAATATGATGTATTATCTCTGCGCCTTTGCTCATATCATATCCCTCTAAAAGTGGATTTGGGCTTATAGAAGCAGCTTATTCCACATCGCTCACATAGGACTGGCTTTTATGTTTCTTCTCCCCTATGTGTTTTTAAAGCAAACAGATTGGTGTAACCTAAAATTTAATACAATGTATTTTTTATGGTGTTCTTGGAGTTGTATCAGGATTTAATTTCCAGTAATTCTCCTTCATAAATTATTTGATTTAAAATAGCTGGTGGACTAATCGCAGTATCAGTATAGCTGACAAAATTCAAGGTTCGTGCTGCATGTTGCTGGTATATGAAATAAGATTTAGTTATTTACCAGCTCACAGTGAAGTGCACAGACAGAGCAATTGCCTTGGTGATTCTAAGTAGTTTGTTCTGAGATGCCATAGGGGAACACCCACCGAGTAATTTCAAGCAGTAATGTCAACTAGCTGCTGGAAAAACTCCCTGGATGGTTTGCTCCCAAATGTATTGTGGTAATAAACTCACAGCCAAGTCAGTCTTGGTGCTAGTAACAGAGCAGCTTTTTCTTAAGTATTAGTGTAATCATTATGCAATATTCCTCTGGTTCTTCTGGTTCTAATGCTGAACTTCACTGTTCTGCAGTGTTTTGAACGTGTAATTTCAGTTTTTCATTAAAGGCCATTTCATACACAGTCTTTGAACAATACGTGAGAGGGTCAGTGCATCCAAGAGATAGCAGCGTACTGAAGATGCTGTTGCTGTTCATGGGATCTCAGTAAGAGCTGAGTACACCCACCTCCAGGTAATCTGTGTGGCATCCCACCCTTTTTGTTGTAGAAACAGTTTTTGCTGTTCAAATTTCTTCTCCACTATACTGGGAGGTTTGACCTGAAAACGCATTGTGGTCCCTTCCAGCCTCACCCATGCTGTGATTCTGTGATATTAAAATAATTATATTTTTAAAAATAATTTCCCTTGGCAATGTCTCTTTTGGGAAATTCTGAAAGTAATTTCAAGAAATCTGCAGCAAAAGAAGAAATTTTTTGTTTGAAAGCTTTTTTCTTTAGGCTTTTTTTTTTTTTTTTTTTAATGCAGCTTCCTACTTTGGCATTATTTAACTCAAATATTTAAAACAACTTTTACTGAAAAGCAAACTCCTCCAGAGAAACTAAGCAGCACCAAAAGAAAAAAGAAGTCTTTACATTAGATTTATTTAAATCTGGACTTGTAATCATTAACAAGATCTAGTCTCGAGTCTACTACATCTTATTGTCTGATAACTAAAATGCAGTGTTAATGTACTTGGTGATTTATTTTTGGCCCTTTTCTTTTTTAATGCAATATGACTGGGGTTTTTTTTTCTTTAATTTTCACAGGTTTATCAAACATCCATTGGGGGTAATTAGGAACACATACTCACTTTGTCCTTAAATTATGGATATGTGCAAAAGAAGCTGTATTGGAAAATTGCTTTTTTGACTAGGGACTGGTATAAAACAAAGGTCTAAAATATTATAATGTATGTTCACACACAGCAGAGGAGGAAAAGAAAAGAAAATTTATTGGAAATGTTATGAAAAGGTACTCAGTACAACTGGTATTCCAAAACACATTAAAATACTTTGTTCTATTTATAGTTGAACACTTTACCAGTTGTTTTTGTTTGTTGTATTTTGTTATCAGAATGAAACATCCTTTATATTTAGAAAAGTTTCTTGTAGTTTTGCAGTACAAGAAAGTTACCCATTAGTCGAGCTTTCTACTGAAATGTATGTCCTAGTTGAGAGAGGTATGTGCGGTTTTGGTGGTGAGTTTTTTGTTTGTTTGTTTGCTTTTAAAAAACCAAAAACCTGGTAGGGTAAGAGACAAATACTGAGATATCAGCAAACACTGAGCTGCTGTGAGTATCCCGCTCAACTTCGGGAATATTTCTTCTCCACAGTGTAAAATTCCAGCATCTGACAAGTAAGTTCAGACTTTATATGGTGGAGACTAAATAGCAAAAAGCTAAGTCTCAAGGATGGGCACTTAGGTGCTTTAGGCAAGCAGAACTATGAACATTCCCCATGAGTTGTGAAGAATTTGGGGCCAAAAAAAAAAAAAGCCAAAGTACTTGTTTATGTTTTGACCAAGAAGCAACACAAATCAACAATTAGAAGTCTAAGTTTGTAGTTTAACTTCCGTCTCTTACTCTCCATGAACATAATTTTGCTATTTTCCTCTTTCTGCTGATCTCTCATTCCAGTTGCCCTGATCAGCTGAGACAACACACATGGGACAACAGCACAGAGTGGCCTGTGCCTACTCAGGCCCAGTGTAAAGTGTAATACATCCTGCACTTACTATGCTGCACTGTCCTTTCTTGCCTGTGATAAACAGCCACTATCTAGCAGTTTCATTTACTTTCAAGTAAAGGTGGACTTTTCTTTATTTAGACTTGAAGCTCCTCAGTTTAAGAGCTTTTTTTGACACTTGTCTTATCAGCAGGCCCTGGCCTGTGGTGGGGTTTTGGCTTAACACTATTTTTGATGTCAATGACACTTGCCTGGTGACATCATAATGGCCTTTGAAAACTGTGCCTGCATGGAATTAACCTTCTGGTGTGATCCAGTACGATGATTTGATTATCTGTTACTGCAGAACAAATGAGAGAGCACTGTGGTGATGAGGTATGTGACACGTGTGTGACATTATCAATAGACTGCTTGCCTGAGTCCTTATTTAACCCTGAAGCTGATCCTTTGCCTGATGCTAAAAGCTGTAGGTGTCCTGATGCTAAAAGCTGTAGGTGTCCTAATGCTTATGAACTTGAGCTAACAAGCTACAATGAAGAGGATCCAAACTCTTGCAGTTCCACAAATATTGGAGTTGAAGCCTGGTGCTTCTAAAGGAACTGAGTATTTCTAATCGGGCTAACAGCTTGTATTTAGATATTGTTGCATATATTTCTCTTTAGCCTGTACATTTGCTTTCAACAGTATCTGAGGAAGTGCACGCCTGTGTTTCTGGAGTTCTGCTCTAGCAATACTGTGAGACAAGGAGACATGTTTAATGATGGTAAAGGTAAAAATACGTCAGCAAAATGCAAGAAAATGGCACTTCTAAGCCAGTCAGCTAAAAGTTTTGTATAGGTTTTTTCCAAGTAATATAGCACTTAGTGGAACATCAAATCTAATATTTTCTTACATTTTCAGAAACCCATTTAAAATTTCAATACTAGAGTCCATTTCTGTAGATCATTACTATTAAAAATTTATATCACAGCAAGGTGTTCTTTATGGGGATTATAGCTCTTTTCAGGTTTTAATTACAATGTGATGATATCATGTTAAACTGAAAAACAAGTTGTGTTTACTGAATGAGTTTGTAAATATTTAAAAAAGTAAATTACAGGTTTTAGAGGAAGTTGACTTCAGTTAAAACATACTGAGACTGTGCTGAGACTGAGAATATTAAGCTGGGCAAAACAGGAGAGAACAGCTTGCAAGAAAAGAACAAGTTGAATGCACAGGTAGTTAAAGCCTCAACAGAGACCATCTAAAGAAGAGTTTGAGCTTGCTGGGAGTACTGTCCTTCTGATAGCAATAAAGAGAACAGGTAAAGAAGATTGTCACTGACCTATCAGGTATATGTGGCTGTATTTGCTTACCCAAAACTCACATGTTACATGGAAGGCTGCCCTTCCCTTCCCTGGTGATGTCCCTAAGCTTTCTGGTCAAGAAATTAGACCATCTCATCCTCCGAGTCTTTCTTGAGCCCTACTATCCCCAAGTTTTCCCCATAGCTCTTGTTTCTTCAAGATTTGTTCAATGGAAAGGAGTAGTAAAACACTTGAAATAGATTTACATAAGGTGAACTGATTGCATGTTGGCTTTATGAAAAACTTTATCTTTCAGTGATGTGTCGCACTTCACTTCTAGACAGCACATTCTAGACGGAACAATGCTCAAATCTTTAAACCTCCTTATATTCTTACTTATTATCCCACCATCCTAAGGCACTGTGCTGCCTCAGAAACAGTCTGTCCCTACATGCTGTGGCCCCAGCTCCATGCAAGGATGTGACGCAGTCCATTACAAATGGCGTCTCCCTCTACAATGGCAGAAGACATTATTCAAAGTGGAGTAATTGAATCCTCTTTTTTTTATCCTTCAACGGAGTGTAAAACGGTCCGGACTAGGGATAAAAAGCTCATGAATTATTTTAAAATTATGTATTAATTTATTTCTGTACACTTTCTAATTATAATTTCCATCTCTGCAATACTATATCTTAATGAATAATTCCAAGGATGGAGTTTTGCAGCATTCACATTTAATTGCCAATGCCAGCAATAATACATTCCCTGGGATGTTTTTCCCATATGTGCCTATCTAATTTCTATGAAAAAATCTGCTTTATTCTCCAAGTTAACAGAGATGTCAATGAGACTAGTAGGATTTTAATACCTCTGCAAATAGAACCTGTGAAATGAGGGACACAACTTCAGACATCTGGGTTTAAAAAAACAAGTAGTTAGCCCAGCTCATATAAAAATCCAGAATGAAAGCACTGACAGTGAGTGATTACTTTGAGGACTGTTGGTTCATTTCCCTGTTGTTGAATATAGATGCAGAAACATTTAGTTGAAAATACAGCACTCACTTGGTGCAATCATACATTTCCCTGTGTAACTGTATTTGTTTTTGTTGCATGCCCTGAGAATTGGCATGACTGCTAATTTATGACTTGTCCATGTAATTATTTCTAGGCACATTTTTCTTTGTGTCATTAAATCTATGTTGGAAACTGAACATTTTTTTTCCCTAATTGAAAATAAGAAATTTGATGAGGAAAGCGTTGAAAAATATTTTTGTAATAAAGAAATACAGCTTTTTCAAAAGGAGTTATCATCAGCCAGAAGGAAAGAAATAAATTAAACCAAAAAAAGGTCACCATTTAGGCCATTCTTTTCAAAGGTTTTTCATGATCTAGCTAGGTTATTGTAATTAAGAATGACAAATTGTATTGAGAAATGCTGTCCACTTTTCCAGTCCTAAAATAAAGAATCTTAATTTTGTTTCTGAATCTGCCTTTTATAACTGTGGGCATTTCATTAATCCTTACTTGTACGTAACTTCAGTTTCCACAGAATAGGAATAGGATATTTCATTATAACATGAGTTGAGACCTCACTCTATTGGTGAGACAATGATTTGTACAGCGTATGAGAGCTATTACCACTAAATAGCCTTAGAAACACTAGTGGAAATGTCAGATGAACTCCATTACTGAGTTTTCTGTTTCAGATGCTGCTGTCTGGGGAGCATTTAAGAGCATAAGGAAGAAAGAAGCTACTTTATTAGAGAGGATGTACCTGCTGTGAAACTGCTGAGCTTTATAGCTCTTAAATATTTCTTGTTTTTTTCACAGAAATCTGAACAGAAAGGAAAATAACTCTATAGGGCATTTCTTCTTGTTTCCCTGATAGGTTTATTACGTGCATTATGCACTAAAGGTCAGCAGTTGCTTGGTTCACATGGTGAAGCATTAGGAGAGTTTGCAGAGCCCACAGGTTATGTTCTGCCCCTCTGTGAGGAGGTTCACTTGAGAATATTGTGGGAGAAGCAGATTTCTTACTGAAGACTTTCTTAGGGGTTTTTTGTGTTGTTTTTAGCAGTTCTGGGCTCTGGGAACCTCATGAACTTTTTGGCTCCAGAGAATCTGCAGCCTGCAGCTTGGGTCTTGAATGATACAGTGTAGTTTGCAATTAAAAAAGCTTGGTAGAAGTTCCCATATGGAAAATTATAGCAGCCATACTCTAGACATTGTAATCCTACTTTATTTCTGCATTTAATATTGCTGGCTTAGGTTGGTCTGTCTGAGTAGTTCACTTTCAGTATGAGGAAACTGTACTGTGCTCATTAGGGACTGGTGTAAAATAGAAAGTATTTAAATATGAGGGGAGGGGAAATAGAAGCAGCCAGTAAGAGGTACCGTGCTTATAGGAATTATAAGGGTTATATTATATGGCTCTATTCCCTTCTTCCACTTACACACCCTTTGCAGTTTAGGTGCAGGTTCAGGAGAGATATAAACGTGACTTGGAAGGCCCTTAAAGGATCTACATATGACAGGCTAGAGATGAATAGTGTATTCATGTGATCATCTTTGCCAGAAGAGAGCAATGAGGATGATAAAGAAAAGAGCATTCACATTGTTGATAGAAGTCACAGAGATAGGGTTTTGGAGAGCTATATAGTTTTGATGGGTCTACTCAGTTTAAAATTGTTAAGTCTCTGTATTGGTTTGAATACTGTTCTGTCCTGCAGACCTCCTGGTGGCTGTTTGAAAAATAAATGCCATAGAGGATTAGTCTTTAATATCTAAATGCTCATGTGCTGGGTTTTTTAAGTACTGAGGGCAGAAAGAACTACCATATTATAGAAGAGGAGTGGTCTATCTAGGTATGCCACAAGTCCTTAAAGATGACAGAAAAGAGAATCAAACAGTCCATTTTCTAAACAGATGCATAGCAAATAAAACTTATGTCCAAAATTAGCATTCTTATTTTGAAAAACCCAAAACCACAGAGACAGTATCTTTAGAATTATTTCAATGTACTTAAAACAGAAAGGTAAAATATTTATACAGTTATTTTAAGTTCAAAAGCACGGCCCTGTATTTGCTCTAGTGCAAATGAAGATAGAGTTTCTTCCTGCCTGTTTTAAGTTTTCTGAGGTAGTTTTAATTGAATTAACATTGCCCACCAGCCACTTAACTGAAAATAAGAAAAAGTAGAAGAATAAAGAGCTGCTTGTTTTTATACATCACTGAAACAAGACTGAGCAACAAATACTGCTTGGAGGGGTTCACTGGATTAGCTACAGAGGATGACCGTACAGAAGCCGAGTGCTGAGCTTACCCTTATATTGGTTATAGTGCTGAGCCTACCCTTATAATTTGTTTAATAGCACTGCTGAGACCATGAAACATTTACAGAGCATGCAGTAGGCTCTATGGTATCCCTGCTGCACTGACTGAAGAAAGTACCTCATTCTTCATGCTCATTCAATTCCCTAAGTTTTGTTTGCTCTGAATCACAAACACAAAACTGTGCTGTATTCATGTTAACCAGATTCTTAATGTAGACTGTAAATCACCCTAGATACCAAAAATAGATAGACCAAAAATCAGTGAAAGCAGTGAAGTCACTATAGGACTGGTTTTTCTATTATATACTGTATGATCACTGAAAATAAAGCTTTTATGGGAAATAAAAAGCCATTGATAATTAGAAGTAGATTAATTTGGATTAAAAAACCCCTGATATTCTACCTATATCATTAATGTTCATGAAGTTCATTTTAAAATGCACATAACCTAGGAAAAATTTTTTCTTGCAGTTTGCAGTTTTTTCCCCCATCAGATTACCCCTAAAAGAAGTCTGGATTATTTAAGGCATGGCAGGAAAAGCCTTTGAGCTTCTGGTTACTTCTGCAACTAATATTCAGCCATCACTGTTTATTAGAACTGAGGTTTCTCTGTCTGAACTGTCTCTTGCCCTTTTGACTAGAAAAGTGGGATGAAATAGATACGTTGGGAGAATCTTGCTCTCAGGCTGATTCAACTGAAAGCAGCAAGAGTTATTTTGATAACTATGATTCCTCATGTCAAAAAATATGCAAAGTAACCCAAACCAACAAATCTTGAGAGTTCCATGTATAGCCTATATCCGAAATATATTCATTCTTTTTGATAAAAAAAGAGCAGATTATTCTCAAACTTTATTTCTGCACATGGAAACAAAAGAGTCTAGTCATAAAATGCAAAACAGTTTCAGGGAGGATGCCTCAAGTAAGGATTGCATGCAATATATATTTATGATGATATTTTCCTGATGGGAATTGAGTCCCTCTTCTGCTGTGTCTTCATATATTCTGATTGCCCTGCTTTCAGAGGGACTTTCCCTGCTATTGGCTAAGCCAGAAACTATAAATAAATCAAGAAAAGATCTGGACTTAGAGTGGTTTTTGGTTTGGTTTTTTGTTTTTTTTTTATGTTGTGTTTTTTTAAAAGCCATTGGAGCTTGATTGATTCCATTTACAGCTTTCCTCTATGAGTGAGCTGCAATCAAGGATTTCTTTGAGGATGTTTTTCTTCAATTTTATTCCATTTCTCTCTAAGAAGGTGAGGCACTAGTTCAGGCTTATGTAGAGAGGAACTTAAGAGTGCTTCAGCTGGCACTTTTAAACTGAGGGGATTCTGTATTGTCAGAAGAGAAACCGAAAAAAAAGGCTGAAACTCTATCCTCTGCATAGGCCAGCTCAAACAACGTTGAGATATGTATTGGGTGAAACATCATAAGCATCTGGTGGCAGCTTGTTATATGTTACAAATGTCATGCTGGTTGCTGAACTCTACTTCTTAAAAGAAAAAAAAAAAGAAAAGAGAGCTGCTGAGAGAATAAATCCAAAGCATTATTTTTCCGTCAGCTGGGTATACCTTCAGAGTGAACATATTACCAGCTTACTTCTCTCAGTCAAACTCTGTTTGATTTTTTTTTTTAACACTGTCAGTCTCACTGACAATTACAGGAGCCATAAGCTAAAACTTTTGTAACTAAAATTGTGGGGTATTTTCCTCATGCATAAGATGTCATTGAGATGTTGAGCTACTTATTGTGCATGAAACGTGAAAATTGGAAAAAGGAAGCTGTTCCCCAGGCTGACAACCTGCCAGGTAAATTACAAGAAAAGAGCTTTTGTACTGGATTTATCAATAACAGTTTCTCAGAATTGTTTGTTTAAAAAAGAGGTGTCAGGGTATATTATAGTTTCTGACTGATTGTCACATTTGTTTTTTAGCTCTAATCTTCTGCAAAAATATTAACAATATAAATCTTTAATATTACTTTGTTTCTATGCGATATAATTAATTTGTTACTGACATATAAACTTTCAGCCTGGTGAGGGATGCTTATTGGAAATGACTACATTGAGCAAGGATACTATGTGTGATATGGTATTTTTTTTATTACAGCAGCATCTAGAGGCTTCATCTGAAATTATATTTCCTTTGCTAAACACCATATGAACACACAGTGAGGCAGTACCTGCTCTACCTAGCTCTCACACCATTGCAAAAAAACCCCAAACAAGCCAACCAACACCCAAACACAGGTGATATGCTGAGACTAAAACACATTTTGATGGGGCATAAAAATAAAAGTAAGATCTTGGAGACAACCCCATTTTGTTTGTATAAGGAACACGGAGCCTTTTTCTAAGAATTGCATTCCCCAGTCAGTCAAAGAGCCAATGCTGAAAGCTGGTTCAGCTGCAAAGTTTTCAGGCAGGTTTTCTGAATGCTTTACTATTTCCTGATTGCAAGGGCTTTAAGGTTGCTGCCCCAAACAGAAGACTCTTAAGACTCTTCTGTTAAATTTTCATTTTGGTGACTATGTTTTAGTTAACTACTTTTAAGAACTTTGATGTTCATGCGAAAAACAGCTTAACCCAATTTTAGGATTTGAGTGAAAGCTTTGTTCTGTTTTTGATTGAGATGGCAGACAGTGACTTTTTTCATGGTGACTATCAAGCTGAGAAATTGGATAGATGTGGAAATAATGTTTCACTGGAACTTCCGTCTCTCTTAGAGTAATTCAAAACAATCATCTTAAGATATTCAGGGATTAATGTGGAGATTAAGGACAGCTGGTTCCAAGAACTTTTACAGAGGGGGAAATAAAATTTCTGTTGTGACAAGAGCTATGGAATTTAAGTTTTGAGTGTGACTGGAGGATGCCATTCAGGTTGGTCAAGAGTACCATAGCTGGGTGCAGTGCACCTAAGCCATACATACATTTCTTGGTTGGTGCAGGATGTCTCTCAGTTGTCAGCACAGATTAGACAGCAGAGAGATTTGAAAGAACAAACCTAGCTGAGCAATGGGATTGACTGAACTGGTTTGCATTTGGCTAATTGGTGTAGGAACTCTCCAGAAAGGAATCTCAGGCTCTCCTGGAGATTACACAGATCTACTGTTGTTATGATGATTTTCCATGTGTCAATTAAGAACCTGGAGACTTTCCAGGCAGTTCTTGCAGCAGAACTAACCAGGTTGCACCTAATTTCCAAATAGTCCATAGAGCCTGTTCCTGCAGGTGCAGAAATGGTTGTACGGTGTAGTCTTTTGTACATAGTTAAGACAAGAGGGTGGTATTTTGGGCATAGGTTATGTTAATCAAGAGCAATGGATCATGCACGTGCTGGGTGCTCATGTAAAGCTGTGGGCCAGCAGGACTGTGAGATTTCAGCAAAACAAGTTTCCCACTGGAGGTGCTGTTGCAATATCCTTGCAACTGAGGCTTTTGCTGCCATGCAGAAAGCAACCATCATGTTTGAGAGATCTGATTCCCAAAGTCAAAACTAATAGATTGGTTTTCTAGAAGTCACTTTCTCTGTTCTATGTCTCTTTCCAACAGACTTAAGTGGAGTTACAATCTCTACCACTAAGGAAGTTGTAACTGTTACCCACAAACAGAAGCAAAATAAAAACCTGGGCAAGACATGATGAAAATAAAATGTTAAATAGACCAGACCCTACATGAACTAAAATCATCTGGCTTTCTCTAGGTTTCCCAAGAGTAGATCACAGTGTATAGTTATAGGTAAAGGGGTACAAATAGGTATACAGTGTATCAATTCAACTCACAAAAACCTCATTATGGGCAGTCGGAAGTGAAATTTTTTTAGTATAACACTTGAAAGGCACAGAAGGATAGAGATACTAACATTTCACACTAGTATAGTTACCTGGTGGTTATGATGGCATCACATGTCCAAACGAGATCCTGTTGGTAATCATGTATATGGAATTTCCTTGTGATTGGGGTAATGAAAGGAATTACTTTCCAAAGTAACTTAAATTTACACAGTCAGAAAGAAAAAAAGACACTTATTTTATGTGGTGAGAATTATTGCTATTCAATCAGTAATTGTTCTAATTCTGAAATGAATTTGCATTACCTGGGTTTGGTTTTCCAGTTTTATATTGCCTTGAATTGAAAAACCTGGAATAGTGAACATTTAAACACAAGTAAAAAAGTCATGTTCTATAGGTTAACAAAGACCAGGCAGTAATACTGGCCAGGAAGTTTTGTGCTGAGAATGGATGTGCCAAATCCTCAGCTACTGTCACATGTATGCAAGACTACACCTATTTTACTGACAGAAGATTTGTCTGAAAGTCCAAGATTAATGTCACTAAACACTTCCCTTGTTCACCTTTAGCAACCCCTTAACAAACTGATTAGTTAATGACATTCACTTGTTTCCTAGAAAGTAGCTCTCTACCAAATTTGCCACAGTCCTGATTATTCATAAATAATATCAATTAAAAGTATTTAGATAAAAGCCAGAGTGAAAGAAGCCCTAAAGCAATTTAGTGCTTTACCTAGATAACCTAGCATACATCAATGCCAATTTTTCACCCAATTCTTTTTGCAGTTAGTAGCAGTGCTTTCACTGGTTAAAAAAGTGTGTTCCAGATGGATGTGCGAAACACTCGATTTCTCATTTTTTCTAATCTGATTTGATGGGTTTGGGGCATACAAGATATGATTAAAAATTTATAAAGCAGCAATTAACTTTTAACAAGCCTGTGTAAAATGCAGCATAAATAGGAAATTAATGACATAAGCCACAGACTGACAAAGATCTACAATATCATTTCAATTTTTTTTTTAATTTACAAAGGAAAAAAACTTACTCTTGAATTATTGGTATAAGTTGAGTGCCGAGATCTTCACAGTGAAACCATTTTTCAAAGAGGACATTAGTTGATTCTCCAACATAGTATCTGATGAAGTAAACACATTAATAAATCCTTTTATTAACTTACTGATCAGGTAGTTTCAGTATTTTGAAGAAAATAGCTACTTGATGTTGGGTAAGAGTGACTATTCTCAAGCCTGGTGTACTTTATTCTGAGGAATGGTTGTTTGGGAAAGCTTTCTGTTTCCCTAGTTAGGTGACTTGGTGGGTGGGATGCTCATACTTCTGTGGAGTGCCTTGTAGTTCTACTGATCACAGAGAAGTCACCAAATTCCTTCAACAACCTTTCCAGATTTCATCCTGGAAATGATTGCTGTCATAATCTCTTGGGACCAATAATTTTCACCTTGGATGTAGTTACTACAAAAAAAAAAAAAAAACGGGCCCAACTACCATTTCCAGTAACTGCTTCCTTGCAGCTATGAGGTAAATACTCATATTTGAGAGAGTCAGCTTGCTTAATGCCCATGCATGGGCTGATAAGAAAACAGTGGTGTATGGTCTTGTTTGTGAAAAATAGATGGTTTTCAGCCAGATAGATTTGGGAAGTGTTTCAGTCACCCCTCTGAAGAGGGATTTAGTGCTTCACTTGCATTATTTTTTGTCTTAACAAATAAATAAATTTTGGCGAGGTCAGCAGGTCGAGATTGCTGTATGGAATCAATCTATGAAATGGCAAATACAGATTTTACACTCAGATTTTTAAAAGGCTGCATAGACTGGCAAGGAATGATGATTCAGTAATGTCACTAATATTGTCACTGGTTTTACAAAGGTCCTGTGTGTCTTCTAGGTTACTGGAATGCGTGTCTGAAGAGGAAAAACAAGACTTATGTAATTATCCTGTGCATATCTGTATGTTTGTGTCTGTCTTATGTATCTATACACATATTGTCCAGAAATTTTCTAAGAGCTCCCTGGCACCTCAAGTTTTGCAAAAGGAGGATATACTGAAGAGAGTAACAATATCTATACCTCCTAAAAGCTGTGCTACCAGCACAAATTCTGAACACAGACAATCTATAGAGAAGGAACATGCTAAAAAAATCTTGTTTGGTAAAAAAAGAGTTTCCAAAAATATGACTAACATCAAACTTAGTTAGTTTTGTACTTATTTGCTATAGAATTAAGATTAGTTAGATCATTTTTCTCATAGCGCAAGACATGTAATCATTACTTAGGCTGGAACACTGGGGCAGGCTACTTATTCCTCACTTGTACGGTAATCAGCACATGGGGGCTCTGATTTATGACTAAGGTTTATAGGCATGATAAATAATGGAACAGTAGCACAGTATTAGACCTTGAGTCAGCATACTTCAAAGTGCATTATGATTTCCTCTTGTACAGTCTTTGCTGCAGGTGGCTGGTATTGGAAAAGGTATGAGAACATTGGAGGTTCTGGCTGTAAATTCCCCTCTCTCCCAAGAGCACCACAGAGGGAATGTAGGCTCTAAAGCATGACAAGATTGTTTACTTCCAAAACTTTGAGTATCTTTATTTATCACATCACTGTGAAAAAAAGGGCACTAGAAACCTCTAAGTGATTTATTTTCAGACACCTGATTGGATATTTTGAATTGAGGATGTGTTAATTTCCACCTGCAAGCCGCAAGGTAGCTTTGAATTTAGTTTCTCCACATGAGCATGCCTATATTGGAGTGCAAATCCCTCTATCAGCCTGGATCCCTAAAAAGGCATTCAGCATTTCTCTCTCTCATACCATTCACAGATTTCACATGGTGGGTTGTTTTACTTCAGGTAAAGTTTACTTTACTTTACTATTTAAGTTCCTTTTTTACATTAATAATAAACATTTTTATCTAAATCACTGGCCAATTTTTTTTAGCTCAAAATATCTTTTAAATAATGTAAACCCACACAATATACAGATCTGCAATGAAAGGAAAAAAAAAAGACAAGTGCATAGGTAAACAATGCTTTAAATGAACTGGACTTGTTTTTAGCTTGGAATTTAATCATGCAGGTTTCTTTTCTTGAATGGTCCCTTACTTAGTTTCTTTCTGTAGCATTTTTGTTTAAATGAAAAATATGTCTTTCTAGCTCTGCCTGCTTGCAATCTTCCTGCTGTGACATTGCCCATGCAACAATCAAAACTGTAGGTGAAAGGACAGGAACAGCACTTTACAGATAGCACTGCAGTTTTAAATTTTTACAAATTATATGAACAGCTCTAAAGTCTGTTTGGCCAGTCACTTCTGGTTAATACCAAGATAGCTTTTCTAGATTGGCTAATGTTACTGCTGTGATTTGCCTTAGACTTGTGAATTCTGTATGGACACTAAACAAAGCTTAGTTCTGCTCCCCCTAGAATACAAAGCAAACCACTCACTTACATGAAGATGCTGTTCTCACAAGGCAGTAAAACCTAGCAGAGGTGTGTACAGTGTAGAGGGTCTAGTGGTGAGAAAACTGACTTCTGTTTACAGCTTCCCACACACTTGACAAGAAAGCTGCTCTTCATTTTTGCTTTCAGCGCTTACAAAGCAATTAATATTCTGCTTGCCAGAACTGATAAAAAAGTCTTTTTTATTTGGCTTGTTAGAGAGCTCTGAGATCTCTTTTTAAAACTTATGGCAATAGCAGTAGGTAGTACATAAGTGTAGATTGCTATAACCACAACATGTATTTAAGATGCTTCAGTATGTTCCTTGTTTACCTAATCAAATGCTAAATTATATCTCTGTTTATGTGTGTATAGATAAATAGATGTGTGGATAGAATTATTACAGAATTGCCAGGGTGAATCTGCTAAATTACTAGCAAAGTAAAATAAAGTACTGTATTGATATGAGAAATTAGTTTATATTATGAATTCTAACAGATGAGTCAATAGTTTATACTTCACCTTAGTCCATCAATTTCTGTTTTTAATCTTTCCCTCTCAACCACAAGACCCACAGTGTTTTCATATCTCTGAGGAGAATGAGGTATCCTGGCAGGTAGGAGGAACATCTGTTAAAATAAATCAGAAAGCATCAGTGTCAGGACGCTTGTTTTTGCCGTTGTCCTTTTCCTGCTCCTAAACCTGCAAAATCTTCTGCTCCTTGGCCCACTTCTCCCCCACTTTTGTTGATCCTGTGTTGCTCCTTTGCAGCTACACCCACTGTGGCACCCACAGCCCTGCAAACACTGTTTCTTGCTTTCTCTGTGAACAATGACACAGTGACTGCAATCAGCACTGCCTTGATGACCTCAAATTCTCTCCTCCTGGTTTGATCGTCACTGCTAGACACAACTGAAATGAAAATCTAACCAATTACTCATCAGGATGCTACCCTGAAATTTATAAACTGAATGTAATTTCTGAGTAATTGAAATGGAAATAAAAAAGCAAGATTTTTGTCTGCTCAATAAAATGTCTAAACTAATCAGCCACGTGCATCCTTCCAACACAGCGAGCACCTTTGCATGATGAGGAGTGCTATTCTCTCCCGAAATAATTAACAAATGTGAGGGGCTATTTACTCATGGAAGTGACAAAGTGAAGAGGAAACGTGGTTAAGAGAAGTCTATCACTGAAGCTTGAGAATAAACCCTTTCCTAGCAGCTCCCTGCACAGGAAATTAGTGAGCCTGTATTCTTCACCACTACAGGTGTCTTTGCCAAGGCTGGGCAGTCACTGCAGTTTCTCTGTCTCCAAAACAGAGCTAATGACAGTGTCTCAGCAGTACTGGTGTCAGTCTTTCCACTGAGTATTGTGTGCTCCTTTCCATTAGAGCTTCTCTTACATGCCAAGATCTCAGCTGGGTGTGCTCCCTCAGTGTGAAGTGTAACACCAGAACCTCATAGGTGGAAAACGTAGTTGTTTCGTCATTGAAAAAGTTGTAATACTTTTAAAGACATCAAGTTATCTGGTTTAACACATCTTCCATTTTAAAGGCTGTCCCCACTAGACCTAATAATACTTTCAAAGACTTGAGTGCTGTTGTCAATAACAATGAGTGGCACTTGTAGCACACCTAACTCGTAGTAACACCCAGTATCTATTAATGCTCTCAGTAAAAACACTGCAATCTATGCTTTAGCAAGTCTCTACTATAATGAAAAATGGGATACATTTTATTCATAAATGGCCTTTTAAAGCCGTCTTACTGTGATGGTGGTAAAGGCTAGCTGTGAGGACTAAAGAAGGCTGAAAATACATGAATCATTTAAATTCCTAAGTTTAGGCAGTTTGCTTATTGGTGTATGTGGGTGGGTAAGAGGTGTGTACTTGGCAATGTGTAAATAAAAGACTGATCCAACTGAATTCCCATGGCAGATCCCATGCAATGCAGGGGAATAAGAACGTGTCTCAGTATGTTCTTGACTATTTGAATAGGCACCCCAGAGACTCAGAGGGTTTTTTATCTGTTATTGAAATAGTCAAATGTTGAACACAGTGTATTGTAGGTTTCTATTATTTACGTGAAATTGTCTATACTCCATTCCAGGTTGTTTTGTTTTTTTTTTTTCCTTACATCCTTATGCTATCTCTTGCACAGCAGGGATAAATTGATTTCTAAATAATACATAAAACATTCATTTAACATACTTATGTACAACTATAACAGAAAATACATCCTGTTTTACCTCCCCTTCTCGGATGACAACATCTTTTTGTTTCCCATTTTCAATTATCTTCAAACACATATCTCCTTGGACCTGGTAAAAAAGCTGAAGAAATAAGAAAATAACATTAAGGCAGCTACTTCAAAACATTCTGTATTTTACATTCTCTATATAAAGAATACATATACAGACACATTCCATTTGCAATTGCAAGTATTTGCAGATTTTTTCCTAACAATAACAGGCTTCTAACATCTGTTGCTTTTAAAAATGTTACAGAATATGTATTATTTTTATTATCTTGCTAACAATTAACAAGCTATCCAAGAGGTCTGTAACTGCATATAGAGCTGTCCTGTGCAGCTGGTGGAATTCCATTGTGCTGATTTTACCCTTGGAATTACCTTTCAGAGGGCTCAATGTCAAGCATCCACTAATTACACAATATAGAAAGCTTCACTTCAGATGTAGGAGGGTCTTTACTCAGTCAAATTGAATGTCATTTTTCCAAACAAGCTCCAAATATACAGACACAGGTTTTTTGGTGTACTTTTTCAATTTTTTAATGGAGCTTTCTCATTTGGGAAGAATTTCCCATTTGGAAGCTGTTCTGCTTTACTTTTGTGGATGCCCTCAAAGCCCAGTGACAGCTGCTGCCCTTCCCACTGTGTAAAAGGATTACATAAAAATTGTATATAAGGACAGAACCACTAAACCCAAAATTCTGTCTTTGGTGACCTTTCCATGGCTGTTTTCAGACTAAAACCAGCTCTGCTTTGTGTAGGCTCTGAGGTGCCCAGGTCCTCATGTTTCATGACAGAACTGTGCTATGATCTGTAAGTAGATCTGTATCTTTGACCTGAAATAATGGGCACATTTCCCCTCATTCTTATGAAGTGAAGAGCAATAATACTTCCAAAAGTCACTTCTGCCATGCTTTCCATGTTCTCTCTACCACATCTGGAAATCAGATTGCTAGTGCAGGTGAAGTAGTCTGAGACATGATTCAAAGTTAAAACTATAATTGAAAAAAATCCCTTATTTATAGCAATTTGCTACAATTTCACCAAAATGAAAAATAAATATGGGGAAGAAGAAACCATTGAAGTATGCAACCCCCCTGAACTGAACTCTTTGCAATATTAGAAAAGCTTAATTGATTTTTTAATCAGTATTATTTCCAAAAGAGTTTTGAAGTATTAATGCATGCCCCCTGGAATTGAAGAAACACCTCTGTGAACACGAGAAAAAATAAATATGTTGCCAAGGGAACAAAACAATAGGGAGAACTGAATATACACTAGGAAAAAAGCTCATGCTGAGAGCTTTTACATGACTGAAAAGTTCACCTTGTGCCAGGGACATCACTACAGGTACATTATAACTCTTGTCTAGATGGCTGCAGTGCCAGGCTACTTATCCTCATTGTGGTCCATTTCCCTGTGTTCTTTTGCTCTCGTTTTCTTTGGTACTTCTAAGGGCAGCACCCAAAGCCACAGCAGCTCTCCCTGCATCAGGCAGGGCCAACTGCTCCCTGCACGACTGTGATTTGAGTGGGGAAATGACTTCTCCTTTAGGTCAAAGAAGACTCATCTAAGACTGTACGATCTCGATGGATTGTCACAGCAGCTGTGAGTCATATGGCACTGATAATGCTGAAACTCAAGGATCATTTTGGAAATCTTGAGCTTTGGAGTGTTATTTCCCCTGCAACTACCAGGGCAGCTATTACTGAACACGTGCACAGGGCATGTAGATAAGGGAAAGGACAACAGAGGCAGAGTTTATCCTGCTTCTGACATGAATCATGCGGCTGAGCAACCTCTTTGGAAATGAAAAACTTGAGAGTGGATGTCAGCTATCCAGTTCAGAGGTCAAGCATCACAATCATAAGGGAAGATTGTAAACATTAAGTTATGAATTAAAAGAATTGTTTTGCAGTGGGAGAGGAGGCATGACGTGGGCTACATATTGTCAATGACAGTGTTTTTCTGACTGAATTTAAATAGTACCTTTCACTGTAAATTATGGTCTGTTCTTCAAAACTTTTTTCTTTTAAATTGCCTGAGTGCTTCAGTCATGCATAAATCATCTGATGTGATTAATACAAGTGGCAGTAATTACTGAATCTACTGTTTTGCTTATAATATAACCTGAATTTTTTCTCAAGGAAACTGTCAGCTATTTAACATCTCAGTGAGTTACAGTCCATGCCCATTTCACAGGCCAGTTTGCCAACACAGTCTTTTTGCTGGAAACTTATTTTTTCTAAATACTTACTGACTTTTGCCTTTTGGGCAAATCTGATGTTTTCCTAAGTCTCTCTTGGAAAAAAATTAAGGCCTGAGTAAAAAAAATCGGGCTTATGTGTATGTATATACACAAATATATAACACTATATAGATAGGATAGAAGTTCAATAGAGTTTATGCCACTTGAAAGGATAAGCTTTCCTAACTGTACTTTTCTTACTGGAATAATCTAGTATCCATTCTCCCTAGCAGTACTAAAAACTGAGGAAATGTGCAATATTTTTGCTCTATTAACATCTTAATAATGACAATGCCTCTTGTTACATGATATGAATATATCTCCCCCTGTAAAAAAGCTTAGATTTGTATATTGCTGTTGCAGAATGGCTCACAATTGGGCATGAATTTGTCTTTCTGGGTGAAAAAACATGACTCAAGGAAGAAACAAAGGTTGTTCACCAGTCTTTTTATCCTTTTTTAAGGATAAACATGCTTATTTATTTATTGTTATATCTTCCTTTCTTCTTCTCCTTTTCCAGACTTTAGTATTTTGTTTAGTTTTCTGCTTACTACGTGGCATCTTCTCATTATGATTACACTAAAAACACCTCCTTTATTAATTCTCATATTACCTCTAAAAGTTATGAGCCACCGAGAAGTGCTTCTTTGACCCAAGTATAACATTATTTCATAACATTTCCCAATATGATCATTAAAACTGCAGATATACCTATGAAACTCGAAAACACCTTAAGGCTGAGTTTTTTTTTTTTTTATTAATTTAATTTACCCTCAATTTTCTTTGCTGTAGGAGAAATCCATCCTCCTTCCTTAGTCTGCTCCACCTTTTTTTTGATCATGCTTCCAACCTGATAGTCTTGTGCCTGCAGGGGAAGGCAGCGTGACCAGTGCTGAATCACTCTCAAGTCTGTACAGGGATATTTCATTCAACTGTGAAAACTCATAGAATAAATTATGCTAGCATTTCTGGAGGCAAGAGGAGGAGATGCAGAGAGGTAGGAATTCACTGTTTCCATCAGTGGAAGCATTGCTGAAGCTGCTTGCCTTGATAGAAATTTCAAGAGGGTAGTGGAACATGTGGATGCTACCTTGAAAAGAGCACTAACATCCTAATCATATTAACGTGGTGAGGATTGCTTCTTCAGCCAGGTATGTGTATCCCAGCAGAGTAAACAAAGAAGCATCTATAGGGGAAGAATACGGTATTTATATTTGGTCCTATTATTTTGACTAACTAAAAAACCCACAAGTCTATTTTATTTTATGTACAGCAATGTATGTAATTTAACTTGGATTGACCTTTGACATCAAACTCTGCCTAGACACAGGAACCCAGAGCTCCATGAGGGCTTTTACAGCTGACAGCTTATTTACAGACCTCTAAAGAGACCTGCAATTAGCAGGATACTTTGAGTTCTGACTGCTTCTAAAAGTGGAATTTGGGATTGCTCAGCCACTTCTGGGATTAGGCTCTGGCCTGGTATATCCTGGCTTGTATTGCTTGTCATATGGGTAAGTACTAAATTAATTTGCAGAGAAAATCAGATTCTGATGTGGGAGTAGAGCCTGGGTGTTCTCCAGACTTCAGTGGTGACTGATCTATTCGAGCACAGAAAAACAATTTTTTCCCTTTCTCATCAAAAGGGCTTTTCAGCCACCAGAAGTCTGCAAGACAAATAGATGAGGAAGGTAGAGAAAATTATGTTGAGGGGTTTTTTGTTTTTTTTATTTCCCTCTGCTCCTTTACATGTCATCTGTGAAACCTGAATACTAGCCAAAACTCATGCCAACAATCCTATGCAGCACACTCATTTCTGAAGACACAATCTCCTTCTGATGCAAAAGGCTCATCATTCTTATTGCATTTTAATAGGAGCTTTGTTTCTTATTAAAATATTCCAAGAGTCTTCACCAGATAAATGGGGTTTTTTTTAAATGTAAAGAAGCAAAAATGTTTCTCTTGCTTTTCTGCGACTCATGTTCTGAGATTTATTTGGGATATAAGCACCACAAAACAGTCTATGGGAATGCTCACCTAGCCCACTTTCCCCTTGCTTTCAGACATCCACCATCCTTACAAAATGCAAAGGATGAGTTGATCTGATAGGGGAGAGTTTCTCAAAAGCATGCTGACTAGAGAGCAGGACACACTAGAAGGGGTCAGGCTTCATTTAAGCAGATAATTTGTCAGAAGTGAGCCAAGTCTTACTTGTGGTGTCTGTGTGAGAGGGAGAGAAAGAGAATTCAAAACTCAGGTTAGAAAACAGATGAGTTGTGGCAGATGTGACCTCAAACCTGTATCATGTTTCAGAGCATGATGTTATATTTCAGTCAGACCACGGAAATATGCTAGAAGAAGCTGAAGAGATTCACCAAGATGATCAAAGGAGGGGGAACTTCTGCTCTGAGAGTTCTCTTTAGGACTGCAGTGTAAGGGCTTCGGTCTGTGGGGCTGTGCCAATAATTAGGTGCCTCTTTCCATAGGAAACAACCTAGATGCTGAGAGCAGAAACTTAGGGTAAAGTGCAGCACAATAAGAAGTGGGACTTCTAAACCCAAGTGGGATTTGTACCAATGCAAATGTGTTGCAGGTGGTAGATGAAAGGCTGATTTGAACTTCTCTGCATGGAACTGCACTGTTTTATATAGACTCAACATCAGAAAGGAAATTGTTAAAGAAACAAAGTCAGTTGAGATTCATTGTGTATGAGTGATGGACTGAGGTGGGTAAAGAGACAGCAGCCCAACTACTTCTGTGATCTTAGATTTAGCTGTTAGCATATCTCACTTTCCCCCAAAGCAGCCCACACAATGCAGTAAATAAATTCTGAAATTCTTTTACTATAGCTAGGCTTTGTTATGATCTCTGTTTCTCTGTCATTAACTTTCTCCAAAATATATGGTCCTCATGAGTTTTCATTTATTTCTTCGGAAGAAGGTGTTTATTTTTTTTCTACCCTCAGGCTTTAAAAGTAAGTAAAAATGCAGTAAATACACTGTGAAGCCTGTAGGCTATGTTAACACTGAAACTCTTGTCACAGATGCTATGGTATGATGAAAAATTCAACACAAAATATACTGAGGACTGTTCCCTGGTACCTGCTACCCCATAGCTGTGAGGGGTTGAGCACAAGAGGACATAGCCTCAAGCTGCACCTGGGGAGGCTCAGACTGGACAGCAGGAAGAATTTCTTCATGGAAAGGGTTGTCAGGTATTGAAATGGCTGCCCAGGGAGGTGGTGGAGTCACCATCCCCGGAGGTGTTCAGAAACAACCGGACATGGTACTCAGTGCCATGGTCTAGATGACAAGGAGGTGTTCAGTCAGAAGGTGGACTTGATGATCTTGTGTTTTACAACCTTAGTGATTCTGCGATTCTGTGATCATGTCAGGGCTACCACAGAAACTTTCAGTGGCCTCATCAAGTTCACTGCACAAGAACTGTAATCACTAGTCCACAGAACCCAAAACTCTCTTGACAAATGAGGCACATCAGAACAACGATTCATTTGAAACCCTGGCAGAACTCACTATGTAGCACAAACGCTTTCCAGAAAGTTCTGTCAATATTAGCTATCTAGGTACATTCTCACAGCACTTTTTTGCCATGTTCCAACAAAAGATGCATTTCTTAAAGCAACTGTTTCATTTTGAATGAGTTTGATTTACAGACAGAGAATGTCCGGATAGATGTTTGCTGGCTCTATCTGATGGAGAGGGGCGCAAAAGGGAACTTTTCAAATAAGAAAAGGAACAAATATGATGTCCTGGTAAATTACAGGCAAGGACTGTGAGTGTTTTATCTCTTGTAAGGTGCAGCTTGATTTTGCTCTTTAAAAAACCTGTCTGATGGAAAATAATGTCTCAGGTATGAGACACTTTCTGTGCAGAACGGTGGCAAAGAAGTAGTGCACAGAAATTTAAGAAGGCTATGAAGCAGTACAAAGAAAACTAAGAACAAAATGTAAGAGTAACTTATTTAGGAAATGCCTGCTTGTTGAGAGGAGGAAAAAAATTGTGCTAGACTAGCTGTCATTTTAGCCTAAATGGCTGCTCAGGAGACAATTCTAAAAGGCTTTGAAGAGAGTTCAAATCAAGATTCTGGTTTTTTTTCTCCTAATTAGCCAGTCAGAACTAATCTTCCTGATACACCTGCATGTTAACGGCACCAGCAGAGAGCAGCTCAGGAGCAGGAAGATGCTCGTCAGCCCTTATCTCAGTGTGCCAATCCTTTGCTGCTGTGAACTGCGGGCTTTCCAAGCGCAAGTCGTGCCACAGGACACACCATAAACTGTGTGATAACAGAGATACATCGCACAAGATAGCAAGTGGACAGATATAAACAATCCTAAATTTAACTTTCTCTCCAAACTAACCCTTCTTTGCTATCAGAATACTTATAGTAGAACAGCATCAGCTAAATTTGCCTGAAGGATTTGTGGGTTTTCGCATTCGTGATTTGGCCTGCTGACAGTACGTCTATATAGTCTGTCTTCAAATTATCACCCAGAACTATAAATTACCCTTTTTCTGACAAAATAATGAGCTGAACATGGCTTTGAATGGTGGTTTTTTTTAATCCTAAACCTAATTTAGGAATATGCCCTTTTGCTAGGATACTCTCTACCTCACAATTCTTCTCTAATGAGAAACATGGTTCTGAGTTAGATCACAAGAAGGTGCAAATGTGTCTGACAAAAAGCTATGATAAAATGCAATGAATATAAATGTACCTCCATAAAACTGAACAAAATTGGCCCATATGTTAAACTGCTACATACTGATACTGCTTCTGATGTGTGTATTGCCAATTTTCCTGTGTGAAAGGGTTGTTATGCTTCCATTTTTGGTTGCTGAGTAATTGTGGGAAGTTTACTATGTAAATGAGCATGTATTGATACCTAAAAAACCTTGTTTCCAGTTGAATTAGCAATTACCTAATCAGTATACAACGGTAAATTAAACATCATGCCTCTATAGATATGGCTAAATTTTTATATTGTTGAGAAGTCACATAAAGAGTTTATTAAAGGGTAGGCCAAGTTATTTACAAATACAGGAACATCTTGCAACATTAGAAAAAAAAAATTTAAATTAAATTAGCCTAACTTTCATTTTAAGGAAACCCAAGCAGCCCAAGCAGCCTGATGGCCTGGTCCCATGTGGTTCCAGAGCTCTCCCTGCACAGCCCATGAGACACAATGGAGCGTGTTGGGTAAGCTGGCACACGATGGATGTGCCCACAGCCACAGGTGGGCTGGGAGATGGTGGTGAGAATCCAACACAGGCGGGAGCCACCCAGGGATAACTCAGCGTCTGCTCTTTCAGAGCTGTGCGTTTGTAAGGACTACACACACTTGCACGGCACAGTTAGAGCAGGAAATCAGTGAAGGGTCTTGTGAAATGCTGGGGTGGGTTTCAGGAGAATTAATTCAACGAAAAGTAAATGATTTTTTCTTTCTCTTCAAAAGGATTTATTGAAACTTGACCCACTTCTGCCTTGAACTATGTAGATGCTTAGGCTTGAGTTTCCAAAGGTACTTAAAATTAGGTTGCCAAATGTCACTGGAATTACACAAAGATAAATTATTCTGCTGAGAAGCAAGGCAAATTATCTTCCATCCTGACACCCTTACTCCCAGGGCTCCAGTACCCACTTTCCCTTAGGGTTCTTTTAGAGCCAGTTGTGGTCTCAGAAGTCCCAAGGTCAAGCAGGCAATTTCAAGAAAAAGGCAGTAAACAAAGTAGGTGTAAATAGTTACAATTTTATTGACTTTCTACTCTTTCTTCCTATATGCTGTATTTGGCACAATGGTTACTCTCAACTCAAAGCAGTGGAATGGCTTTGAGCAAAGGGGAATGATTTGAAAAATATTTAAAGAGTCTATTTGTTAACCTTCCAAACTCAAATGAAAGCTGAAAAGCTGGTAATTTTTAAAAAGTCCATAAAAAATGTAATTTCTACTGAATTTTTGATTTTTGAATGTCAAAGTTACTTGTGAAATACAGATCAATCTTCTGCAACAAAATATCATTTTTAAAATATCATTACCTTCCTGAAGTTCTGTTCCCAAATGTTGAAATGAGACACTTCGATGTGTCAGAACACTTTCCCTAGTTTCTTATTGGAAATATAGCAAAACAGATCTGATTTCATGTGCTTGTTTCAAAAAAAATGCACAGATGATGTATGGTTCTGGTGAATGATTCTGTTTAAGCCTATGAATAGATCTAATAAATACAACATCACTGAGCCTGGCATTGCTAATTTGTAGCTGTAGCTTCAAAAGTAGCTGCATTTAACTATTATAGATCAATTAAATCAGAAAAATGTAAACAACCTATTGGTTACCTCTTCTCCTTCTTCAATATGATAATCCTTCCTTTCATTTGGCCCTCCAACAAACATCACATTTAATTGATAGCGATGCCTAGAAAAGAAAGTGACATTTTTAAGCTACCTCTATTCATGATGTTCTTTATTTCATTTTTGTGGTTTTTTCAGTTCTTTTAGGACAGTGAGTCAATGAAACAATGTTGAGTGAAAAGCAACATCCAGTACCAGAACTTATAGAACCTTGAATGCATCTCTCTGCTCTGGCACTGTCCTGTTGGGTGACCTGAGGCCAACTACCTCCCTCCTGGTGTTTCAATGCCTCCAGCTATGAAAAGGGGACAGCAATAGCTGCCAGCCCTGGAAAGAGCTTTGAACCGAAAAGATAAAGAATGCCACCTAAGAGACAGAAACTAGGAAAATGGCTTTTCAACCTGAGCTGATTACGTAAAGGTAGAACTCTTAAAAGTTAATAAAGGTAAAAACACACTTTTTTGCCCCCCCACATTGGTAGAATTACCAGACATACTGAAGGTAGGAATTGCCAGCTAATATCTGTTCTGCTTACATCGTTTTTGCTAAGCTGGAACAACATTATAATGGTTTCATTGTGGTTGTGGCTATTTCAGAAAAGGAGATTGCAGGCCATTTCTTAACTCTTAAGAGCCCCAGTGTACGTTTCTCTCAGCTATCACAACAGCTATCACCCCAATTACCTCTCAGTCCACTTACACTAATAAAAAGGTAAGGTAGCTGGTTTTCCTTTGCTAAAAAGACCCCTCAAAATCAGGCCTGTTAGCTGTGAATTAAAATTTGTAGTTATGCTGTTTGACAAGTGAACTGAGGTGTGTTAATCTCTGCTTTGCAATGAGGAGGTTCTGGGCAGTAACATGGAACCAGCAGAGCCATGATCCCTTGAAACACAGGGAATAACAACAACGTGTCCCTGTGTCAGCACCTTGTAAGCCTTAATTGAGAGAGGCTCTTCTGAGTGGTTGCACATATTCAATCTGCTACCATTACACTTTTTCTTTGAAGAGTATTTAAATGATAATGACCAACACAGTGGGGACTAGTAAAGCAGACATAACAAGTAACAGCGACAAATTAGTGGTCAACTAAAACTAAAGAATTACAACGGACTGTTTTCTCCATAGGAAGCTGTATATTTTACAGCACTGGGCTTCATATCTGTATCACAAAATTGCAATGTTCCTGCATTAATGAACACTTCTACTAAAGAAGGGCATGATGATCCAAACAGTAGCAATACAGCTAATAATTAATGAAATAAATGAAAATCAGCCCTGAGGAATAAAACAGGAGAAAGGCAATCTGTGGGTATCTTGTAGTCTACTCTTAAGCTGGTTTAAGTTTTTTATACAAACATTCAGTTTTGTTATTGGTTCACTAAGTTAAAGTGAAAATACTGCTTTAAAACAATTTCTGCTCACCTTCTTTATTTGGCAAATCTATGATTAATTCTGCTATCCCATAGATTTACCTGGACTTTATATAATAAACAGGTTATGGTTTAATCATTCAATCATTAACAAATATATACTGACACCATCAAAAGATTCCAGCTATGAAATATGAGCATGAACTCCAATAGGCAAGTTTGTCCATCTTGCTAAATAAAGTTATCTGGTTACTATAGTTGCATTAAGTTAAGGAGAAATATCATAACAAAAAAAATCAGTTTCAGTTAAGACTGCCAAAATGCAGTTAGAGTACTGTAAAGGTTTCAGGGATGAGAAAATTACTTGACTGTACTATTGGTAGAATGAGGAGCTAACCAATGGACTACTGAGTTTCCAGTACTCTTACATTTCTCTTCTTATCCACATAAAGAAAATGGTACCAGCAGGTAACCTTTTAAAAAATTATAAGACTACAAGGAATCAGATAGGTGTCCTTTTGGTAAGCATCATATTCTAAACTCAGAAGAAGAGCTTTAGAAGTATCTATAAAAATCAGCTATGTCAAGGGGTTTGATTTTGCACTAATTGCTCATTTTTGAGATTAAAAAGCATTTAAACTAGCAAGACAGTGTCATTGAAATACAATGTTTTTAATTAGATGTATCATTTTCTTGTTTTCGTAAAACTCTGAAAGGGCAGTAATTCAGGAATTGAGGTTCTGTGTTGAAATCCCAAATAGGTATTTAAAAATTTTGATCCTCTCAAATGTATGGAACACAGAGTTATAAAAGCCTGAAAGCTGTAATAACTTTAGATACCAAAAGCCCTACTGACTTGCTGTGAGACCTAGTTTTTAACTGTTAATTCTCCCTTGAAACAAAAGTTTTAAGTTACTTAAATATTTTGAGGTGGTTGCCTTCCAATGAGGCAGTAGGACACAGTGAGAAGATTGCCTTATACATCTCTAGTCAGCACATAAAGGATCAAGCCTTTGAAAAAATTTTGAAAATCTATTAGTTGCTTCTTAGGAAATCACCTAAAACTTTTTGGAAAATCTTGATAGCATTTAGGTAGCATCAGGAGCAGGTGATGGGAGACTCAAAATCCATGCAGTAGATGGTTTTACTCTCCTTCTACATAGGCTAAAGCCATGTTGGAAAAATGGATTTTTTTTTTTAACTATGCAATTTTTATCACAAGAAATGTTTCTTGTTTCACTGTAACTTCTTAAAATGTTTATGGGGAAGGTCTCTGATAGATGTCACATTCCAGATTCACTCAACGTTTACATAGAACTACTGGTAAGCAGTATAGAACAGGGCAGTAATAACAAAAAAAGGTTCATCCTACTGATGAGGAAAGAAACACATGAATATTTCATATATGCAAAATACTAAAATTTTCCCATTATCACTGGTAAGCTTCAGAAATGACTATGCTTTACAAAATGCTTCTTGAATCCATTCTGGAAATGAAAGAAATGGAAACACTTATGGTGATTCAAGTTTCAGAATTTTTCAGTTCTACATCCAGCTGTAGTTTCAGCACAAGCATGGCAATAAGGATGTACTCTTTACCTTTTCTTTGTCTTGTAACCATTGCTTTGAAAAGTAACCCTTGCACCTGTGAATGGAAATTAATATCACTAATACATTATTGCTCATTCAGCTTTTCATTAGAGATAGCACTTAAGGGTAGGGCAAGAGGCATATTTTTTGATTTTTTTTAATGATTAAAATTGTAAAGAAATTTAATTAAAATTAAGAAAATGATTTTTAATTTCTTTATAAAACCATATCACTCCTTAGGGAGAATACTTTCTAATGAAAGCTTTCTGCATACAGAGTTTTAGAAAAAAATTTTAGAAAAAATTTAGAAAAAAATGTCCTCAGCTTCATTGATAAAAGAAATCCTTGTTAATATTTTGATTAGAAGGTGCCACACATTGGATAATTTACACTGGAATTTGTTCACAAGCTTGGACACAGAGGATATGCATAGTGTACATATAACTGTATAATGCCCACACTTTTTCCTTATATTAGCTGTCTCATTCAGAATACTGTAAATGGCTGTAAACTGCCTCTTCAGCCTTCCTACCCTCCTGCCTTGACAGCTCTGGAAATGCCCTGTAAACCCGCTCCTCTGGTGCCCCTGCCCTTCCTTTTGCCTTGTTTTTCAGTGATATATCCTTCTAGTTTTTGATTGCTCCTGCAGCTTTGGCTCCTCTGTGATGTGGGAATGTTTCTCAGCAGCTTTATCTACTTCAGGCTGTAATTTGGTTTTGTATATGGATGTGATGCCATCTGCTCTGATTTCTAGGAGTCTGTTGACACAGACCCTGACACAAATTCTCTTAATTTCTCACTGCCTACAAGAGACTTCGAGTTGAGGCAAGTGCCTTGTATTCAAGCTGATCTTTGCAGCTTCTGATGAGTTATCGCAAATCAGATTTCACTCACTTTCTGTTCCTTGGAACAGCACTCTGGCTGCAGCCTAAGAGGAACTACGGTTCCTTATTAATCCTTACCATGTATGCATTGTTGCAGCTTCCTCTAATAGCTAGACATATTTGTATATCTAATAACTTGGTAAAAACCCCAAAATTCTTCATTTACTTACATAAGCTTATTGCAAACAGGTGGCAAAAAGGCAGTTTTGTTTTCTTCTATCCATTTTCTTACATTCACAAGAAGCTCCATGGTCCACCAGCTATGAAACTTTTGCCTGAGATATTAGAATTTGCAGAGTGCTTCTTCTGTGAGCAAACTGCCTGTGATTCCAAACCCAGTGCTCAGGGGATTGGCTGGTAGGAGAGGTGTCTTCAGGCTGTAGCGTCAAAGGGGACAGGTCCATCAGCCAAAGGTTACTTTGTAGAGAGTGCTAATGCTCCAGAAGCTTGGCTAATAATTGACTAGAGTTTTTAAAATACATATTTTTATTGGAGAGTGGGTTTTGCCCACAGGGGGTTTCTTAAATCTCTTTACTTCATCAGCTGGAGTGAGCTGGACAGTACATCACCACTCTACAAAAATGGCCTTGTTACACAGAGTCAGCAAAATGGGCAAGGCTGGGGCACTCACCCCATTCAAGCCTAATACAGAAAGCTCCCTTGAATATTCTTAGGCTGAATATCTGGGGTATGTATATTGGTTTGAAAATACTGGGATCTTCTCCTGCCAAATACCCAAAATACAGATGTCTCCTGCATTTTTAAGACCAAGAGCAGCTGTCCATAAATGCTCATTTTAATTTGATCCACTCTGACAATGTTACAGCAGGGCTTGTGGGAGAGTTGACCCTGATTTTGTCATGCCCTTTGGGAAAGTGCAGCATATTGCCATCAAATTGCCAGGCTAACAACACACTGAGAACAAACAGACTTTCCAGATCTCTATTAATCTTTATTCTCTCACAAGTTTCTGTTCAACATCTACACAGTTGCTACAGGATTGCTCACTCTGTTCCCTGTCACCCCCACTTTTTAAAATAAAGATATCTATAAACATTTTTTCAGACTCCAAACACATGAAACAGATGGGTAAACAAAAAATCCCAAGACATTACAATATCTTAGCACTTTGCTCTTGACATATCTTAGTCTTCCATTTTTATCTATGCTGTGCTTAGTGGGTGAATGTGTATGGCTATAAAGTGATAAAATGATCTGGTTAAAAGTGAATGGTACACTCTCTCCATGGCTTGCACACATGAGTGGTGCAGCTATGGAACTGAAGATTCAGCATGATGAGCAGTAAAAAAATGGGAGTTCTTTAACTTGTACTGTTGTAACTCTCCACCAGAAGAAAGCAATGGAGTGTGAGTTTGAACTAATACTATGGTTTTATCAAGTATTTGTAAGAGTGACTCTGTTTTACCTTCGTCTCTATCACATCTTTGCAGTTGAGTTTAAATTCATTATGTAATTTATAAAACAGGAAAAAAATCCACATGTGGATTACAGTTCCGCTGTATTAATACAATCACAATGGGACCTGCAGTAATTTCCTCTGAAATAAACCCAAAGTAGTTATTATTTCATTCAATTACAAAACACCACCACCACATTATTTATTTAGCACATGGAATTTCTACCAACAGAATGGCTGTGGTGAGACACCACCACACAGCAAACTCCAAGGCCTGTTTTTGGACTTACAGACAGGTACCTTCTGGTACTTTTTGTTCTGTAGGCTGCTGGCAGTTCTGTATCTAGCTGAGAACGAAAGAGAGCTTCTATTTAAAATGCACTTTCACTTAGGGGATTAAGACCCAGATTGGCAGGACTGGAGAAGTGAAGACACTCTAGTTAATGATCATGGTTTTATAAAGCTCTACCTCATCATTAGTAACTTGCATTGCAGAGCAGGACTCCATTTCTTGGGCATGAAAACCAAGAGAATCTCCCGAGTCACAGTAGGAAAAAACACAGATTCTGTAACTGATCAAGCCAATCCTTGTTCATCGCAGTATTAAAATACCAGTTTCAACTGCAGGGCTCTTGTCCACAACCCCTACTCTAATCCCTAGTCTCCACTTTTTGCCACTGGGCAGAATACAAGGTACTATTACCTGCAGAGAAAACTTTCTCAGCTGCAGGCTCATAAAAATCCATTTTGTGTCTGGAGTGAGGTATGAAAACCTGACAGTTAGACCTACTCAAGGAGGAAACAAAGTTCATTTACAAAATTTACCATTAATATAAGGCTGAGGCTATTATCACAGGGTAGCATTTCCTGAAACCTTCTGAAAACGAGCAGGTTTTGAAAAATGAAGTTAATTACCTCTTCATGCATATAACGGCAGGGCTAAGAGATTATCTGCATGGCGTGAAAGGCTATCAAACTCTATTTCTTGTGAAGTGTATTGGAGAGGCAAAGAAAAGAACCAGTGTTGCAGTCTCTGTGAGACCCAAGCAAATAAATACATCTCATACAGCTCAAGAACTGATTTGGGCCTGGATTTTACTTGCTAGTCTGCTTCACAATGGCTCTTCACATCCATCAAAGCCTGTTCCAGCACCTGGGGTTTCTGTTCTCCCTTTTGGAGATCAGAATCTTTCTTTCTGTTCTCCCTTTTGGAGATCTGATCCTTCCTTTTATTCAAAGGTAAGGACTTGATGTGTAACCTTTTGCTGCCAGAGAAGTGCAAGAGTACTAAAGCACAAAACTGCTACATGAAAATAATTCATTTTTTGCATTGAGGTTACAAGAAAAAACTATTAGTAAAATAAAACTGCATTTAGGACAACACTTACTCTATTTTTCTCCTTTCCTCTACCACCAGATCTATTAGAGACTTAAATTTACAAGCTTGTGTCCAGCAAAAAAGATATGTTAACAAAAAACCACAAGGTAAGTATTGACACTGGGTCATATACTTATTTTAAACACACCCTCCATACTATTTTTTTCCCCCACAGCAACCTTTATGTGGTATAGAATATTTTGTTAGCATAATGATGCACTGTTAAGGGTAATGTA
Source organism: Platysteira castanea (assembly GCA_013397175.1). Lineage (NCBI taxonomy): Eukaryota > Metazoa > Chordata > Aves > Passeriformes > Platysteira > Platysteira castanea. The sequence continues at coordinate 769,657 of VYXC01006691.1, read as the reverse complement.
GGCTGTTGCTGTTTTTTGGTATGCCAACTCTACCTATGTGATAATGGAAAACTTCTCTTAAGAAATGAACTGCCAATTCTCTTCTTCTCCCTGCCAGCCACCTTCCTCAAGGATCACATACAGCAACTGCATGCTACTTCACCTGCCAATGAAATACACCACTGAAATATATTTTAGGTAATGCCCACAGTAATAATAACTGCAGAACAACTTTCTTGGCAAGTGAGAAGCATCTCCTTGCCATTCAAAAAGCATCAACTCATTTACCATGGGGATCATGAGGGAAAAGAGGTAGTGGAGTTACGCTTGGCTTAAAAAAATCTGCTGATGATAATTATGTTTACTATTTTCTTGTCACATAAGGTACGACAGATCTGATTGCAGAACAAATCCACGTCGGAGGTATACTTTAACAATATACACACAGTGTTGAACAAATGCTTATTTTCAGAGTGCCAGGCATCCCCTGTGTCGCACACAGCGGCGATGCTGCAGCCACCAACATTTAGTTTCCTGGCAGTAACCGGTCACTTTTCCCTGCGGCCTGGTCCTGAGCACGACCGAGGGTCCGTCATCTCCCCGCGGCTGCCCATGAGCGTGAGGCTGAACTCCGCTGACCCAGCGGCCAGTGCCTTTTAGCTACGGCCGTCAGGAGGCTCGGTCCCGCAGGACCCGGGGCCGGGCTCCGTCTGTCTCGTCCCCGGAGCACGGAACTGCGGGGGCCCCTCCAGCCGGCGGCGGCCGGGGCTGCCGGGGATCGCTCATGCTCCGCNGGGAGGCCGGGGCGGGAGGGCTTTGTCCGGGCCACGCCGGCGCCGTCGCTCGCCTCCTTCCCTTGCTCTCGGGCGCCGCCCTCCGCGAGTGGTGCAGCGTCCACCAGCTCCCTCCTGCCCTTCCCGCGCTGCTACCGGCGTAGCGCGGCCCGGGCAGGGAACCGGGGCGGCCCCGGGCCACCGCTGAGCGCGGGGCGCGGGCGGGATTCTGCTGCCCTTCCCCCGCCGGAGCCGGGCGAGCCCTTGATAAACCGTTCGGGAGCGGGTAGTGTCAGGGCTCCAGTGGCGCAATCGGTTAGCGCGCGGTACTTATACAGCAGTACAAAGCCGAGCAATGCCGAGGTTGTGAGTTCGAGCCTCACCTGGAGCACACAGCTTTTTGGGAGAGAAAACGGGCATTTTTTGGGACTTGACGGTGCTCCGGAGGGAGGAGGACGAAAGTGCGGGGAAAAATTATGCGGCCGTGGCGGCAGCGTGGGCCCGCTGGAGAGGGGCAGCCATTCCGCGCCCGGGGAGGTGGCTGCTGCGGGTCCCCCCGGGAGCGCCGGTGCCTCATTGCACCCTGTCCCTGCACAGTGACAAACGTGTTCCTCCTGAGGGCTGCTTGTGACTGAGACCTTGCAGGAAATAAAGGTTATTTTATACCGTGTCCCACACGGAGTGCAAGTAAACGCTTCGACTGGTGTGATCACTACAACCGAACAGTAACTACATCTCTCCATTTTGCTTCATTTGGTGGTGACAGTCTTTGTATTTGCTTATTACCTTGGTAGTGCTTTACAAATGCACGCACTGTAGCAGGAAGGAAAATATTTCAAATAATTTCTGATTTCACCACTTAAGAAAAGCAGCAGGGCCATAAGAAAAGGGCAGCTCCCTAATGGAGGAGGTTGCAGGACACTTCCTGGATGTGTAGGCCCAGATCTTGTGAAGTCTTCTCTAGTTAACACCTAGTCTGCTGCTTTCACAGTGCAATTTATATCAAAAAGTTCAATGAGGCCCTCAAGGTCATGCAGCCAGAGGTGCTTCTATTGCCCTTTATCTGTACTGCAGGCATTAACTCCCTGAAGTGCCACTTCAGGGTTTTTAATTATCCCCTCTTCTGTCTTCGGGTTACCTCTTTGTCCCCTCTGAATTTTGCGTTAACTTCACTGCCTTCAATGCCAGTGTGGTAATCCCTGAAGCAGGTGCCATACTGGTATAAGGAAGTGTAAACTAACAAGAGAGATCTGCAATGTATCAAAGAGTGAATAAAATTAATCTTTTACTTGCAATGAGTTTCATGTTTTCTTTTTCATGCCGAGATATCCGCGTCCCAGTGCTGAGGAGTACAGACAGTACAGAGGAATATTTGCACAAGTACTGGGAATACTAAAAAATGAAAATGCTTCTTTTGTGTAACTGGGGGGGGGGGCAAGCCCAAATCATAAATCCTTAGAAGAGGGAGCGGGACTCCATTTTTTGGACAGAAACCTCTTAAGAAAGAATGGGGACAACACTACTTCCTTTCCCTTCCACGGTGTGTCTCCAGGAACAGGCAGCAGCTCCTGCACCCTCACGCCAAGGAGGAACTGCTAGTTTGACGTTTGGGGGCTTGCTCTGGCATGCTGGGTGAGTGATTGCACAATTTCTGCCACATTCAGGATGCATGAAGCAGATGTCATTTGTTGCCTCCACAGCTGTTTTGTGACGTGCCACTGCAGTGCCAGAGAGCAGCCAGGACATGCGGTGGGAGAATATGGTGCTGTGACCTTCTCCAGAAGATCTGCTTCATCCCCCTTAGTCTTTACCTCGGCTTTTACTGATTTTTGTCTTTACTCTGGAAAAAATAAGAAACAATTCCTACTTGAGATGACACTTGTTTGCGTTTCTGCCCCTCCTGACGGGCAGACACCTGTGCCTGACACCTGAACAGCAGCATATTCCAAGGTGTGCATTTCACCCTGAAAATCATACTAAATCAGGACAATTTATGTGGGTTTACTGGAAATCCCAGTAAAATGAGAACGTTATTTATCTAATGGCTGTTTACAACATAAAGCGAACGGCTGCCAAAGCAAGAGGCCTTCCTGCAGGAGGCAGGGCCGTGAGGTGGGGTGAGGCCCAGGGCAGCCGGCTGTGGGCTGGCGGTGGGGGCTCTCCTCCTGCCCAGCCCTTGGCAGGGCTGCAGCGGGGCTGGCACCGCGGATCCTGGGCGGGAAGGGTGCCGTGCTGGGCTGAGGTCAGTGATTTCCACCTCATTCCTTCCCATCTGCCGTGGGGAGGTAGAGGAGGTGAGCTGTGTGCCCCTGGGAGGGGACGAGACTTGGACCTGGGCAGGGTTTGTCCAGGGTGTGCGAGGAGCCTCTTGTTGTGTGGTGCTGAGCTGGGCTCCAGCATGGCCGCAGCAGCTCTCACGAGGTGAAATGAGGAAGGCCCTGGCCTGTTGCTTGCATTTGCAACTTTTTCCTGAAAATTGAGTGTCTTGCAGGCTTATGAGAAGAAAGCATGTTTTTATTATGCTAAGTGGCCTTTTTACGAAGATTTTTGGTTCTCATTTATTGGTCAGTGCTCTAATGCTACTTGGCAGCAGCTTATGTATAGAAACGTATATATTTATGTATACTGGTACACGTGGGCATAAAGACATCTTCACGCCGTTATGGGAGAGTTCCTAATGCCTGTGTGTAAGCACTAGCTTATTTTTTAAATCTTTAGTATAGCCATGTGATATATTTGGAAAACACCTGTGTGTGAGGGATGCAGAGTGCCAGCTGCACTATGATTGAGGGAGACGTAATCCCTCCTTCCCTCTTCCTCCTCCTCCAAATAGTAATATGGTTCACCTGTGCCTTGTTTTCCTTTTGAAAGCCAAGTACCAGAGGCTGTGCTCCTTCCTTGAGCCACTGCTCAGTGTTCCTCACTTCCCTTGTAGGTGGTAGCTGGGTGAGCCCTGGTCTCAGCCTGCTGTCACCTGGCAAGAGACTTTTTGGGCCCTGGATGCTCCTGGAAGTGTATTTAGGAGAAGAGACCTCCCTATGGTAAGTCTTCCACGCTGCCTGACTTACCTAGGCGCCTTCCCCATTTAACTTCTGTTTCTCTGTTAATTTACCTGATGTGGGTGACATGCTTGCAGGCCTGGATCTCCCAAATTCCTCTGAAATTCTTCCAGAATCCTTTTTACAAAGGTCCCACTTCTTAAAATTTGTGTTGTACTTTGTTAAATGTTGAGTATGGACTATGAGTGTTCTACAGACTTATTCTGCCTGCTCTGAGTTCCCACTGGCTATAGAAAGAAAGAGGGCTTGCTTATAGATATAGGAAAGCTTTATGTGTGCTGCTTATTGATGGAAGGAGAATTTTCAAAGATGTAGCTCTTGCCTGATCTCAGAGGATTAATAACAATCAGGTTAGGGAGCAGGTTTTGTGTTTATCCCCATATGATCCTACTCAACCAGGGAGTCCCACTGCAATGGCAGATGTAGGATTAAGAAAGAAAGGCTTATGCAGGATAGACTGTTCTCATGTTTATTTCTAAGAGTGGGAACTCTTGTCCTTGGCATGTTAGTACAGTTGTGATTGTGAGGTTCTGAAGAGTTTGCTTAAGTTAAGTGACTTTAAATATAAAAGTCTGGAACTTTCCATAATATTAAGGGTTGCATATCCTTAAAAAAATGCCTATTAAATCCTGTAGTAAGGGCTTGGCCTACCTAATTCTTATGATATCAAAGTAATAAATACTTAGAGTCTTTGCAAATAGTAAACGGCCGATGAATGTCTGCTCTTTATAGCTTTTCCCAATAGATGGCACTATGGTCCCACAGAGCGAAAAAGACCAAAGCAAAACATTCCCAGACGTCCTAAAAATAGAAACCACTTGCTGAATGCTCTGTTGTGCACTGCAGAGAACAATAGGCCAGAATTCCAAAGGTTGCTAAGAAAACAAAGTGCACTGGAGGTATAGATGCATTTTGGTGTTGTTTTGGGTTCCACCACCACCTTTGTCCTTTTTATGTAACATTTTGAGGACCTTTCTGAAATTAAAATCAATTGATCCACTGTGTTTGGAATGACAGGGGTGAATGGGGTGTATCATGTTTTTTTAAGTCTCTGTGAACTCAGTGCTGTGTCATTCCGGTGGAGCAGGCCTGAGTTAGATTCTTTTAAACAAATTTTTTGCAGAATAGCTGATGTTAGAGGTTCTAATGCAGGGCTGCCTGAAGTCCAGGTGGCTGCTTCCCACTGTGGAGAGAAGGGTACGGAGGCTGCTGTGGAGGTATTGGGCTTGGAAACAGTAGCTGGGAGGAGAGGAATGAAGTGTAGATGCTTGCAAACTGTTTAGGAGAACTCTTTGAAACCAAATAGAAATATTCTGCTTTTGTGGAGAAAAGATAAGGGCAGTGAGAAAAGGAGGGGAAAAAGTTCATGTGGAAGCCTCCTTGGGGAAGAGAAGGGCTGAGAGATGAGGGGGACAGTGCGGCTGATGCAGGCTGATAGAAGGTGAAGTGAGAAGAACTTGTAAGAGAAGTAGAAAAGCAATCTCACAAAGAGAGACTTCATGCACTGCTCTCTGAAACTGGTGAAGGGGATGCTACAAGGAGGGAACAAGAATAAAAGAGGGTGTGGACACAAAGAAGGAGAAAATGGGAGAGTCAGAAGAACATAGGTAATGCAGTTTTTAAAAAGAATTTTTAAAAAATCCTTCTGCCTGGCTGTAGCAACATGAGTGTGCTGCCTAGGGCAGTGAAAAACAAATGAGTAAGTGTTAGCTAGTCTAGCCAACCTAAGATGGAGCTTCTGTAGAAAGCAAATTGGTCTGTACGTTTTGCTTGAGCAAACAGAGAACTCAAGAGGCAGGTTTTTCTTCTCTGTGTATTTTGAGTGGTTACTTTAGTGTGGCAATATAAGAGACCCCTTGGTCTCTAGGGTTTGAAGCTGGTGTTAGGAGGGTTAGAGAGCTCAGCTTTCTGGTTTGGAAAAGGAAGGAAATGGACAATCAGTCCTGGATTTTGTGCCCATTTAATTTTCTTGCTTATGCTGAGTTTGCTGTGTTAGGCTCTGCTTTTAAGGTGGAAAAAGACTCTTGGTTTCTTCAAATAGTTTTGGTGCAGCCTAAATATTTGAAACCTTGGAGAAGTCTCAAAATACAGCAAAACAAACTAAACCAAACCCAGAGGAAGAACAAGCTGGGGAAGTGGCTGAAATGGAAGGGGGTAGTCAGAGAGTCTGTATTTATGAATTTTGGGGAAGGGATGCTCCCTTGAAGTAGGCAGTTGAGCCTGTACTGACTGCTTTAGTTCAGAGATCTTTATACATGGGGTAGCAGATTTATGGCAGTGTGAAGAAATACTTCTGGAAATTTTACTATATGTATAATAAAGCACACATTAGGAAGATTGTAGAAGAAGATAAAGCAATAATTTTAAAACCTGTCTTCTGAAAATATGGTGAAAAATTCTTAAGAGGCAATTGTGCTGGAAGTCATGTGCCTGCACTGTGTAACTTAGAGACTTAGATGGTTTACTAGTTTTGTGAAGAGAAGCTGTTAGTCAGTAAACATGAACATTCAAAATCAGTAGTGAGGTCTCAGAGTCAGTTGACTTCACTGTTTGCATTTATTTTCTATTTATCCTACCCACTGAGATAGGAATGAGAGTTGATTAACTACATGTCTTAATTTTAGGCACCATTTATATGCTGTGTAAAGGATCTACATCTGTCTTTAAGGAAAGACACATCATACTTGTGCCAGCGCATTTAAAAGCCATTTAATATTGAAAAGCTGCTAACAATGCAAGTTTATNTAGCTGCCCCCCGTCTTTTTTTTTTTTTTTTTTTTTTTTTTTTACTCTGTTGTGTCACTTGGAAGTGAAAATATGTCTGTCTCAGCTCTTAGGGGAATTTTGTAGGAAACTGATGCTGGATTTAAGGGTGCTTTTGAGGGTGTCTGTATTAGTGCCTAGATCCAGGTTTGGGAAGTTAATCTCTTTCATGCTGTGGGCCACTCTGCACCTCTCTCTCCTGACCTTGCTTCTGCCCTACGTTCCCCCTTCATGGGGGGGACTCGGCTTCAAAAGCTAAACGGTTGCCTTGAAGCTGGCACTGTTTCAGGGAAGGTGAGAAGCATCCCTTCAGATGCTTCCCTCCCCATACTCCCAACTGCCTCTTGAGGGGTTCAACTCATCTCCCACTTTGCTCAAGTGCTCTAAGGGGTTTGCCCTTCGACAGGAGCTCCGCACCTGTTGCTTTGTCTCGATACAGCTTTGACTGTGCTCCTGTAAATCCCTGATGAAGGCAGGAAGTGCTGCACGTCCTGGGGTGTGTGGGAGGAGCTGCATGGACAAGGACTGCTGTAGGTGCTTGCAGCTCAGGCCAGCTCAGTGGCCAGACCTTTGTGTCCCTGACACCTCAGGAGTGCTTGTTCCTGCTTGAGGCTTGCGAAGTCAGTTAAGCTTGGTGGCTGTGTCCTGTTGAGATCAGTGCCAGTAAAAAATGCTTACATTCAGACCTGCTGAGATTTATAGGTGCTTGTGTATGTATCATGTATTTAATTCTCTAATAGCTTTGAAAATTTGACTCCTAATATGGAACTTTTTGCAAGGCCTATAGGGGCCTCCATATATTTAAAGTACTGCTGTGACAGATAGATGTATCTAATTGTGTCTGTCATTCTTATTGAGCTGTCCTGCACCTGCTAACCTAGCCAAAAAAATACTGCATTTTATTATGATAAAGGAAATGCTTGGTTATGCTACTATTTTTCCATTTCTTAACACACAATATCTTTGATTTTTTTTTTTTTTCTGGAATTGGAGACTTTTGCTTCATTGTGGGTACTAGGAGTGCAGTTGTGTTTCTTTGTGTTTGAGGGCAAATATATTTAATAAAAAACCAGGGTAATTATCTGTAGGTTCCTAATAACTGTAGCCCTTCGACAGAATTCTTTTCACACTTGGACAAATTTTTAGAGCTGTTTAGGAATGCCTGCCTGATGTTGGTGTTCGTCTGCCTGATTCTAAACATCTGGGTATTGTGAAGGATATCTAGCAGACAGACCTCTTATTGCAAATGTAGTGTATTTGAAGTGTTTTTGCAGGAGTAACCTCTGTCATCTGAATACTTCCAAAAGTAGAAGCCAACCTGTCAATGAGTCAAGATTGAAGTGACCGTTTTTAAATGTAGTATTAATGTATAGTACAAGTGTGTGCATTTTCACCGAGTTCTGTGAATTTGCTTCATGTTCCATAAGAGGATAAAGTTTGGCCCAAAGTAATGGGAAGCTTATGTCTGGCTGCAAGGAAACCAGGAAATTTATGGGGCTTTAAAAGTATGACCCACTGCAATATTCAGTATGTGTGATTTTTGGCATGATTCAGCAGTAAATACTAGTTGAAAACAGAAGCACAAATTATAGGGTAAATAATTCAGACCAAAAAGAGGCCTGCCTATGCATACATGGTAAAGGAAATGGAAATAGAACCACAAAATACAATTGCTGGGAAGAACACCAGCAGTTTGGAAAGGTCACTGTTAAAACTGTGGAAATGGTCTTCCTGCATGACACCTGAAATGAGAGGGGCATAATGATCTCCTTTGTATGTATTTGTGTGCACTGACCAGTAAATCGTGTGAGGCTGCTGCATTTGGCAGTCATCGTTTTGGAGAGGACTTTCTGTTCTGTGGCCGCTGGGTGGGAGGATATAATGGGCACAATGCTCCTTCGGTCCTTCAACTAGTGTCTTAGACTTGACTTCTAAAAGCTTTTTTTCTTGCTATTTCTTTTTTTTTTTTCTTTTCTTTTTCATTGGTAGCGGCATCATGCGCTGCAGGAAGAGAACTTTGTACTGAATTGTTTTTCTGATCTTTCCCTTTGTGTTTTATGTATTATTTAAATAGACAGCTTTGGCTGCTGGTATAAAGCAGCGCTTGGTTCCTGCTCTAAGCATAGAGAGCCACCCAAGCAATATTCCTAGATGCCATTTGGTAACATTTTTACCTTTTGGAAAAAAAGAAAAACCCAGTAGTCAAGGTAGTCCCAACAGATGTGTTTGGCTGTCACTATGGCAGAGTGATTTGGCTTCCATTTGCTTCATTTGGCATGAGGAGTACCAGGTCACTTCCACAAGTGAGAGGCAGATGAAGGCAAATAGCAGAATAAACCATTAGCGCAGTAAATTCCTTGCATGGACATCTTTTAATTGTTCTTAGAGCATAGATTGCCTTGGCTTACTCTATATCAGGCTTTTCGCAACTGGGATAGGGTGTTACTAGTGTGTGACCTGTAGAGCCAGGAGCTAAGGAGAACAGCCAGCAGCCCTCATGAGATGTGACCCATGGTGAGCTGTTGCTTCAAGATTGCTTCCTTGTGTTGTGTTATAATTGGAAAACTACAATTCCTTGATGTCTCCAGTGAATGCTGGTTTGAAATATACATTGGACTGTATTTAATTTTTGTATGGAATATTTCTACAAATTAAGTAGTTTGTTTTCTCAGGAAGCTCATCCATGGTATAATGGGGTGAAAATTCTTGTAACTTACTCTGTTAAATGACTGCTGGACAATATAAGCAATTGGGGTTTAAGGGTCAGTTCAGAAAGTAACTTAGACCAGAAGTTTCCAATAACAATTGTGGCTTGGATACAGTTGAAATAAGAACAACACATCTAAATTCAATTGTACTTGCATTGGCTAAGTAATAATCTCAGAGAAGATATGCACAATAGGCATTGGAGACTAACAAGTCATATCCTGAAAGAAAATTATAACTGATACAGACAAAGTGGGGAAAAAACTGGTAGTGATTACTAACTATGAAAGTGCTGGTCTTAGCTGTCTCACTCAATAAATAATCCTGCAGGGGTATTAGCAGCATTAGTAGTAGTAGCATTTGGCCATCTGGCTTGGCTTTTGTGGGAGGTTTAGAAAAATAAAATAAAATACCACTGTTAGTGGAACTGCATCCATTGAAATCGTAGGAGAACTTGGCCCTGCCTTTTCATGTTCCCATTCATTGTGTGCTGTACTTGGATCCTGTGCTTGGATCGCATGTGATCATTTGATTCTGCAGATATTTTCTTGCTGTTCATGGACCACACCAATGGTCTGTGAAGTCCTAGTTGGTGGTCGGTTCAAGTTACCATGCGTCAGTCTAACTATGCTGGTGGTTTGCAGGAAACTGTGAGGTGACTTCAGACCTACAAACCTTTGTCCTGTAGTATTGGTGGCTGCAGCTTCAAGCTCGTGTTGCCTATTTCACTGTGCACAAAAAAAGCTCTGCTTCTGCCTCTTGTGTAATCAAATCTACTGACTTTAACTGTTCCTTGGCTTGGAATTGTAAACATGAGTGGTGATCTGGCAAAAATGCTTCTTGCTCATTCTACTGAGTGAGTATTTATGAGCTACTCTGACTAAATGAGTCTTTGCTGTAGCTCAGTGTCCCTGTGACTGTTTCCCACGTGTGCTGTTTGTCTCTTGTTTCACTGATAAGCTCTTCTCATCTCGTGTCTGTGTTAAACAATGTAAACATTCACAAGTTATCCACTGAAGTATAAAATGCTAGCATACTACATCTCATCTTTTTCACTGACATTTTTTTCCTAAAATTTCACTTTCTTCATCTTGTAGGAAAATGAAGCTAAGGATGAATGTTTAAATCTCTGAGCAAAGGCTATTTTGCATCTTCGTAGTGCTACTGCTAGAACTAAAACCATCTTGAAATATGCAGTTGAAAGTGTTCCTTGGTGTGTGATTTGTATCATAATCAAACTGACAGACATCAGTGGAGGACTTAAAAGTTTATGCTTGGAATTAAGTCCAGTAAACTGCTTCTGGAATCTCCTGGTAATTTCCTTTTATCAATATAAGTGATGCAGCATGAATCTATTGTAATTACTGTGGAGCTGCACCAAATTAGATGGTATGATTGAGGCTTGAATTTTTCCAGTGGATGTTCTGAAGAAATGAGAGATAGTAACAAAGAGGGAGGCTGTGTAGCGTTCATCATTTGAGGAGTTTGTTTGTCCCCCTGTACACAGAAGAGACCTATTTCTTCTCTACAGTGTTCCCCATTAGACTGCTTTCAATCTGTTCAAAGTGATTATCAACAACTACTGTCATTGAGTAGTGATATATTATAATTCTGTTCTTGCTTCAGTGCAAGGCATAGACAAATCAGGCTTATACTGCGAAGCATCTGTATCTGGTAAAGCCATGGGTGACTGAACTCGGTGCTGTGGCTCACACACTTGATTTGGTACACTGAGAAAAACTGAGGTCCATGTCCACTCAGCTAGGCAGGGTTATTTCAGATTTATAGTGGTGAAATGGGAACAAAAGTATCTGGCATGCACTTTAAAGAGTTTATCCAGGAGCAACATTTTGTCTCATTTATCTGAGAAGTGCTAATCAAACAGCAGAGCCCAGGGCATGAATGTCAGACTGCTTCATGGGTGGTACTTGTGCAGGACAGCCCGGGCCATAGGAGAGCTCTGTACACCTGTCTAAATTTAGTTACCACGGCTAATACAGGTCACAGTGAAAACGACATTGTGGGACTTGGACAGCAATTCTTCTGAGGTAATTTTTTTCTCTTTAGTGACTTTTGCTATATGAAGGACTTTGGTATCTCCCACAGCTGAAAAATCTTGACTCTTGGCAAATGAAATGAATTTGTGCAGTTACAGCAGGCCATATCCATCACTTGGAAAGGATGACTTTTTATTCCATGACTAGATATGGCGAAATAAAAAAAACAGGGAAAAATATGGACTTGGAGTTTCCCAAAAAGTCAACCACCTCTGAGTGTAGTCCTGGAACACCAGCCCAGTCTGCTGAAGGGAAAGGTGTCCACCCTAATGCACAACTTTGCCATTTTGCATAGCCAGGGGAAGCTGCAAGCTTGGATGTCCTACTCCAGATTTGTCACTAGTCATGAAACATAACTTTTGGAGCCTCCTGTTGGCGGAGAACCTTCTCTAAGGCTGTGGTGCAGCTCTGCGGGCAACAAATGGAAACATCAGTTATTACCAAGAGGTGGGTGGCCATCCCACTCGAGGGAAATAGAGATGCTGTACTTGAACACAGTTGACCTTGTATCTGTAGGCACAAATTCTCGATCAAAAAATACTGGTTACCCTTCCTCGAATTGATCAGATTAAACATGTCTAAGTAACTGCTTAGAGTGCTCAAAATCCTCCCAACTCGAACAACACTTAAGACCATTAATACAAGCAACTTTCAGTAGATGGCAGCATTGCACTCTGTAACTTTATTTTTCTGTCTGGTTTTGCAACTCCTGACTACTTGGGCTGGCTAGAGACTGCCGGCTAAGTACCAATCTAAACCCACTTCTAAAATGTTTTGAAATACAGGTCTTAGTAGATTATGATAATTTGGTATTGTTTCAGACTTGGGGGTTTCATATGGAAGATACATCTCTGCTGCATAAGAAAATATACTGAAAAACAATGCGAGTACACCTAAATCTTTTTTGTTAACTGTCTAAGTAACTGCTTGGAGACAGAGGAAGGCTGTTGGAGAAAATTGTTCTTTGCAAAAATATTAGCAAGTTCCTTATAGATGTAAGAGTTCAAAGTGGAACCATGAGTGGGGAGCTTGTAAATGACTTCCTGCATATAGTCCTTAAAACTACAACACTCTCCCATACTTTCTTTAGAAAAAGGTATGCTGACTTTCCTAATGCTTTTTGTACTATACATTTAAACACCATGCAGTCTCGTATGAGAGTCCATACCTGGGCAGACATACGAGTGAACATACCTTTATTAGAAGTTATTACTCTTTGACAGTGTTTAAAGGTTAGGATGCAGTAGTTAATTTTTGTCTGTGATTACTCAGTTAAGAATATTGCTTTGTATACAAAGCATGTGTTTGATTGTGTGTTCAATCTGGTTGATTGGAGAGGTTCTTCCCACCTCTCCCACCTTCACTGTTGATTCGTCAGAGTTCCAGGGAGGCTATGGAGGAAATGAAAGCTCTTCCTGCTACAAAAGGAAAGGGCTATGTACAGAGGCCTCTTCACAAAAAACCCTTTTACTTCCAGATAGTTATCTGTCTGACATGTACTATTCTATACATAATCCTAAAATGCTTAAGAGATTTTTTTGTGTGTGTGTATTCTCTTAGGGAGAATATAATGCTATTCTTAGGTTTGGCACAAGATGCAGTTTGAGTGCTGTGCTGCAACCATCTAACACTGATGTAAATGGTAGTGCTAAGCACAACGCTATAATAAATAGAAACTAGGTCAACCATTGCAACCATTCAGAGATTAAAAACATACTTCTCTTGCCATTCGAACTTGCAGTTTCTTGAGTGGAAACAAGTATATTGATATCAATGAAGTTAGTGGTCTCTTTGGGAAGCTTTATGCACCTAGTTCAGTTTGGCTCCAGAGTGAATGAAGGAACTTTCAGACTTTCTCTCTCCTTTCTTTTTTTTCCCATGTAGAACAAAATAATAGTATAAGTAAGCAAAAGTTCAGACTGATTCATTTGGGTTACTCTCTAGTAGTGTTCTGCCTTTTGTCATACAAATGAACCACAATGGGAATTTTGACTTACTCTGGGGATTTTTAAAGTCAAATGAGAATACTGCAAATACCAGAGTAATTTATCAAGATGGGTGGTTTCTCTGCTAGATGCTGTCTGGATGTGACTAGCTTGGTATTCTAGAAGAAATTAAGCATGTTCAAATCTCACTTGTATGGGAGAATGTCAGGAACATCAGCATCATGGGAACTGGTGTTTTGAAGTTAGAGGGCTCCTCATTCCAGACACATTCTCAGAAGATGATCTGGTGATCAGAGTCTGTCTAATGCACACTTGCTTTCCCCCTCAAACAGCATGGAGGCGTTAATGAACACAGCTTGTGTGTTGTGGAGTAGAAATGCGTGGCAGTGGACTTTTTTGCCTACCTGGATTCCCGTTGCAACTTGAGCAGAGTAGTGAGAATTGGAACTAGTTTCCTGTCTTCATTATTGGTTAAACAGAGCTTGCATAAGCCTGTTTAAAACAAAAAGCAAAAGCAAAACAAACAAAAGGTTGGTTAATATTGCAGGAGGAAGTCCTTTGAAAGTACTAGTAAAAGTAATATTTTATCCTTTAGAGGGTGCATTGAGAGACTGGGATTCACTGCTGTGTGTGGATATACTGTGAAAGGGTATCACTGGGTGTCTTTCATCTTGGTCACATTTTAAAGCTATGGTGTGAAGATTTGGGATACTTTTGAGTCATGCATTACTTTCTGATCCCTACAGTTAAAGATGTAGGTTTGTTGTGTTCTCATGCAAGGGAGCAATGTGTGCTTTGTAAAAAGCAGTCAGGATTGTTTGTCTGGTGTGGTAACATCCCCCTCCCCCAGAACAGGGAGGGGGCTCTCCACTGCCTTCCAAAGGTCTAAGCCAAATAAATGTCAGGAGGTTTTTTGGTCTTGGAATTAAATCAGACCATCCATCTCCCTTGTCTCTTTGGGTATTAAGTCTGTGAGATAAGTCACTCTTTCTAAGACAGCATTCACAGGTCACTTCAGAGTGTTGCATAATTTTTCATCTTTTTTTTTTTTTTTAATGAGACTCAAGGACTCTTAAAAAAACAAAAGGCAACAAAGAACCAGACAAAATGGGAAACCCCTCTAGCCACAGAAGTGAGGTCTCACTGTGACAGATTTGTCCTTCCAGCTACGTGGACTGTCTTCCTTTGAGCAGTTTTGGGGAAGGCAGCTGCTTTGGGTGGCTTCTGCTCCTGGAATTTTATCTGTAAGAATGTCTTTCACTGTATGTTGCTCTGGTCTTTCAACAGCCTTTTATATCAGGAAAAGTTACACCACAGCAAGAGTAGATTTAATGGTGTATTAATTTCTGGTGTCACTTCAGTAACACTACAGAGCATATCCTGAATCTGAGATAAAAGCTTCAAGATGAAAATGATCTTCCTCGTCTGTAAAATGCTCTTCTTAACTCTGCTTTTTCAGCATTGAATGATCATATTTTTGTATTTTAAGGAAATACTGGATTTTCTGACTCTGGTCTCAGAGAGTATATTATTAACAGCTTAAATAATCTTGATTATTTTTGAGATACCGAGCAACACTTTGCAAATGAGTAGAATGTGAGCATATTTTGAAGGTGACGTGGCTGATGTCATAATCAGGGGCTTCTCCAGGTGATTTAGAGGATACTTACCATACCATGGTTTAAGTTCTGGGTGTATAACTGAATGTGGGACATGAGTTCTGTGTGGAACACTCAGCATTCAGGGGTTATATACTACCAGTATGTCAGAAGATGCCATCAGTTCCCTCCTTAATACTCCTAATGAATTAATTTGTAGTTTTGGTGGGCTTTTAAATAGCAAATAAGCTTGCAGTTTTCTGGATAAAGAATTTGATCTTTGTTTGCCAAATACTTTATTTCTTAGATGATTGTCATTCTTCCTTATGTTTCCTGAGTATAAAGTAAATGTTGCTCACTTACATGTTCAGGAAAACAGAATAAAAGGTTGTCTTTCATGTGTTACAGCTCTGTGATAGTTATTTGCATATTGTATACATTTTAGAAGCAACCTATTCAAATAGCTGTGTAAACCATTCAGAAAGACTCCTTTAGGCTCTGTTTGCTTTTATAGTGAAGATAGTTTAGGAATTGTTTCTTTTTAAAGGATTAATATCTTTAAGAACGTGCTTTCTAAAGAATTCCTTTTGTTTTCAAAGTGGGACAAAATCGACTGGCAGACAGGCTTTCAAAGCATCTCAGTTCTGGTGTACTTTGGAACTTGCCTAAAGAAATGATTTCCTGATCTGTACAGCCAACATTTCTTCAAAAAGTAACTTTTAATAGCCTGCTAGGAAAACTCTCTGCAGTGTTTGGAAAAAGGAGAGAACTCTATATCTGCTAAAACAGAGAACTGGGCTGGTAACTTTAAATATGATTAACATGCTGAAATTATACAAATAGCATCACAAAACTCAAAATGTGTTCTACCTTTCTAGAAAAAGTAAATTATGGCATACTGGGATTTCTTTGTTGTGTATTTGTGTGCTGGTTTTGGCTGGGGTAGAGTTAATTTCCTCCACAGTGGTTAGTATGGGGCTGTGCCATGTTTTGTAAAAAAATTAACAATTTAATTAATTTAACAAAAAAAGTGTTTTGGAAAAATGAAACAGTTTTTTGCAAACAGTGTTTGATGCAGTGAGGAGGAAAAACAAGGATGGTTGATGGAGGTTATGCCTCAGTAGTTGGATTGGTAGAGCTGGTAAGAGCAGCCAAGTTTTGAGGTGCACGAGGCTGGGTGCCTGGATGTGTGTGGGAAGCGTTGGGCTGCTGAGCTAGAGGGGGAAGGTCACAGGTCAGATCACCTCTGTGAGAGGGGCTGACGGCTGCTTCTGGAGCAGGAATGACCCTTGAGACAGAGGGGTGCTACTGAGGAAGGAGCTCTTCTGGTGTGGGAAAATGTTCCAACATGTGGAAAGGTGTGCAGCTTCTGTTTGTGGCTGGAGGAAGAGGTGGAAAGCTGGGGAGACACTGCTGCACCTTTTTTTAAGTGGGTGGTGTAGTACCCAGTCCAGCTGAGACTTTCACTTTCTAGGATTACTGCTTAGTGGAATAGCATGAAATTGTGATGTAATATATTATATGAATCAATGTTATTTATATGTTACTGAATGAGGAAATCTAAAGATTTTTAAACATCCAACTCAGGTTGGATGGAATCAAAGAAATTACTTATCCTGTTTCGTCTGCAGCAAGAAATTTGTAATAATCACTGATGGAAGGGTCTGGTTGGGACTCTGGTTCTGTGTACTGGAATGATTTTTGTTTCACCCTCAGTGAGAGATGAAGTATAGAAGTGTTTCATTTTTCCAGCCGGACAAACAATAACCACATGGAGAGGATCAACCTTCAAGTGTTAACTTTCAGCTAAAGCTGTAGGTCAAGCTTTTTTCTGTGGTTTTCCTTCTTGTCTTATCTGCAGACATTTTCTGTTTGTTGGCTGTTCCAGCTCTCTACTGTTACCTCCCACAAATACTTCACAGATTTTGCTTATGCATCCCTTCAAAATAAAGACATAATATTCCCTTCTTGCTGATAGGGAGGGGACAAAAAGCAAAGGGATCTTTGTTTTTTTGTAGTCAGGTATTTAGTATATGAAACTCTTCTTGGTAAGAACAGAGGTAGAATAAAAGGATTTGGTTGAATGATTTTTTCCTTATTACAGTTCAAAAATCCTTCAGTTTTGTTATACTGCAGCCTGCAGTTGTATATAAATGTTGCAGTGGGAGTAAGAATAACAAAAGTAGTACTTATTATTCTAGAAACATAGGTTTTTAAAGTTGTTCTTGGACAACTGCTTGCATCTTCTGAAAGATCCTGGTTACCAGCAGGAAAGCATCTTCATGGCAGACTCAGCTTCTAAATGAGAAAATGGAGCACCCCGTTATCTCAGTTGTGTAGTATGAAAGCAGGAAGTGTGTATTTAAAGTTAATTGCTCTGGAATTTGTTTAGGCCTGTATTTTTAAGTGATGTTTTTAATATCTAGACTATTTGTTTTAAAATCTTAATAAAGCCACGTGTCTCATATCTAAATTCAGGCAATCTGAAACTCATTTCATTAGGACTCTGTAGAAATATGAGGTGATGCCTACACTGTTATCCTTGCAGGATATGGGAAATCAAAAGCTTATCTTCACAATGAAACTGTAAATTGGGTTAGTGAATTTGTAGTATTAGATAATACTGTGTGGCTGATTTTTCTTTTTTATTTCTTCTTTCCCTCCATTCTGGAGTTGCATCAGAGTAAATAATAGTATACAGAACCTTGTTATTACTGTACTACATTCAACCCTCATTGCAATTCAAACCTGTATTCCTTTTGCATTGAAATTTTAAGCCATGGCCATCTGATTCTGGGGTGGGACCAATTTTACCCTTCCCTTTAATTGAGAACAACAAAACCCCTCCATAAACCTGAAGGTATATTTTTCCTGACAAACAAAAGAGAATTATGCCAGCCCCATGCCTGTGTTAACTCTGACATTTAATTCAGAAGGGGACCAAGGGGAAGTACTACTGTGGAAGGATATGCAGATCTGAAGACCAAACAAATCTTGTGGCTGCACACATCTACAGAGCCAAGGGTTTCTCAGAAATAAGAGTAGAGACTGTCTTCTGTTTATTAGCCCTGGCAGATTCAGCTGACCTTCAGAGAAGCTGGGGATTTGTTCTGTTCTGTGTTGCACTCCTCTCCCTGCAGCTGGAAATCAAAGTGGACACAACAATTGCTGTGTAATTCCTGCATCTGCTGCAGATAGGGGAACATATGTGGGGGTTAGCCTACTTTTTCACTTTACTGCATGGCTTCAGGAAGAAAATCAGATCTTCATATTTGACTGGCATTATTTTTATGCATTATTGTTATTCTTTTTCCCCCTCAGCAGAATTAAAGCAATGTCCCAAGATTCAGTTATTCTCTTGTTTACAGTTTGTGTTTTTCCCTTCCTCTACTAGAGAAACTAAAACAACAGAGAGCCTTTTTTATACTGTCAGTACAGCTACTGGATGTGTCAAACCACGTGCCCTGCTACTTACTGCACGCTGGTCCTAAGCCATGTACTTTTTGTGCTTGCTTTGGTTTTGGGTTTTGTTTTCTTTGTCATCCAGTTCAGTTATACTGATACATAGTTTGAAAATTCAGAAAGATGACTCAAATTCTATCATAGTGTTTAAATGTAGCCTAAAGCAGTGGGGGTGCAATGTGTATTTAAATCCATATAGGTTTTTTTGTGTGTGCATGAGTCATCTTACCTCAGCAAATAGCAGAATCCAACTGAAAAGTGGAACCTCCTATCACAGAGGTTAATTATTCTCAGTAAACCATAATATAGCTTTGGTAAATCTAATAGTTGCTCATCTATTCTTTGGGCAGTGGCTTTAATTTCAAGACTTACTGCTCTGCAATATTTAGTTTTATGTTGGGATTTCATCAGTGTAAAAAGCTCTTAAATAGCAAATAAATCATGATTTGAGGTAGTGGTCCATCCAAAAGATTAGAAGTGAAATTCTCTGAGAGCTGATAACCATTTATTTGACACTATCTTGTACACACTAGAAGATAATCTTTCAAAGGTCAGTTATCCCCTGGCAGAGGAGTTTGTAAGATATTAAAATAGGCTAACATAAGCCAGAGCTGGCAGTGATTTACACTTGTGGTAGGTAATATTTATGAGAGTTCACAAATGTCTAAGCAACCCTGCCAACTTATTACTTATCCTTTCAGTCTTTACAAAATTAAAGTTGTTTCTTCAATGTGCTGGCATTTATGGCAAATACTGAAATGTTCATTTCTGTTTATTTTTACAGAAAGCAGTTTCTCTGGCTGCTATGAGAGGGTCATCATGATGGGATTAGATTTTCTTTTCCGAATTGTTTTCTTTCCCCAATTCTCCAGTTACAATTACAGAATGTCCTGGTTTTTAGTCTTTTGCCCCCCTGCCCTTCTCCTTCCCTCATATGACTCCAGGCAAAGCTTATTTTTGCACTTCTGTTTCATGGTAATACCAATACTGTACCATCTTTCTGGCTAGTATCTTTTCAGTAATGAGCCTAGTGAAGTCTAAACCCAAATTCATGGAAAATTCTGCTGGAAAGCCTGAGAAAGGTCATGTTTCTGGTTTCTGCATCCATTGGAGGTATTCTGTGGAAAGCTCGGCAGAGCATCTAAGCAACTGCTTTACTGAGAAGAAATAGAGGCAGTAGGATGTTGGCCTTGCTATTAACAGTGTTTTCTTTATTTCCCTAAGCCATTAATTTGGATTTTATAAATACTACAAGTTAATGGTTCTGTGTTGAAGGCCTAAGGGTTGGCAAGAACTTCCACATACTGGCTTTGTGCCTCAATCCCCAGTCTTCCTACAAAACTGGTTTCCTCGTATTTTCTGTTTCAACAGCAAAGTGTAGCACACGAAGGCTGTGCTGGTGGGTTAGAGACCTGCCAGGCAGATCCCCTTGCGAGAGACCTAGCAGTAGGGGGTGAATGTATCTGGTGACATTCTTGTCACCAGCTGGCTGCAAATGCTGCTCCCCTGGGCTGTGTTCCCCCTCGGTGCCTGGGGCTGTGCTCCAGTCAAAGAGCAGTGACACACCTGGTGCAAGTCACATCCACACACATCAGGTGCTAGAGCTTGCAAGGGAAGGTGCTTTTTAAATACATGAGCACTGAAATATCAACATTTATAGAAGTTGAGCGTGCTCTGAGCAGTCAACAGTATCTACACCTGAAGATTTTTTGTACCATTTGGAATCTCTAGAACTTCTGTAATAGTCAATACTTGTCTGCTCTAATGTTCTGGATATGGATAGGCAGGTGGCTTAAGGAAGGAAACAAGAATAATGAAAAAATGTGAGACTATTGTGCAGAGAACGGTCTGATACTGTGTTTTGATACACTAAGGTAGTAACACCTCTGTATTTATTAAATACCAAAGTGTGTGTATATAAAAATAAAACCTGTAATGATTTGGGCAAGAAAGATCTTTCTGACTTGAAATGTTTCTTGCCATGTCAGCTGTGTGTTGGGTTCAGTTTCCAGTACTGCTGTACTGTATCTTTCTAGAGCTGGGAGGAAGTGGAAGTGAGGCTCTTTACAGGCAGCTTTGTCTAACCAAAGCAGAACAAGCTGGTTAGATTTAAATTTTACTTACCTTCTTTCAGGGCATCATGCTTTTGTGGAAACATCCATATTTGTGGAAAATTGGTGCTCCTCTTTCTCTGGCAAAACCCCAATGACTGTAATGCAGTTATTCTGGAGAAGCTATGGACAATGCAGACTCTTTAACTCAGTCAGACTTACTACTAATCTTGATGGAAAACAGAAAGACGGACAATAAGCTCTTTCTTGGCCTGTAATATTAATTTTCTTACCCAATTCAACATGAAGAAAAACTTCATTGGAGTGACCAGCTTTGCTATGAGTCAGACAAATTTCCAGTTTTATATCTGTTTTACTTTAGAAAGTGTTGAAACTAAAGCTTTGCATTAATTTATGTTACAAGCATTATGTTATTTTCTTCTGTAGCATTTCTCTATGTTGGATGCAGACCATAAAAGAGGAAGCAAAGTAAGGACCAAATATTTTAGCAATTTAGACCTAGGATTGTTGCAAAGAGACTGGCTTAAGGTAGCTGGGGGAAGAAACAAATTTTTTATTTCTTCCAAAACTGGATGCTCATGTTAACTCCAGTGTCTGTTCTGATGAAAGTGAAGGGAAATTAAATAATACAGGTATTTCTCAATGTCTTAGGCAAAGGGAGAAAAAACAGAATGTGTTAATTGGATTCTTCATTTACAGTCAATGCACATGCAAATGTCTCCTTAAATTTATTTCTGTTATGCAGGAGAGTCATGAGTGGCACTTGAGTTGGATAGGAAACAGTTTTCCCATTTCATGAAATTTCGAATCTGTAAATATTTAAATGTCTTGGTCTGTTTCACTTATGCCTACGGCCTGTTTCAGTTAGCGATTTTATCACATAGATTTTTAAACTTAGAAGTTGTGTAAATGAGGATTTGTTTGAAGATTACAAATCAATTGCCAGAGTTTTTTTCTCAATTCGATAAGTGAAATTTTTCACATTCAGATTGTCTGGATGAAAACTGTTTTATCCTAGTTTGTAATAAATCAGCAGCTTGGAGAAGCAGAGAGAGAACCTTGTATTCACTTTTAACTATTAGATCTAATTTGGGTAGCAGAGAACAGTATTTAGCAGATCTATGAATTACAAGTTTCATTAGGTTCCTTTTTTTTTTTTTCTTTCTTCCTCTTTGGCTGTGAAGTTATAATGACAAACAGTGTTATTTCCCTTCTCGGCATATGCCACATGCTGCTGGAAAATATGCAACAAAATGTGATGTTAACATTTTCCTGACACTTCTAAAATTAAACAAAACCTTCAGGGAAAGGAAGCTTCATGTTAATTTATGTATTCCTTAGTGTTCAGGCTAGGCAGTGAGAGTGGACACCACCCATAGCTACTTCTCCAGCCAAAGTTATTTCTAGTTACAGGTACAAAGTCAAAACTGATGAGCAGGAGGCTTGAAGAGTGACTTTTAAAATGTGGTGAACATGCATTTGCCTCCATGTATTAATTATCTTCTCCAGGATTCTGTGCTTTTACTGTAATAAGACTCTCAAATTAATGTTTTAAACACTAATAGTCTATGGATTACTGTGGAGGTTCCCGCCACCCCCCCCCCCCCCCCCCGCCGGGGGAAGGCATGGGTTATACGGGGTTTCCAGACTCCCTGATGCTATCCTGTTCCCTGCTGGCCATTGGTGTCCCCCTGCCCTGAGAACTGTGGTTGTCCCATGATTCTTGGTCAGTCTGTGCCCGGGCTGGGACCCTGCAGCCAGAAAAATAAAACATCTATGAACATCCATCCAAATATCACTCCCTGATTCTTTCCACGGGCCAAATCTGCCTTTGGGAAGGTTGCTGGAGACCCCACAGCAACAGATTATGAAGCCTAAATCTCATCTGTATTTCCTTGTGGAAGTAACTGCCAGTGACTCAGGACATTCCTCAGCTCAATGGCAACTCAAAATTTCTAATTCTCTTTATGCAGTTGTGGTGACTGTTTTGTACTTCCTCAGCCTTGGTGGATTGACTTTCAGGCCTGCATCCTGCAGAGCAAGACACAGTGGGTCAACTTGAAAGGAAAGTAGTGTTGTAGTTGTGTTGGGGGTTTTGTTGTTTTGTTTTGTGGAGGTGTGTTGTGCATTGCTGGAGTTAAGTCCAGAAAGTGATCTGCAATTCATATTGTACTTAGATCTTATTAGATTTTTGGACCAAAGGCACCGCGGAGCCGAAACTTCGTTTTCTAGGTAGAAAAAAATAGTCATTCCACATAATAAATTTATGGTTAGACTAATCATAAAGCCTTGGCTATCATGTTTCACTCTGAGAAATACGCTGCTGCCTCACTCCTTTGTACCAACTCCTACTTACATACATTCATTTCAAGTGAAAATTCACATTATAGTGTGTTTTTTACATTAGCTGAAGATAGACCAGTGCACGAGCAAATGAACCTGCTACATTGGAATGTTGTTAATGTGTTTTCCTTTGTGATCTCTTCAGTTGTGAAGATCACCTTTTCTTGTACTTCAAACACTGATGTGGTGGAGGTTGTAAAGTTTTCTGAGGAATTTCTACTTCTCCCTAGAACAGAATAAACATATCTTCTCCCTCCACTCCTCCAGTGGCATGTAGCAGCAAGAGACTAGGCTGTCTTAAGGATGGAGGGTGTATCCCCTGGAATAACAGACCAGTCACCATGGAAGAGTACAGGAATTTATGGACTTGTAGCAGCCCGGTTAGCTGAAGTACATCCAGATTATACTTCTGTGAAATCTCCTGTTACCATAAATGTTCTGTATAACGAAAAAACTCCCATGCATACGTTTCTTTGAGAGCTTGGCACAAAATTCCTCCATGGATGTTACTATTAAGTGCAGTAATGACATCTGCATTCCTGTTCTGACTTCTAATCCCCTTTCCCATGATTCCTTTTTTATTTTGTGGTAGTCTTTAAATATACACTGCATGAAGATAGGGTCTAAAACATTCTTGTGTTCCTTCTGGCCAAACACATTTAGACGTTTGTTCAAGTCTGCAGAGACATACAAGGTAATTTGTGCCACATATACTATTCCCGTTTTATCTTTTCCTCCAGAATAAATTTAGTTTAGGCTGTATGTGTGTTTAGCCTACTGTCCTTGAGGCATTGATTTCTTTGAAGATAAAACCACAAGATTTTGGGTAGTCTTTGTGTAGAAATCATACCTTGTTGATTAGACATTTAAATCTTCTGTGTTCACCGTGAATGGAAGCTTTTGCTTGTGAGGTAATGTAATAATCTGACGGTATATTTTGTGTTCTTAGTTCCAATTTTTCAGTGAAGACTCATGAATGAGTTAATGAAGAAGCTAGAAAATAGTCAAGAATCATAAATTACCTCAGAGGAATTACAGAGCACCATGGTCATCAACACAATTTTCAGTCAACTCTCTCTTTGTATAAGTAATAATGGGTGTTTCCTCTCCAGCATACTTTGTTCTAAATTTAGGGATATATTCTCTCACTGGCGTATGTGGAAATTTTTCATTAAATTTCTGTTAATGTTAACAAATGCCGTAATTCCATGGCACAGCTAAGGAAGAATAGATCCCTTCAGTTTCCTTACTTGGATGTTGGATTTTAGCAGTAGTCACTGCACACTGTGTCGGCTTTGTGCCATTTCAGTGCCAATGCCATGGGTTTTCAGCCAAAGAGGTAGCTTTGAAGGTGATTTTCCTGAAGTTCAAAGCTCCAGAAATGTTAACAACTTTCCAAGCAAATTCTACAGTAATGGCAGCATTCCACTCTGTCTCCTGTGTCGTTTCCTGCTAACCCAAATGAAAGAGGAAGAGGGGTGGCATGGAGACAGGCACAGTCCCACAGCAGCCCACAGGGTGTCTATCCATAGCTTTTCCATACAGAGTGGGAATTTGCAACATGCTAACAGAAGGTGCCTCTGCTCTGGCATGAAGGGATGTGGCAGACAATCTCAGGGAGAGATTCTTCTTGCTAGAACTACGTGTGCCTTGTGGGCTGCCAGGGAAGCGAGCCTCTTGGGAATGACTGATGGCTCATGGAACGGCACAGTGCTCCTGTGCCTCGTGAGTCAGGTGTTTCAGGCAGACACGGTGAATGTCTGCCTGGCCTACTGAAATATGTTAATGATACATGACAGTCCAGATGCAGAGGTACTTATATTTGGGAAAATTTGGGCTTGTGATGAAACATATGTTTAATATATTTAGGCAATTGCCTAACATAAATGTCCTGCTTTCAGCTGCTCCACGTCTGAGGAAGAGCAGTAGCACCTAGAAATTTGCTCTGTGTCCAGACCAGCAGTGCTGATAAGGTTGTAAGAGCTCACCAAGTGCTGTCACCATGGAATAAAAACACCAGTACTATATGTACTCATGGAAAGGGACTTTCTGTCCTGTTTGTGAAAGCCAAGCCTCTCCTTCCTGCACTGCATTAATGGGAACCCTTGAAGACAAGAATTAGGACATGAATTCTAGAGAAGACCAGGGAGACAGTAGTCAGTGACTAAGTTAACAGGTGCCTGAGGGCTGTAAGAGATAGCATATGGAAAATCTGCCCATCGACTTTGCAAGAGCAAGCATAATTAAAAGGAGAGTGCATTGCTTAAGCTTGACACAAAATTTTGGAAGAGGCGGAATAGGGTGGATAGAGCAGTTAGTCTATATGTAGTAATGATTTTTAAACATATAATTCAGTAATTCACAGCATGGATTTTCAGGGTATTCAATTAAAGAGGAAGAAGAGGGTTAGTAGAAGCAAATGAAGGGTAAGAGCTGTGAAAGAGCTTCTGCAAAGCATGAGAATAGCTTAAAAAATGAAACACCAATCATGAAGAAACATCTTCAGAATGTAATCAATGTATTTTTAAGTCCTGGCACAAATACAAGATTTGTAACTGTAAATCAGCATAAATTATATTTTTAAAGTGTTTTACAGAATGTCTGCAGCTCTGATTGTTAAATGTGAAAATAGTTTGTTTTTAATGCTATCGCATGGTCTAGACTGGGTCTTATATCAGGATGCCACAAATACTGTGGAGATCTTGATAAAATGAACCTTCAAAGTTACTCAGATATTACAATATTCATTTATGTCTACAAATGAAAACTGAGTTTGGGTTGTGCAAGATTTGCTGCAGGCTTTCTTGTTGGCACTTGGTCCATTAACGTAACTATGTTTGCTGCAGTATTTTCAATGTAAGATTGAGGTTGCACAAATTATTTACAGACTCTGTGTCTGTTAAAGGCAGTGAGAATATGAAAACCAGCAGTTGGCAGTTTCGCTGGTCTTGCTCACAAGGCCTCATGTCATCTAGAGTGGGATTTAATCAGACTTCCACTGTAGCAATGTGGAATAAGATTAGGGACACACACAAAACATGCTCAAAATCATTATTTTCACTTGAAAAGATATTTTCCATGAGCTTGACCATACTTGCAGGCAAAGTAATGATGAGGTTTCTGTTTGTGTGTGTAAACAATTCTGGGATTTCAGGAACTGCTTTGAGTATTAAAATCAATTTAAATTAAATATAGACCATGAAGGGGAAGAATGACCTCTTATTAATGTAACTTTACTAACTTCAGGTCAACCGCTTTAAATTTAAATTCAGCTATTCCTGCTGAAGTAATTAGAATTTTGTTGGATAAATTTTTTGTTTTATACAAACCTATTAGTAAGTCCCCTTGCTTGCTCTATGTGCTTAAAACAAAACACAATTCAAACTGTAAGGCACACAGTGAGCATCTGAAGATTTCTTTAATGAGTTCAATCCAACTGTGCTTTTCAGTCTCATTTTTTGCCAGTGTGCATGTGAGACTAGGACTTGATCAAAAAGTCATTCTACAGTAGGAGACTTTCAATGAAAATGTTTGATTGCTGAAAGCAGTGCTGTATTTAGAGACGTCGGTAAGAGAAATTCTGAAGAAATGTTCTGCGCTTGGGAGATGAAAATTTGGTCTGATAAAGAAATCCTAGATGCATTCTTCAGTAGCACAAAATACAAATCTGACAAGTCAGGAAACCTGAAGGTGTCCAGTGCTCATAGAATAGCTTCCCACCCCTCCTTTTCCAATTCTAAGCTGTTTTTAATTCTGTAGAAGGAAATGTTCAAATGAAAACACGAGGAATAATCTTATATCTTATGAGGAACAGCTGAGAGAGCTGGGTTTGTTTAATCTAGAGAAGAGTAGGCTCAAGGGTGACCTCACCACTCTACCTGAAAGGAGGCTGTAGTGAGGTGGGGGAGCAGCTCTTCTGCCATGCCTAGAGTGAGAGGAAGAAAGGAAATGGCCTTAAGCTGAGATAGGAGATTCAGATTAGATATCAAAGAAAAAAAATTAAATTTCACAGTTAGGGTGGTCAAGCATTGGAAGAGGTTGCCCAGGGAGGTGGTGGAATCACCATCCCTGGAGGTGTTCAAGAGGCATCTGGATCTGAGTAATGTGGTTTGGTGGTTACCGTGGTTGGCAGGTGGGCAGCTGGGCTGGATGATCGTGTAGGTCTCTCCCAACCGTGACAATTCTATGAAGGTCTCTTCCAACCGTGATGATTCTATGATTTTTTAGGTCTTTACATGGAACTGGAATGGACATTTCTTTCCCAGCTTGTTTGATCCTTCTGAGAAGGTTTGTGTAGCTGAGGAATAGTTTTGGAGCAGTTATAAAATAACACTCTTTAAATGCAAGAAGGAATTATTTTGTTTTCTATTCTCTGTATGGTTAAGTGGGCATTAATTTGTTGGGGGTTTTTTGATATGAACAGCACCTGGATTGTATTGGGCATGCTTTAAGACTTAAGTAAGAGAGAAACCTGTATTTACCTGAGGACTTTGTGTTCATAAGGGCATATTTGCGATACCCGATTTTTTTTCCAAGAGAGTGAATCAAGTACACAGATGGTCAAACACTGATACTTAGGAGGGACCTGCAAAATTATCTGCATTTCCACTTAACAGTGAATAGAGGTGGGTGTGAAGTGTACAGACATACCATGACTATAAGTAGGTTTAAGATTGAATTTAGTGGAAGATGTGCAAATACATAAATGTATATTAGATTTACTTTTATGGAAAAGAAAAAAAATCAACTTACTGCTGTGTATTTAAACCAAGGTTTGATACGATTCGTAAAGGTACTTAACCCTTGAAAATCAGCAGCCTTTATATTTAGGGTCCTTAAACTTCTTTTATAAGCATTTTAGAATGAAGTTGTTAATTCCTTTAGTTATTCTTCAATACTATGAAATCTTTTCGTGCTTGGAGCCATCCATCATCATGGCAGGAGAAAAATGGAAAGAAGTCTTTTGTGAAATGTCTGACAAATCACTGCATTTTGAAGTGATGGAGAAGAATAAATTTCAGGGTTTGGATTTTGACTGTGTTGTGTGCGATCTAAATCCCTCCTAAGTATGGAGAGAATGGGGACAAACCTAACTTTATACTTCTTCTAATGGAAATATTTACAAAAAACACATTCTTATGCTATAAACTCATGACAGTTTAAAAACAAGCCTACTTATCATAGCAGTCTGAGTCATGAAATGCTTGTAGAATATTTGGGTTACACTAAGAACTTTTAAAAAAGAAAAAAAATTAAAATATCCACCACCTCCTTTGTCAGACTTCAACTCCTGTGTGATGCTATCCTTGTGCACCAGGAACTGTTATAAACCTTACACTGATTGCAGATCAGTATATCAAAGTTTTACTTTTTTGGTAATAAATTACTTGCAACTGTTTGTCTTGTATCAGTTCTTTGAGAGCAGAACTATTTTAAGGGTTCCTTTAATAGTTGTGTTTCAGTTTGGTATTTGTGGTCCTAATATCACAAAGCTTCAGATCTAAACATTAGAAAAACTAAAATGGAAACAGATGGCTCTACTTTATACCTCTGCTGTTGGAAATATTTGAGATACCCCCTCTGCCTTTTTTCTTCTTTTTCCCCCTTGGCTGATATGAGTCATGGTTGTTATTCCTCACTTTAACTCTTGTAGCAAGGGAGATGTAGGACAGAAATAGTATAGTAGAGTAGGGAATTGATGCAATAAGTTTCTTTCTTTAAAAAAAAAAGTTTGGAAAAAATTCTTGCTAATTCATTGTGTAGCAGCTGGTAAACAGCCACGATACCTCTTGTTGTTCCCCTCTCTATCCTGATGAATGCGCTTTGCAGAGTTCTTTGCTTGTGTCTAACTCTATTCCCAAGTTCATCTAATAGTTTCTTTCCAACATGGAAGCATAACATCCAAAGCTTTCAGTTTTGTTTCTTGAGTAGAGTCCCAATATACAGCATTGATAAAAACACTGGGGTAAAGGCAGACATGCCGAGGAAGGAGCGCTGAGCATGTGCTGAGCTGTCCAGCAGGGAGTTCCTTTGCTGGACAGACACCGTGACCGCCCGTCGGATGCACCACACTCGCCACCGAGGCTTGGTTTGCACGTTTGCTGATGACGGGCACGCACAGTGACATCTGTGTGGAGCCTGACCAGAAGGATTGTATTGTGGGTGCTCCCTGGATGGCACCTTGTTAGGGCCCTCAGTCTAGTCAGGTGTTTTATTTGGAGGAAAGCACTTTGGCTCTCTCTTTCTCTCCACTTTCACTGTGGCCCTGAATCAGTTCATTATCCACTGAGGGAAAACAAACTAAACAACTGAGATAAGAAAGCATTCCAGGGAGTACCCTCCAGCAGATACCACATACCCTCCTCTCTGTTCTAATCTGCAGAATATGCAGAACCATTTCTGGCTTTCTACCAATGGCCCGTGACTTGTTCTTGCCTTATTTAAAGTTCTTGTTAGGAAATCAGACTGTCAAGAATTTCCTGAAATTTGTTGGAAAGGGCAAGGTTGCTCTGGCTGTCATTTCTTATGATGACAAAGGAGGAACCAAAAGTTGTGCTTGGAATCTGAAGGCTAACAAGATTATACAGGAGGAGGGTGGCTCTCAGTTTTACAGCCTGGAAAACCTTAATACTGCATGGTCAATAGTGCAGAGATATTACTATTCCACAGCATTCTTGGGAAAAAGCATTGCCATCTATTGCACATGCATTAATAGGTCTTGCCTGTGTGTAGAAGAAGCAGGGTGTTTTACTTTTGGAGAATAAGGAGTTTTGTCCTGGTTTAAAATGCAGTAATCAGCAGAGATCTGACTCAGTGGTAGGGAAGGTATCTTCAGATGACAAACCTTTTATAATAGATGAGAGAATTAAATGATTGCTGGAAACTCCCCTGCAAAAATTGTGCAAAACAGGAACAAAAAGCCTCTTGGTGCAATGAAATCTGTGTTCCAAACACAGCTGAAACTAATTAAATAAAAAATGATCTAGGCAAGATTGATCAAGTTGGTCTGGAAAAGCTGTTACCTTTTTGCAGGCTGTGATTCCCTAGAAGATTAAAATAGCAATAAGTTTTGGGGTGATAGATGAATTTTGGTTTCATTCTCTAGAAAAAAATGAAGTTTATAACTTTTTTTTTTTAAGATTTGGAAATTACTAGTTCTGTGGTCAGTTTAGTCACCCACACAAGAATATACAGAGATATCATTAAACATATATGAGCCTTTAAAATATATTGTTTTTAAATTCTGTATTTATAAGGGAACAATTTGATAATATTCCAAACATAACTTGTAGCTAGTATAGCACTAAAATGAGAAAGTAGACCAGGCTTTTTTTTTTTTTAGGGTTTCATATTTCTAAATACATGAAGAGTAACATGACTTCTAGAGAAATTTTCCAGATCATGACCTTCCCCAGTTTTCATCATGTGTGATTGCCAAAAAAACTTCAGAAGGGGGAACCCTTGTTCTTGTATGAGCGGCACGGAGATCTGCTTGGCATAAGAGTGTTAGTGTTCAAACAGGACTATTACTTCAGACCAAGTCATGTGGATACCTCCACCCACTGTAGAACATCTTGCCTCAAGATTCATGAGTGGTACAAAATAAAGGGGGTCTATTAGTGAGTGTGGCACTCTCATAGCATGAACACGATCATTTCTTAAGGCTTTTCTGGTCTGTGGCCTAATTGAGAACTATCATTGTTTTGAGTCACTGAAGGAAAGGAAGGTCTGTTCACCAGGTTGAAAATGCTAATTTATCACCAAGTTTCCCCAACCCTCTGACACTTGAAGCAGAGACAGACATACATAATGGTCCATGCTTTTCTGGCAGGGGCTAAGGACCCTGTAGATACTTCATTGTTCTTCATCTACTGAGAAGATAGACCAACCCCCCAGTCATCTGTGCTTGTCTTGTAATAAGCATTTTAAAGAACTGAAATAGTTGCAAAGAAAAAAACTTTCTCTTCCAAATATATATCTGTATCTGTCTTTTTATGCCTTTGCCTCTTGTACAGGAGTGAAGGATAGGAATGGAGCTTGGGCTGCAGAGTGTTTCAGATAAACACAGAGTATATACTTTGAGTTGAAAACAAAAGATCTTTCCTCTCTGCACAGACTGTGCATACAGGGGTCCAGATCAAAGCTTGGGATCCAAATAAGTCCTGCATCTTATCCTAAAAATATTCACAAATGCAAGTTACTGATTTGATGTGACAATCTGAGAAGGCTGCTTACACTGCTAAAGGAGCTATGTGACTTGGGCAGCCTTTTACTTGCTATCAAATATCAGTCTTCCAGCAGCAGCTCTGCTGTTTTTTACATGGCTGTAGTTTCACCTTGGTATTTATACTCACCTCCCATTGCCCTTGTCAAGTTCTTTTCCGAACCTTTTGTCTCAGGAATAGACCATTATTAATTGTTACCATTTCTAGTTGACCACTCAGGTCTTCAGCACCTGCACTTCCCAGGAAATCCACCTAGGGCACTCAGGAAATTATATTGCTGCTCATCGGTTTGTGCCATGGGACAGGCTGGAGCTGCTCTGGATAGGGTAGTGCAGCAGCAGAATATTGAAAGCCCAGAATCTGGGGATTACTCAAAAGCTGTGCCCTCAGTGTGAGTTGAACAGCCACACTTAAGGCACTGTAGAATGTACAGGTTTGGAGAAGAGTGGAGTCTCAGCTCCACTGAATCAGTTCTGTGATTCCTGTTCCTGAAAATGGGTACTGAGAAGGCCACACTGACACCCAAGGACACCTACTACATTCATTTTGAAAAAGTGGAGTGGTGAGCCAAGCACATAATGGATACGCCTTCCCTTGGGTTTTCCTTTTGCATGGCTGGTAACTGAGCTCAGCATTGGAGTGAGATTCAGTGTGGTGTCACTGCGTGATGCGATGACACAAAAGGCGGTGTCACTCCTGAGTGAACAGGAGCAGAAATATGGTTTCCTTCCATGTGGGAAAGCGCTAATGGGCTGCTGGGTTTTTTGCACATGACAGCTGCCAAGATAGCGTTCCGGCAAAGCAGGCAGCAAAGGCTTTTTGGATGGCTTTCCTTGAGACAGCTTCAAACTGCAAATGTAGTCAGGACATTAGGCTCAAGGAATCAAAATAAACCAAAGCAGAAATCCAAGAGAGTACAGTACAATAGAGCCTGCTGATCTGCTGCAGGGTGGTACTGGACCAAGAGGCTGTTTCTCCCTGAAAATGAATGTGCTGAATTTGCACTTGAACTCTGTATGAGGTTTTCTCTGTCACTTGAGCTTTCTCATTAACTTTGAGATTTTTTTGGCAAGTAAAGCTATGGGTTTTTTCAGAATAATAACCTGTTTGTTTAATTTTCAATTAATTTCACAATCAATGATAAAACAAATACGGGAACATGAAGGAAGGGCCTCAACTGTAACTGATGGGCAAGGATTTTTATCCTTACCTGACGTTCCAACAAACTGCTTATGTTAGAAGTAATTTTACATGGAGAGAGGCCTGGGCTCCTAAGGGGCTAGTTAAAGCTATACTTCTGCAGGTTACCTTGTGATGGGTAAGTAGCTCATAACACTTCAAGG
Organism: Platysteira castanea; assembly: GCA_013397175.1. NCBI lineage: Eukaryota > Metazoa > Chordata > Aves > Passeriformes > Platysteira > Platysteira castanea. Next base: position 737,331 of record VYXC01006691.1, on the reverse strand, counting down.
TGTGGTGGCTAGCTAGTGGAAAATTGGACAAATGTCTGAAATAATCCTTCACCCAAAACAATAGATAACTTGAAAGTTACCAAATGGTTGCAGATTAAGTGCCTGCTGTAGTAGGCAAAAAAATTATTCAGCAGGAACTGCTGGTTTCTGTAAATTCCAAAATTTGCAGAGCTGGATATTTAGGGCTGAATCTCCCTGTGGTTTGTTTTCCTTTGCGTGTGTGAGATAAGGTTTCATTTTTAATTTTCCTTAAGTGTTTATCCAGTATTATAACTTGTTCAAGTATTTTAGGGAATCTTGTAAACTGATGGTTTGTTTCATTGATTAAGTACGAGTTGTGTGTAGGAAAGACTTTGTCATGACAATTGAAACTATACACATAATTGCATAGTTTCCACTCTATAAAAAGTGATCTGCAAAGCTGGAAGAGATCATTAGACTTGTGTTTATAACTCAGGATGGCCTCATTTCACCAGCTCTTCTTGCAAATTAGTTCCCAGATGTCAGATAGATTGTCTGGCTGCCAGCTATTGCATAAACTCCTGAAGTGTGAGGTATGACTTACTGCTCTTGCACTGACCTCAACTGTCAACAGGAAAATAAACGATCATAAAATAGTTTGGATGAAGCAAGACTGAGAAAAGCAAACTTAATGTCTAATTTTAAGTGGCCTTTGATTGCACAACTATCACAATTGTATCCGAAATACAAAACATTGACATTTCTAAACTGTGTTAGCAAAAAAGCCTTGTATTCTTGGATTACCAGAAAACAGAAAGCCTTTATACTGGTTGGCAGCCATGTTTAAATCTCCAGCTTTTTGTTTTCTAGCAGCATTTCTGTGTACTGTAGAAATGAAAACTAGGACTTTTAAAGTTGGCCTTGGGTGGAGAACTGATTCCTAAGCCTGTATCCTAGCTTATTGCTGTTGTCTTTCTAAAATTAGATGCTTCAATTTGTGCCCTTCACGTTTTACTAAAAAGTGCTACAGAGAACCAGCTATCTTGATGTTGTCAATGTCACAAGTAACAGATCTGCCTCATATGGTACACTGCATGGAAGTATGAGTCTCCAGAAATGACCTCCTGGAAAAGTCAGCTCCTCACTGCTGGGGCTTGTATGGGGCCTTGGCTGGATTCAAGAAGATCTGACTGGTCTGTCTTTGTGGTACTAATTTTCTGTTGGCCCCAGAGATGGGGATGTTGAAGTGTAGATCCTGTCACGTAGTTCCCAGAGTAGCCCAGAAATCTCTTGGACCAAACTATTTCTGAGGAAGGCCTTCACACCCTGAGGAAGCAAGGAACTGGTGTATCCAGTATTGAAAGGGGCCAGCTGTGCCATAGCAGCCGAAATAGATTTCTGTTTAAAGTGTCAAAATTTCCCTGCATTGTTTGTTTCATCCTATTTTCTCCTATGTGATGACCCACCCTTAAGGGGAAGGACATATCCAAGGTTTATAAATACTTGTGGTTGAAAGGAATGACAAAAGTCAGAGGGTCTTCAAGCATTCCGAAAAATTTACTAGCAAATTACACACATGGCATAGAAATTGGTATATTAGTTCCCAACCTACTCTATAAGCACACAGCAGTGGTTTTTGAATAAAGGGGTAGGGTGAAAAGGAAGAGAGAAACTGGGGAAGAGAGCAAGGAGAAAAGACACAAAAAGGAGATCAGCAGTCCTGGTTTCAGCACCAGTTCAGCTGATAACCGTAGTTGCAGTGTCAGTCCAGCTGTGGCAAAATCCTTTTTCCCGCTCAGAATATCTCTGTTCTGTCTCTGGGCCTCTACACCCTATGCATTTTATAATCTAAAGCTTGGCATATTGAGGACAATGAACAGGGCTGTGGTCTTGCATGAAGACACATTTAATTTAATTAAAAAGTTAAAACATTTTCGTTTTTCTGGTGACTTCTAATATAGGAGAGGCACTGTTTTTTCCATTTATTCCCAGTCCTGCAGAATTTGCCAGGGTTGCTATTGTGACCAGAGTAATCAAACATCACTATCTAGTTCCTAGGACAACTGGATTATCTTTATAAATAAGATTTTATTTATCTTCTCTTTTACGAATGTTTGGAAAAACTATTCTTGTCTTTGCAAGCTCTCTGCCTGAGCTGAACTTCAAGGCTTTCTCTGTGAGATTCTTATACTATCTCATGTTTCTAGAAACATAAATGCGTTATATAATGAACTTGCAGGTAGCATTGTTCGTGCTGTGTAGTAACACTCTTACTTATACCGTGTGTAAATCCGATGGCTGTTCATAGCTAGCTGGAGCTGTCCTACAGTTTGACACCTGTAGTCCTTGTAGGTATCTGTAGTTGCTCATGCACATATGTATGAAGTTATGGCTGATTAATCAGTTGTTCAGATAAGCAGCATGTTTAGAAAGACATAAAAAAAGCCCCAAACCATTGTGCACTAACTAACTTGAAAACTCAGTCAGATGGACTCAGTCCTGTGCCCTTGGCTTTGACTTTGCAGATATCAAGCTCATTCTCTTAAATAAGAGTGCCTGGCTGTGTTACATTGCAAAAATGTAAGGGAGTCATCTATAGCTTGCTACAGCATTGCCGTATTCCACATTTGCAGGCTAAAATGATTAATTTTGGGCAGATGGCAGACAGTTGATGGTAAATCATGCAGGGTTGTCAACTTACCAGTCATTGAATCTCAGCTCTAAAAAGTGGCACTGGGTTAATGATCTAATTGTGGATAGGGAGAATTGCATTCACAAAGTAGATTTTCACTCTAGTTTCTAAAATGACTTCACTGTACGCTTTCTTGGGCTATTGTTATTTCTCCATTTAATTTAATTTGTTTTCGCTGTGCAGACTCATTAATTAGATGGCTTTATAATCAAATTGCAAGGTTGGCCATAATTATGCAGTCAAAAGTGGCTAATGGATCAATTCAACTGTAAATTCTAGCTGAAAGACCTGGGAGAGGGTAATTCTGGAGGGTTTTTAAAAAGAAAATTGGCTTAAATTGATTTTTTTTTTCAGTTTAGAACTAAAAAGATATGTTCTAAACAGAACTTACGTCACTGTGTTACTTTTAAAAACCCTAACTGTTACTACAGTTGTAAGGCTAAAACAGTAAGGCTTACTGTGACTCAGTTTTAGCAAAAAATTCCATATCTCAGTGCACCCATTCTTAGTACCTTTTTAACCGAGGTTCACAAATAAATCTTTAAATATCAGTTGGTGGTTTACACTGAATTTATGTGAGGTTTATGACCTGCTATCTTTTTGTGTCATTCAGACGCAGCTGATTTGAGCAAACAAGTGGATGTTCTTTGTTTTTAATGAACCTGGTAACATACTTTCCTGAAATGCTTGCATTTTGCGAAAATGCCATAGTGGCTTCCTCTCAAATTCTTGCAGAAAATGCCAATTGTGTAGGTTCCCTCTACACAGTTGTTGAAGAACCACAGATGTTTCCTAGGGGAATCATTTTGGTATATTTCTTCAGAAAAATGACTTATTTAAACTAAGTCACAATTATTTTGTTTTCACTTAATTTACTAGGCTGATACTTAGGAAAAAAAAAAAACGTGGCATGCTCTAGTTCATTAAATACCTTATTTTTCATATGTATGGATTCATATGTAAACAGTTTTGAAAATTTTGGAAATATCTGCTCTAAAGCTTGTTAAAAAAGAAAAGTTTTTCTTAAACACAGAAATGGTCTCACAGAAATGTTGGGAAAGTTTTTGTCCTCACAAAAGGCAGTTACTTTCATAAACTGTAAGAGACACAGCCTGCAAAGTTAAGCTTCACTTTCCAATAGCTACAACTAAACTAGGGGTTTTCCTTCAATTTATGAGGTTTATGGGGTTTTCCTTCTGTCCTTTGAATTATTTTTGTGTTTGGAATATCTGCAGTTGCTCCTTCGCAAAACCTTGCTCGCACTGATTTTTAGCTACGATTGAAGTATTTTCCTAAGCATTAAGGTGTTTTGTGCATGCAGTGACATTTTGACAGAGTAGGTAGCTGTGATGAGAGTTGGATTGAAGGATGCTCAAGATGGAGTTTCCACCATGTGCACTTAAATTCCAAAGCAGGCTCAGAGCTGGCTTCTTTCCCTTCTCTCTTTGCTAGCAAAACAGGCCCTGAAAGAGGGGAGACGTGCATTGCATCTTGTTACCACTACTCTCCTCCTCCACTTCCTCTTCAAGAGGAGCCATTTGAAGTGTGAGATGCTCTTTGATCACTCTGCTTTTACTCTCCCTGGTCCAGGAGCAGTGGAAAATGCCTGCTGCCATCTCTGCAGCAGAACTTTGGCAGCTGCCTCATCAACTCACTGGTTTACAGCAGAATGAGATTAATAGCAACAAGGACAGCAGATCATGAACAAATTGAGCTGCTTTGTGGGGTTGGAGCCAAGGAAAAGTTATTTTAAGTAAAAAAAAGTGTTAATACTTCTATTATAACATATGTGGCTAACTGGGCTTTGTCCTAAATCAGAATTTCCTAAGACTAGGTTATTAGGTAGAATTAGGTGATACAGCTGGCTTAAAGAGCAGAAAGACTACAGAATGTTGATTCTGGCATTGTTTTCTGCTGGAAGATTTTATGAAACTGAATAAAAGGTTTAATGGTTCTTCCTAATTTCATATTTCCTATAAGCAGTTTGTGTGGCTATTGTAAGAATGCTCTTGAGCAATGGGAATAGTGCAATTTTTTGTCTTGCAGCGATGACAGAATCTGTCAAAACTGTTTGGAGGATGCTTGTCCAAAGGGGGTTTGTACTCTGGTAGTCAGATGCTTACCTGAGATTTAAGCATTTGTTGAAAATTGTTGTGAAGTGAAACTAAAGGAAAACTGTTACCGTAATCTAAGCACTTTCCCACTGCATTGGAGATTCCAATATATGAAAAACATATTCCAGTATTAGAGATTCCAGTATAGAAAGACTGGAAGACAATGTGAGGAACTATAATTAATTGCATGGTGACTCTGTCTACAGTCTAATGATTGTGTGATTTGATGCAGAAAAACTTCCCATGTCTAAGTTTATGCCAAAAGTCGCTGTGAGTGGTGAGGGCTTTGGTGTTTGGTGTTTTTCTCATTTTTTGTCAGCCTCACCAATTAGAGTTTTCAAGTTGTTTTTTTTTTAAATCTCTATCCATATGTTCCTTGAACCATATGTTCCTTAAACCATATCAAAGACAATAGATTTATTTAGAAAAGATTGTAAGTCTGTAGGAGTTTGGTGTCTGTTGTGCCCTTGAATTCTCTGTATAGTACAGTATTCTAGCAGAATTTTTGGGCTTTGCTGGCTCTTTGTGCAAATTATTTAATATCATATTTACATTTAATCCATTTCTTCAGCTTTAATAAAAATCAATCCTGATAAAGAGCCCTATTCTTAAGACATTGAACATCTTGGAAGTGTTGAATGTTTTCACAAAAAGTTCTTGGGAAGATGTGACTGGGATCATTCTTCTGAGATGTTTTTTCCTTTTCAGTTGTGGTCAAAGTCTTCACCTAAAAAATGTGATTGTGGAGGTGTGCCTTTCTTAAACCTTTCCGATATGGCGGGCAAACAGGAAAACAACGAGTATTGCCAAGAGAATCAGACACTTGGACTCAGAGACTAATAGTCACCCTTTGGGAGTGTGTATTTGAGTAGTGGTGTGTTCATACTGTCTGTAGGCTCCTGTGTGAACACAGGAGCAGTGGATAGAAAGTAAAAGCGTATCTTAGGGATTCCTGTTTTTTTTTGTCAAGGAAGACTAAAAAAGTTATGAGGCCAAATGTGATGATTAAAGGCTTTTAAAACATGGTGGTGGATATGCAATGATACCTCTTTGGGGAAGAGCTGCACAACATCCATTGCCAACACCCATGTGAGGCACATTTTGTAGTTAGAGCCCCTGTATTATGTTAACAACTACAGGGCACTGTGACTTGCTTATTCTAGGAGTCAAAAGTATCTAAAATTCTTCTTTTGGGATTTTCCTAAACTGCTGGGTGGATGTGCAGAAAGAAGGAACGCTGCAAGAGGGAAAAAAGCCAATATTTTAACTATATAGCAATATCTTATCCTATACAGACACTAAAGACTTTTCTAGCCAATGTTTTTGCTGTCAGAATTGGCTTTTGGCATAAATGGCTAAACTTTAAGTTAGAGAATTTCTTGTTGCTGAACAGATTTGCAGAAAACAACCTCTAAACCCATACTGTTGATGTTAGCTCCTACCATTCAAGTGTTGGTGACTTCCTGGCAACCCCAGTAGATAATGACTCAGTGCCATGAACACTGGGTTGCTTAACTGCTGGCTGGATGAATCCAATTGATTCTAACTGCTCAGAAAGGGATGGTTGAAGAAACTATCCTTCTTCCCTACTTTTTTGTTGAATAGTACATTGCTGTTAAAATCACTGTTTTTACGCTTAAAAGAACTATGTAGTACAACTGATCTCAAACTGGTCAAGCTAACGATGCCCTGCTAAGGTCATATTTTAAAACCTTTAGCCATGCCACTTGTTAATACAATTATTGGCCTTAACGAAATTTGCTTCAGCAGCAACTTTACCAGATGTAGTAGAATTACAATGTAAGTTACTTTCATCCTTTATTACATATTCTTGAAGGGTTTCTATGTTTAGATATGTCTCTGTCCAGTATTGTATTTAGCTTTTGTAAAGCCTAACTGTCCGGCGGATTTTACTCATATTTCAAAAGCTTTAGTTTGTATTTTAAAAGAAAAAGTCAAGAAATATCAAAAACACCAATCCTTTTAAGTTACACTAGCTCACTCCACAAAGGCTGTAGTTATATGCAAAACAAACAGACAATTTCATTTTGTTATTGTAATTGTATTGGATTGTAATTTTGCAATATGTAACTGCAACAAGAAAAGAAAAACAACCTTTTTATTTCAATAATAAATATGCTCCAAAGGTAACAGATGTAAATATCTTTGAAATCAGCATTCTACAACTGGGCTTATGCCCCTTGCAACTGAGCCTGGATAATGCTACCACTGACTTTTCATTAATTTTATACCTTGGTTTTAATTGATGTGATGAAAAGTGACAATAGTTATGTGTTTTCAACTCTTCTTTAATAAAAACTCAGTGATTTTTATATTCTGCTCTAAATCTTACCTAATTTTGACCTGTTTGTGCCAGCCACAATTGAAACAGGTGTAAAAGACCCAGACAATGGAGGAAGCTCACTGTGGCTGTATCTAATGGGAAGAAAATTTTCTTCATAAGAGTTAAGTTCAGATGGAGCAGTGTTAGTTAACTGGTACCTAAAGTATCCTCACTGATTACTTTTATAGCATACTTTACAGTTGTTTAATTTTATATTTGCACTGCACTATTGTCTAGTTTTGAAAACTCAGCCCTCTTTAAATATTTGCATATTGGGTCACAGGATTTGCTCTTGCAAGGTCAAGAAAGCTGCTCTTTGAGCAATGCCATTTTCTGTACCTCTGGTTCTTCAGCCTCTTGCTTGGTAGCCTTGGTTTGCCTTCTTGTTTACCTGGGAGCTGGATGGGGGGAGATAAGGAGCCTAAGGCAAGAGGGTGCAATTTAGCTTTTTTGGCCTGTGAATAGCAGGCTAGGCATAAAAAATGTACTTCAAATTATGAGTTAAAGCTGTATGCTCTTCTTGGCCAGAGATTTATACATTTCTTTTTAATAGGCAGAGTCAGAGAATGAGACTGTGGTACTATGATTTGTAAAGAGTAACTTATTTCTCTTAGATTTGCTGCATCAAAGGAAATGTAGCTAATTACACACAGTTTAAGCTTATTCATGTCTGATATATTGAAATAAGGCCCTCAGATGCTTACTGCAAAGTGCTGGGACTGTGGACTGCTACGCAGAGTTGCAACTCAGCCAGTAGCTTCTCAGAGACATCTCAGACTATGCTAGACTTGCTCGTATCTTCAACCAGTATTCTCTAAGATAATTTCTATGATAGTGGTATTAACCCACACAACACAGTATGAGCTTTATAACTCACTTAATTGAGAAGAACAATGGCAGAAGCAGAGTGCCATATGTCTAGTCAAAACTAATGTAAATACAGTGAGTATAAAATTGCCTCCTCTGGACTACAGAGCCAAGAACACAGTAGAAACCTTCCAAGATAATTATAATTCCTCTCAAATTGATTTACTATTTACAAGATGCTTGTGGTATAATTTAGAAGAGAAAAATGCGTAGTTCAGTTTAAAAACCCATCATCAGTTTTTCTCCTCAAGCTGAGCATTCCACGATTCCTTAGTTCACCTTCTTCCAAGTTTTGATTTATCAGTTGTGTTTATCACTGAAAAAACCTCTTGTGCTTTCTGCATTCTAACTTTTCTTATTTCCTATTGCGCTTATTGTCCCCTCCATTTCTTTCATACAACTCCAGGGTTATTTATTTGAAAAAAACCTATTATATTCTTACCAAGCTCTTAGTACCCTCTTTCAGCATCTTAAGCATTTCATGGGTAGATGAAGACAGGAGTTCAATTTCCAGATGCCTCCCAAATGTAAACCTCTTGACCTGAGTAGCTTACCTTGATCCTAGCAAAACCTGAGGAGGAACAAATTTTTGCTTACAGAAGTACCTGTTGGGAGGAATGAAATAGTTGAAACCTCTTTTCACCCCCATTTTGCCTCCTCAGTGTGGATGGACATACGTGGTTACATAACATGCACTCACTGTAGCTGCTGGAAAACTGAGGGAAGGCTGGAGTTTCTGGAGGTCTGATGATCCTGGAGTAGGCTGGGCAGGAATACTTAATGCCCATCACTTTGGACAAATAGCTGGGTAAACTCAAGCTTACTAATGTAAAAAATCTGCTGGATGTGTTCTGTGTGCTGCCCCTTATTTTTAAGTCTTAACTTTTACATAAAAGTTAAAAGCCTGTGTTGCGGAAGCTTCAGCCTTTTTGAAATGGTAATATCTTTGACAGATGCATCCTACTTTGGTATTTTATGCTTGTGTTCAATGAAACAGATTTGTAGCAGAAATTCTCAGTAAGAAAGCTGTTTTCCATTTGATAACTGAGTGCAAGCAGTGAGGTGAAAGATGCTCCTGCAGCCATGTCATTTCCATGCCAAAACACATTTGCTCTGTGAGTAGCAATGACTGAGGATGTCTAGGAGTTCCCTTGTTGCTTCTTTTTGGATGCCAGAAGGATTTCCAAATAAATTCAAACTTGTAATGCAACTGTGTGTATCTTAGGCCATAAACTGGATAATTAGCCTGTAAACAGTGTTCAGTTATGTAAATTCCTTTTGTTGAGATGATGAGCTTATGCTCTAATGCATATTGGAAAGTTTTCTGCTTTATTGGCTCATGTAAACACTAAACATTTACTTTGATATCGGGAGCAGTTCTGCCTGCAGCACAGGGCATGTGAAATCAAAACCTGGCTTTTGTGTTCAGGCTCGTTTTGAGACTGTAAAATGTTCTAACACATTCTCCTGCAAGGGGGAGAGGTTTAATGTTGAATTATTTCCTCTTTTCTAATCCTCCAAAGCATTTTTCTTGAAATTACTAAAAGTTTGTTTACAAGTTGTTTTATGTTTTGTGGTGTTTTAGTTTTTTTTACTTTTTTAGCTAGTGACACTACTGTAGCACTGGCAGTGTGCTATGAAATTCCACCAATATTTAATTCATTGAGTTTTTAAAGTCTTTTCAAGTCTGTTAGTATTTATATTAAACTTCTGCCAAGTCTTTCAGTGTCTTTACTTCCTACTAAGTGCTTGAAGTGGTGAACTTTAACCAGGATACCTAACAGAACTGCCAAGACAAACTGCTTATGAACCATTATCTTTTCTTTAACCCATTTGGAACCCCTCAGTTTAGCACACTTGCTTATGCTGTGTGTGCAACATTTTTGTTTTATAGATACTAGAAAAAGAGTGTAGAAAAACGAAAGAATCTTTCCATTGAGGAGACGCAAGCCAACCAAGCAACTGGTGGTGCTTCGGAAGCTGCTGTGGTTTCAGGGCTGCTCTTGCATTGTTGCATCCTGTTTTGGTTGCCAGTTCAATGCTGGGGGTTCTTCCAGGTTTTTGTTTCTGCTCCTCCCCTGCTGTACTGCTGCCTTTCTGAGAAACAAGCTCAAATGTAAAAATTAAGCATGAATTGCAAATGCATGCTGTGGTTCAAAGTCATCTAACGTGGCAGAACTTCTCTGCAGCTTTATCCTTTTGAAGCCTGGCTACTTAAATTTCATTTGATGTGAAACTGTCTTTTTAAACAGCAGTTTAAAAATTGCATTTCTGTTTGAAGAAATAGGACCATCTCTGCAGGTTTCTTAGGGGCTTTAAGCTGATAGCCTGCTGTAAGGCAACAAAATTTCATACTTTTAAAGCCAATTCAAGTATTTATTTCATAATGTATCTCAGATGGACTGAAGCCTCTGTTAATCCTAAGTAATTACTGCAACACTTTGCACAATTAGCTTCCAACTTTCAGGTCAACAGAATAATTACATAAAAAGATGAACCTGTTTCTCTTTCAACACCCATTTAAGTGGAAGAATAAGACTAAACAGATACCATAGATTTTGATTGGTTAAGAGGACATTTATGACCTAATATTTTGTTAAATCACAATTTCATGTGCACCTGTTTTAAAAGAACGCAGAGGTTTATTGCTAGTTTTTTTGCAACCAACTTTGCCTTTCAGTTAATGATTACATTAAAAAAAAGAAAGCCACTGGAAATCCAGAAAGTATAAGCCAGACAGAACAGTATTGAAATGGAAGACAGAGAGCTTCCTTTTCTTCCATAGTGTGAGATGTTTTGTTAATTAGGCTTGAGTTTAATCTGATTTGTTTTGGTGCAGAATTCCAATGTATACTTAGTTTAGAGATCAACATGTATTTCCAGATGTCATCCTGTTGCTATTATAAGGAAGGTGCCCAAAGCCTGATTTGGTGTCATCATGGAAGGCACTTAAATTTTTTTTTTTTAAATTTTTTATTTTTTAAACTCTAATTTACTGCTTAGACTTGTTTTTTCTTTCAAAAGTGAAGGTATGTGGTATTTTGGGTGTGTTTTTTTTGTTTGTTTTTTTTTTTTGTCTGGAGGGAGTGGAGCTTGTGGTTTTGTTTTGTTTCTTTGGGATAAGGCAGAAAATTAGGATTTATTTGTTTGTTTACCTTTCCTTCCCCTGAAATATATTCTTGCTGCAGGCAAAAGGGACATATTTTAAAATACACTTCTCTACCATGAGATGGAAATCCCTGTGCATTTCATATAACATTGGGAAGTTTTTCTTTGTCTGCAGCTTTCATTTTAAGAACACTCATCAAGAAAACTGCTACTGTCACTGAGGGGTAGATGTGAATGTCCATCTGATCTCATCTCTGATATTTTCATTATTGTTTTGGTAACCTCTAGAAAAATTAACAAGAAGTAAAATACATTTAAATAATATAGAGCAAGTGAAGACAATATAGGGTATATTTTTTTAACTCCTTTAATCCTGCTGTAAGTAGACCCATCTTTCTCCCACCATTCTTTTTAATTTCCCTTACACTGAAATTCCAACATCACCTGACAAAGGCAGGACTCTAGAAATAACTTTAGCATCACTTAATGATGCTTAACACAATATGTTATGGCAAATATTATAGCTCTTTCTAGGGCTCTATTCTTGAGTGGGTTTTTTTCTTCATAGCTTTTATAATGAGTGTTTTTTTAGATTAATTAAATATTGAAGTACACAGATATTATCTTTTTAATCCCAATTGTTTCTAGCAATTCAACTCAAACACTTGTGTTGTTGAAAAAGACTTATTTCACAAGCAGCCTGTGAGTCCCAAGCTCTTGGAGTGGAGGAATCACAGAATCATGTGAATGATTTGGGTTGCAGAGGACCTTAAAGATCATCTAGCTCGAAACCCACTACCATGGGCAGGGACACCTTCCACTAGACCGGGTAGCTCAGAGCTCCATCCAGCCTGGCCTTGAACACTTCCAGGGATGGGATATCCACAACTTCTCTGGGCAATCTGTTCCAGTGCCACACTCACAGCAAAGAATTTCTTCCTAACATCTAATCTAAACCTACTCTTTCAGTTTGAAGCCATTCCCTCTTGTCCTGTCACTACACGCTCTTGTAAAAAGTCCCTCTCCATCATTCTTGCAGGCTACCTTCGGGTACTGGAAGGCCAGAATTAGGTCACCCAGAAGCCTTCTCTTTTCCAGTCTGAGCAATCCCAATTCTTTCAGCCTTTCCTTACAGGAGACGTGCTCCATTCCTGTAACCAGCTTGGTGGCTTCCTCTGGACTTGCTCCCACAGGTCCATGTCTCTCCTATGCTGCCTGGAACTGGACACAGCGTTGCAGGTGGGGTCTCACCAAAGTGGAGCAGAGGGGCAGAATCCCCCCTGGCCCCGCTGCCCACTCTGCTTTGGGTGCAGCCCAGACACGTTTGGCTTTCTGAGCTGTGAGTGCACATTGCTGGCTCATGTCCAGCCTCTCCTCCACCTGCACCCCCAAGACCTTCTCCCCAGGGCTGCTCTCAATCTGTTCATCCCTCAGGCTGTGTTAATACAGGAGTTGTCCCAGGTGCAGCACCTTGTACTTGGTCTTGTTCAATCTCATGAGATTCTCATGAGCCCACTTCTTAGGCTTGTCCAGGTCCCTCTGGATTTCATCCTGTCATTCAGGTGTGTCAACTATTTGGCTTGGTGTCATCAGCAAATTTTCTGAGGGTGCACTTGATCCCTGCATGTATGTTGTTAATAAAGATATTAAATAACACTGGTCCCAGTATGGACTTCTGAGGGACACCACTTCTCCAATTTAGAGAAAAGGATGTTGTGGGGGACTGTGTCAAAGGCTTTCCAGAAGTCCAGATATGAGATCTGTAGCCCTCCTCTTGTCTGTCCACTGATGTAATCACTCCATCATCAAAGCCCACTGGGTTGGTCAGGCAGGACTTGCGTTTGATGAAGCCATTCTGGCTGTCCCGAATCACGTCCCTGATCTCCAAGTGCCTTGGCATAGCTGCTAGGAGGATCTGTTCTATGGCCTTTCCAGGCACGGACTTGCGTTTGACATGTTGTTCCCAGAGTCTGGTTGTTCCCAGAGTCCCCCTTTCTTCCCTCTATAAAGATGGGAACAATGTGTCTCATGGTAGAAACACAGAATCATTTAGATTGGACAAGAACCTTTAAGGTCATCAAGGTCAGCTATAAAAGGAGGGTCCCATATTGCCCAACCTTTGCTTTATTCTTACACAGGAATTCTTCTTGGCCCATTTTATTCTATCCATCTTTACTAGTTTCAACCTCCTTCCCTTTCTTCAAGGCACAATGTGGAATTAAGTTGTAATTTTGTGTTAACACATTGAGAAGTTTTTCCTTCCAGTGATTAGACTCTGCTCCTGGTAGTGCAGAGTTAGCTAATGAATTTCTAATTGCACCAGTGCTGGTACCGTGAAAAGAACAATTTCATGTTATTTTCTTGAATCACATTCAGCTTTGGAATTAAAAAAAAAAAAACAAACCTTAAAAAATCACCCATGTATCTTCCCAATGACTGCCCTATATGAGCAGAATGAGACAAAGTAACCTTAATTCTCTTTGAAGGTTTAACAGAAATCTTTCAGGTTGTATTCACAGACCTTTTAATTTGGTGGTTTGATATATTTAAATACCAGCTTTACACATTTTAAAATTAGAAAAAGCATCTGGTTCAGTATTTTAACTTGGTTCAGCCTGGACACACCTTTGTTTGGTCAGGTGCTGGTACACTAATTAAATTAAAGCCTCTATTCATCTTGCCAGCCCTGTCTGACATCGTTCAAGATGCCTTCACATCGCCTCTGGTAATCTAAAGGACTAGAACTATGTATTTAAAAAGCTGTTACCAAATACAGTGCTTTGTAGTTTATTGTAATGTGATGCTGATCCTTCCCTATAAAATCTCCTCTTTGCAAATTGCCTTTTTTTTGGGTAGTCAGTGCCAGGTGCAGTAACAGTAAATATTTTCTGTATAGGTAACCAAAAGGCCTCTATGTCTATTTTAGTGCTAGTAAACCCAGTTCTTCATTTATTTCCAGAAGTATTTATAATGTCACAAGACTCTGCTTACTTATTTTCCCTGACTTAGAAAATCCTGTGTGGAGAACAAGAATGGTGTTTATACTGCATTTAGAGAAGAATTTCCTGCTTTAATGGTTGCCCAGAATGTACTAGCTAGCTGTTAATACATTAAAAAATACCTCTAATTTTACTGTAGGACCTCTTAAACGTGAATATGTCTAATCCTGATTAGATCTATCCAGAAAACTGGAAGCACAAACAGACTTTTTGATTATTTATTGTTTTCCCTCCTCTAACTACAGGTAACTATTCTAGTAAGCAGCTCAGTATTTTTCACTTGTAAGATGATTGGGCTGTTTGCTGCATGATGTGTCTGCTTCTGTGTTAATTCTTTCCTGCCTTAGTGAAAAGAACTGAAAGTTTGTGTTACAGTTATGGAGGAGAAACAGTGTCTTAAGTATGCAATTAAGAGTTCAGGTACAAATGACAGGAAGATACTGCCAAATGTCATCTGCATTCTCAAATTTCTCTGCTGCCTGCAGATGTAAATTTAAACTATCAGCATGATGAATGCATTTATAATTACAAACTTTTTCCTTTGACTTTTTTAGTGTAAGCATGTCCTTCCCAGGTTCTTGGCTCAGCTCATCAAACAAATAATACACTATAGAAATAGTGTATTAGTCTTTACATATTTTGCAATTACTTCCTCTGAGAGGCAGTGTGCTTTCTTTTCTTGAAAGGGTGTGATTTAAAAAATATGCTCAGTACCTGTGAGCCTAATCCCTGACAGCACAGATATTTCTGTCTTTGGTCTGTCCTCCTCCAACTGATTTGCTTCAGTCCCTGCCACTCTCAGTTCAGCTATTTCTGTGGCTGTCCCATAAAACTTGTTTAGGTTTAAAAGAAAGCAAAAGCAATGAACCAGCAGGGCTGGGTCTTCCTGTGTTGGCTCTGATGCCAGTTCAAACATTTTGGGAATTGAGGATGTTGGATAACAGACCTCCAGAAGCCTCTCTGAGTGCTGCTGGACTGGGATTCCTTGAACAGTGGCAATTAATGAGCTGCTGGGAATGGTTCAGCTTTCACAGATTCAAGTGTGGAGCCACAAAAATGGAAGCAGAGGATGCGTGTGCATACTCATAAGAAATCAAAACCCCCTCTGGTGATTAAACAGAACAGTTTACCTTATGCTTCTGTTCCTCCTTTTCTGTGCTTAAAGAACATTTCTTCTTACTGTACTGTAAGTACTAATTGTGGGATTATACTACTAGAATATAGGGAATCAACCTTTTCTAAGGGAACACATGACTAGGACAATTACTGCGGAGATAATTATCCTAGGGAAGGCAAGCTGGTCAAGGAAACTGTACTCAGCTATCCAAAGTGCAAACACGGAAGAGGAAGAAATGAAATAATGCATTAAAGTGCTTCTTTTCAAGCCCCGCTGGTGTTTCTCATTGAAAAACCCTGCTTCATTGCGTACTTTTTCTACTTATTAGGGAAGAGAACCAAGTCAACCCCTCTTCACCTTTATCATGCCCATAGCATTTGCCAGCTAACATTTGTACTGTAATCTCAGGCAGTTTGGTTAGTCTGCAAGTTGTGATCATGCCTTGCATGAGATCCTGCCTGTGTCAAAAACCAAAACAGAGCCCTGTTTGGAAAGGGAAGCTCCCACCAAGCTGCAGCTTGTACGACTGCCACGATCACCTGGCATTGGAGTGAGACAGCCTGCCAGAGCCTGGGAGTAGCACATTACAAGGGTTGACTTTGTTGAAACAACACCACGGTTGCTAAGGAGAGGGTAATTAAACCCTCCTATTAATCTTGAAGTGCCTACAGCTAGATCTGTTCAAAGGCAGCATTCTTTTGAAGTTGGTACTTCAAACTTCATTGCAACTGTGGGCAATTGGAAGTCACACGTGACCTAAGCTGCTCCTGCCACTTGTCTTGGGGCTGTTATTCTGCACAAAAGTTGTTTGTCTCAGTGTCTAGGGTAAATGTGAAGAGTCATCCTGAAAGCAAGGCGAGTGATGGTAGAAAGATAGCTGCAACAGTGCTGTGCTAAACTTCAAACTATGTGATTCAGAATGTATGTGAAAAAGAAGTTGAAATGCCATGAATGGAAAGCAAGAGCAAAAACGTCACAACTTTTTTTTCTTTTTTTAATGGAAACTCTGTATCCTGGTTGTACTGTGGTTGGAGTAATAGGCAAGCACCTAGCAGTACACGTTTAGTCTGACTGGGCTTAAGCAGGCAAATAATTCTCATTGCCTTTTTTCTTAGTTATGGGAACAAACTTAATATCTAATCTCACTAACTTTTTGACATCAATAAACTTTAGTCTCTCTGCTCATTATTGCACTGACTTCATGTGAACATGGTGTTTCTGGGCTGTCTTTTATCGGAATACCTTTTCCTGAAATGCCTAGAGTCCATCTTTTTTGTTAAACCATGACTGTCCTGTTCTATCTTGCTTCATATAAGTTGTGGCAAGGAAGCACTCTTGTGGTGCTGTTAGTCTGGGTTTAAGGAGCTGTTTATCAACATGCTGTGACAATTGCTTAAGTCTGTCTGAGTGTTAAAATAATATCAACCAGAAGAACTGATTTCATTAGCCTAGGAGCTAGCTGGATAGTAAATCAGTGGGTGCAAGACTGATCACAATCTAACAAAACTGGCTGTGGAATCATTTGGTAATAGAGAATGAAGGTTGTGTTTAAAAAGAAATAAATAAATCCCTGGAAGCCACATATAAAGAGAGTCTCTAAAGAAAACTGGATATAGTAAAGGGTTTTTCTATGCTGTCTGTTACTTTGATCTTTTGTCAACTTAATATGCCTGATCCAGAAAATGCTCTACTATTATGGAAAGTAAAGCAAAAAAATTGTGCGGACTACGTTAAAAAAATTCCACTTCTTGAAACTACTGACACCAGAAACTCCTTTTAGCTACTATGTCCCTGGAGAGGTAAACTTCAGGTTTTTTCTACTGGTCGAGTGCTTAAGGGAAGTCTTCAGATAACTGTGAATCCTAAATCAGCAGCTGTTGCTTTGTCTCACTTCAAGAAATAAAAAATCCTTCTCTCCTCTCTGCCCCATTTGCAGAAGCGTAAGAGCATAGGGCCATGCAGTGGGAACAGAGCACAGTCGTCTAGCAGCCCTCAGGTGGTGTTTGTCTGACGAGGGAGTAGTTTAGTTAAATAAAGCAAATTCTTTGAGACTTAAATCTATAAATAGTACAGGTTATCAATTTATGTCATGTGCAATTTGATTTTATTCTTCCAAGATGAGAAAATGTACAGGGTAATGTTACCGTGACCTGTATATTGAAAAAGTTTACCTATGAATAAATAACATGGCCCTCCACTGGAATTCCAAACCCATATCCAACAGTTTATAAAAAATAATATTTGGATCAACTATATTACCTCAAATAAAGGAGGGGAAAATTATATAGAGTTGATGGCATTTACCCGTCAAAGGTCATATTCAAAGCAGCAGATTATATTTTGTAAAAAGTTTTTGCATGTGTTTTGGGTTGTTTTTTTTTTGCCTGTCATAGTTTAGGAATGGTACTGCCCAGTTTAGTGCTTCAACTGAGTCTCTCCAAACTATGTGCCACTCTCTTGTTCCCCCAGTGGGATGGAGAGGAGACTTGGAGGCACAAAAAGTAAAGATCATGGGTTGAGATAAGAACAATTTACTGGAAACAGCAGTGAGGTAAGAAAACAACAGTAACAGCAACAACAGGGATGACGAAGGGTACAAGAACCAATTGGCACACGAGTTCTCATGGCTGACAATACCCAACCACTCATTCCACCATGCAACCTGATCCAGAAGGGACCCTTTCCCCCATCTCTGGAATGTGCTGTGAGGTGGTATAGATTAACCCCCTGGTCCTAGCTGTGCCCTCTCCTGTGACTACTGCAAAAATTAACCCTGTTCTGGCCAGAACCAGGACTAGCCTTATTATTTATTCATTGTCTGTCTTCCCACTGCCCTATGAAGCAGACACTAATTCCAAGTACAGTGCAGGTAATTACTGTTGCTTCTGAATACCCTATAGGCCTTACATATATATATATATATATATAGGTAGATGACTCACAGTTATGAGACAAATGTCTGGAGGCCCTTAATCATTTTCAGATAGACACGAAGAAAGGACACTTCTCTGCAAAAATATAAGTTGTATCTTACATATATCTGTAGTAATAAAGAGGGTACTGTAGCAAGCATGAACTGAGAGTTGCAGATGGTTTCATGGAGGGAATGAAATTGGCCTTTTTCTGTCTAATTGCTAGCCAGAACTGTCTCTCCACTAATTTTTAGCTCTGCCTTACTGTAGTGAGTGAATCTATTGAATCCCGAACAAACACTCTCTTGTGTATTTAAATAAAATAAATCAGTAATTGCATATGATAATTTTCTCTTGTTTTCAATCTCAGCTTCTGGGTCAGTAATGAATCTTAAGATACTCATCAAGCAGGATGCTGAGGTCAATTTTTTCCTCAGTCACTGTGTATCTACGTTGTTCTTTGTTTATCATGTCAGTTCTCTATGAAGATTCTTTATAACAGAAAATATTCAAATTCCAATAAAATGTATGCATTAGAGTAGTGGAACAACCAAACGATTGTTCATTTAGAAATGGAAACAAAGCCCCAGGATAAGTACAGAACTAAAACTCTGCTCTTTTCTTGATTTATGCTCAAAATCAAACATTCAAACAGCTTTTGTTTTCGAAGTGCGATCAGATATATTTCCTGACGTTTGTTCTCAGCTTGCTGCTGACTAAGTGAAGACTGATTTCCTAGCCAAGGAAGAAATACTTCACCAGCAGTTCATCCTAGTCCTTGGAAAAACTCTGTAGCTTGTTGGTCAAGATCCGTGTCAGGTTCCATTTCTCTTCTGCATTTAAAGAAGGTCCCAAAGCTGATCTCATCAAACACGTGTCCAAAGCGCTTATGGCTGACACAGTAAGAGACCGCACAGAAGACATGGCTGTTTTTAGTGGAAAAGAATGACTAATGGTGCGTTCTGTCACAGGAAAAGAAGTGATTTAATTCCCTGGTGAATTTCAATTAATTATTCCTTGTTTTTTCGTTTGTTTTTGTTCACAAATGTTGCAGTTAAATAGCAATTAGGCAGATGAGTTATGAAGTTAAAGAGAGCATAAACAAACTCTAAGGCATTCTCAAACATGACTTTAAGAATGGACGTCAGTAGTAAATAATGCTCTGAGTAGAAATGCGTCAAACGTGTAAAAGTGTTCTTTCATTTATGAAAACTGTGATATCATTAATAACCAGAAAATTAATACTTATATGTGAATTCCCAGCTGACTTCTTTCTCCTCAGCAATGCTGGTACAATATTGTGGTAATACAGTGAAGGAAAATTGGAAAACTGATTTGGCTGTAAAAAGACTTGCTTATTTTTTAGTCTTTTCGGACAGATCAGTGTCCTGAGCTATTTGGTAGCATGGCCTCACAGCTTTGCAGGACAAAGCAAGGAAGGTGCAGATCAAGAAACTTCACCAAGGACAGAGGTCTCTTCATTACTGCTGCTTCTGGATGTTAAACCTTGCTTTAATCTTCCATGTTTTTATACCAGTATGGAGAGTGATATTTCCCTTCTCCTTATGGAACCATAAGCACACATTCCTCATGCTTCTACTGTGTGGTAATATGGAAGCATCTGGGTTTTTCATATTGGGTTTGAGCTGTGGACATCCATCTTAAGCAAAAAAGAATTTTCTCTATTTTGAAATGTACCCTTGCAGTGCATTTGTGGTGCTTTAGGAAACATGTGAAATGTGAATACACTTCTGAGTAATAAATCAAAAAGAAATACGTAAGTGAAGAAACTTATTATGTAAGACAAACTGAACAGGGAGGGACTATAGTGTTGCAAAACTGACACTGGCAGCCACTGAAGATAAGCAGTGAAGAAAAAAAAGACAAATTTTCTGGAGGGACAAAAACTATAGTGTTAAAGGAAGCATGATTTTTCTGTGCAAGAAAATGCCTAGAAGCACTTTATATAGCTGAAAATCAAGTGGTAAATTGTTGTACTGGGACTAATATAGAGGTAGCCTCAAATGGTAATTTATTGCGCCATAGTACTACTGTTTACTGTTTGATTAATCTCTGAGTACCCCTGAGGAAATTCATGGGAGGTAGAAGAATGGCTTTATTTCTTAGGAAGATGTTAAACGGAGCATCTCACGTTGTGCTCAGCAGAAGAAAAGAAAGCAAGCAAACAAGCTATAAGCCATGCTGGAAATGGTTCAGATGTCTGCGATCTTTCTTAGCAGTAATTTGAAGTTCTTGCCACTAATTTTCTGCTTTGCAATAGCTAAATGAGTATTGTCTTCATTTTTTTTCTTGTTGTTGATTTAATTTGTATATGAAATCAGTGTGATCATGTTTATTGCAAAAAGCAGTTGATGGCAGTTGAGTGCCGTCATGGCACTTGCATGGGTGAACTTTCTTATGTAGTTATGTGCCTTTTTTAATAAACTCTTACATCAAGGTTTGCCCATACTCTGTGCATGGAGATTTCTACAAGACCAGGTTTAATTAATTTTATTTCTAAAGACATATCAAATTCCATGCTTTACAGGTGAGAAACTTTGGACAAGGGCAGAAGTCTGCCTGTGTTTAAGTAATAAAGAAGCAAAACTGAGACAGCAACTTGTCTCCCTCAAACCCAGTCTTTCTGCTAAGCCTCTTTGTCTGGTGCTGTATTGAAAGAAAGGGAAGGAGTGGGTAGAAAATAAAAGATAGGATACTGTATTTCAAATCAAGAACTTGGAGAAGAATGACCATACTACAGAACATAACAGGAATTATGAATAGGCTGTTACTTTTTGTTATTGACTTCAAGAAAGAGGTATGTTTTCTCTCAAGGAAACATTTTATTGCTGATATTATTTCTCCTACATCCAAGACTACTAGGCTAATCTGTTATGGTGAGTGGCAGTTTCCAAGTTTTTGGCAGCTGCTTTAATCCAAAAGGAGTTGGTGTATGGCTACAGGCTTAGGACCAGATATGGCATACTCAGATTTTTTTTTTTTTGCTCAATTTGCCTTTTTTAAACCTAGAAAAGAAAAATCTCTATAGGTGCTACATACTATAGGCGTACTTTTCAATTATGAACTCAGCTAAATATTTCTGTTTTTGAAGGGCAGCTTTACACATTGGAGATATTTAGGATGTTTGGACACAAGTGCACAGAAAGAAAATGTTCTTGGTTTTCTCCCCCTTCTTCAAAACAACTGATTATTGTCAAGGTAACCGGGGCCAATTTTCCTGTTTCATAAAGAATTGCCAGTGGAAGTGTGGGTGACATGCTAATGAACTTCTCTAGAAAAGGTTGAGTGCAGAGCAAAGGAGCACTGTGAATAAAGATCTCTTGGCTGTGTCTTGGGCTACCTTGATGTTGATGTAACTTGCTTTCTAGATTGAGAAAGAGACTGAGTAAAGAGAGTGAGTGGTTTGTGTTTGTTTGGTTGTGCTTTTTAAAATATAATTGCTTTAAAATTTTGTAGCTCTGTAAAACTATTTCTGTGCTCTTGGCCTTGAATGGATTGCCCAGGGACTGTGCTAAGCCTGCAGCCATCCATACTGGCTTTCAACATTCTGCCTTTCTACTTCATGAGTGCATTCAACTTCAGTTCTGACCTAAGAGAATCTAGTTTGGAGGTACCACGTCTGGAGGGGTTTTTAACAGTACTTCAGTGATCATGACATGTTTTGTGACCTGGGCCAGAGCCAAGAGGCTGAGGTCTCTGAATCCATTAACAAGGCAGAAGGCTGAATAGGGAGTGCTGAGTTACTCCATAATCCGTCAATAAATCATTCTGCTAATCTTGAAATGATCTCATCTGGAGGAGGTACTTCTTAAAAATGAAGAAGAGTGTCTGGTGTGGGAAATCAAATTCATATTACTCTTTGTTAGTCTTTTGTCTAGCTTTAAATTAACAGTTATATTCAAAAGACAGGCTGAGTTCATCATATACGTAGCCATGACTGAAAAGTTACCATTTTGGCCTTCTAAAAGTTGGCTCTAGAAGCAGCCCCTAACTGAAATTGTGTTCTGGTAAAAAGTGTGCTTTCTGCCCTCAGCCTTTATTTAAAAACACAAGTTCTTTATTTATCTCGTGTTCTTCCAAGGGCTGAGATTTGACTCAGATGTAGCTAGTGTCTTGATAATGCAATGATTAACTTCATTTTCCCTAATTCAAAATCTAGAATTCTTCTAAGTGAGGAGGAAATCGAATGACTTAAGTAAGAATAAAAAAACCCCAACCCAGGAAGTCTGACATTGGTTCAAGTGCTTTGCCAAGTGACTTAGCTTGAAAAAATACCTTTTTATTACCAAGGAAAAAGCAGCTCATTTATGAAGTTTAAATGAAAAGGTTTAAAAATGCCCAAGTATTAGAATAATGTGTGCCAAATGCAATTTTGGGCAGCATGTAAATAACACCCTGAAATCTGTTTTGAAACCAGTTTTCAGCTTTTGGTGGTGTCACTTACTACCTTGATCATTAACTCTGTATTTTAGATTTTTTTCCCCCTGCTTGTTCTATTCTCCTCCATTCCTGTACCACCCTCACCCCCCTTTACCCGTGAAAAAAGTACTTGTATATATTTTTATTAATTTTATACATATAATGCTGGGTAGCCAAATTCACCGTCATATTACATCTGGAAAGTGGAAAACTAGGGATGAAAATATTTTACTCCAAATTTATTTGAATTGTTCTTTTTTTAACACTGATTTTTTTATCTGGAGAGTATTTCTGACAGTTAGCAACAATGAGTAGGAAATAGAAGTAATTTTAGGGCCAAATTATTCACATTCTCATTTGGGCACCTAAACTCTACTTTTCAAATAACAAAGCTGAAAAGCTAATTTTGAAGGCTTTAGAAACATGAATTATAGTAGTTCACCTATGTAGAGTTCTAAGGTGGAGCTTTTGATGACTTAAGATATCCCAGGAATTCATTTTAAGAATATACGCAGTGTGCACACGTATCCTTGAGACTTAAATATGAACATGCCATCTTGGGTGTTTGGGAATGATGCTTTTGCTCATTACTTGTTCAGACTATACTGGGGAAAAATCAAGTCTTTTCTTTTCCATGCCGTGTTTTATCTTTGGTGGGACCACAATGTAGCGCAGATGTAAATCCCCTTGACTACAAAACTGGGACAGCAGTGTTTCACTGAAAACAGGCATTTCTATGTGTTTGCATTTAGGATGAAATAGAAGCTGATATATTAATGAGTCTGTGCATTTCAGGTGAAAAATCAAGGCATGGTGATATATTAATAATAACCCCCCACTGCCAAATATTACAGATGATAGGGGATTGTTTAAATAAATAAATAAGTAAAATCTGTGATCTGAAGGCAAAGATTTGAAGCCCAAGGTTTAGTTTCTCTGTGTCAAAATTAAAGTTAGAAAAAATTCATCACTATGCTGAATAAGTGGTAACTGAAAAAAAAAATCATATCAAGGCTCTGGGTGTTCAGTTAAACAGTTTGGTATGAAAAGCTGAAATTAAAAAAAAAAAAACAAAAACAAAGCACTCTCATTCAGATGAAAGGATATTTTTTTCCTCACTGGGAAAAGAAAATCTCATGAAAATGTCTTGTTTGAAATGAAATTTTTATGCAGTGTGAGTTGTTTCAGGTCAAGGGTGCAGGAGTTGGCACTCACATTGGGAGAGAGCGCTGACTGTAGCGATTGGCTGGGTGTTGGCTCCACTAGGATAAAATAGAGCAAAGAATGATGCTTCAGACACTTTCAGCTACCGGTCTTAACATTTGTCTTCTGTGTTGCCTCATTTGGTATAGTCAGTTGTCTTCCTCAGAAGTGAATTAATAGTATAGGAGAAGCCAGTTAGGGCAGACTGAGAGCACTTAACTAGTGAACAATAATTTCAATACTTACCTAAGAGTTTTATTTCACTACCACAAGACAATGGCTTTCAAGATACTTATTTAAGATTAATCAAGTTGAAGTAGGTCTTTTTATTTGCTGAATAAACAAATGCCTTCCTCAAATTTATGTCTTGCAAATAAGAGGTTAAAGTTTCCATCAAATTATCTGGTCATTTATCTTTTGCAAGATTCAGTCACTTGTTGTTTGTTGTTTCTCTTTTTGTGTCATTGGACCATAGAGAGACCATGTTTCATTTAGTCTATGAGCTCTGTAGACAATGTAAAATACAAAATAGCCTCGTTTTATAGCTAATGTTGTAACTAAGTTGTTTATTGAGGAAATAGAGTTGCTGCCAAATTTTCTAGAACACTTCTAGAGGGAGAAATAATAACTAAGTGTAGTTAAGTCTAGATCTTTTTAAAAAAAGTCTAATTCAGTAGTTCCTGAGTAATATCCTTATCTCCACATTTACTGCTTTTTGGTTTGGTTGCTTTTGTTTTGGCTATTTTTGTATTAATAGCTGCCTTTGTGTTTGAAATTGCCTTCTCTAAAATAACTTATGTCTCAATAAGGAATTTAAGAAATTTAAATAGGAATTGTACTGAAGTCTGAAGATGTCAATATAAGTTATATCTTCTATTCAGAGCATTTTTAGTAGGGTTTTAAAGTAGTTCCTGTAATGATTTTTGAGTCTGTAAAATCGGCTGACCACAAATTGCTTTTAGAAATGTGGCTTTTACTACCTGATGACCATATTAGAAAAGTGTCAAATTCCTTTGAATTGTGTTATCCAGCAAGCATACGGCTGAAGTTACGGGTAATTCATGAGACCCAGTGGAAAGCATGGATTTGCAAAGTAATAAGAAGCAAGGTGATTTTATTCCCACCCTTCTAATGGAGAACTCAAGAACCCAACTGATCCATCTGGCATGGCACTCTGCACTTGACAAGGCAGGGCAAGCAAGCTGTGGCCAGGAGAGGGTTTCCCACCCTACAGCTCCACAGCTGCTCTTGCGGCCTGCAGCTTGCAGGTGTCCCCAGTGCCTTTGGTACCTGTCTGTGCAGGCAACCAGCAGTGGGGGACACTGAAATCTTCATCGGTGCTTGCGGGCTCTGTGGTGAGGCACTGGGGCACTGATGTGTGACTTCAGAAGACTGGTAGCTCCTGAAATTTTTGTCCCTGTTTGAAGCTGTTGAAGAGTCCTCCTAAGACCAAAAGCAATCTGCTTTATTTCTGGTCACTTGAGTTTGATGTCTCAAAACATCAAACAGCAGCACATGTTCACTGTGATGCTTTCCTAATAGAACAATAGAATTGGTGTGTGTGTGCTGCTTAAGTTGTCCTCCTCCAAAATGCAGGGATTTGTTGTTGCAGTTTCTCTTTTGCTCTAATTTCCTTGTGGCCAAATTCCTCCTTGTACCCAGGACCCAGGTAAATGGGCCATTTGGAGAAAGTTGTATTTGTTCTATTATGGATATTTATAGAGCCCTAATGTGTGCTCGGTAAGTGGGTTTTAATCTCCATGAGTGCAACTGGCTTTACAAAATTCTTTAGCTTTGTTGAAGATCGTTCCACCAGTATCCTCACAGTCTCCTGCCAGTTTTGGAATGTCTTTCACTATTTGCCCCGTGTACTACAAAGCGTATAAAGGTGGGCCCTCTTTACAGTAAAAGTATATCTAAGTCTACTCCATGACAGTCTTCAAATCATATAAATATGTGCATTCAGTAACTGATATGGAATTTTTCGGGCATCTTGCTTAAGCTAATAATTAGTAAAAATATAGCAGGGTGGAGAATGTTTTCTAAGCCTGAACTTTTTGAAAGGGCTTAACCAAAAGGACTTTAAAATTACTCTCTAGGTAGATAGATGTATTGTTACAAGTTTAAAACTGGAAGTTGCAACCATGAAAGTGCAGGGCTAGAAGTGTTCAGCGCTGTTGATATGCACAGTTAGAAAAATTTATAGCAAGCTTGTGAGTGTACCACACATACATGTTTTCTTCCACCTCCCAGTATACCATTAATAGTTCCAGCTTTTGGCTTGTGGAACTTTTTATGAAGTCAGATTTTCCTTGGAGCAGCACAGCTTCTTTCACTCTTGCTGATCTTGAAGCCTGCTTTAAGCACAGGGCAAGACCCAGACTATTTGGGATGATGATATCAGATCTCCCTCATGCCTTCATCTCCTGAGTCCAAATGACATAGTCATTTGGCAGCTAAACTTGAGGGATCAAAATGAGCCAGATGTTGAGTGGACAGATCTTTGTTTGCCAGCAATCAAGCCTCTGCTGAGCATTCCATTACTGCTCCGATTTCCATATCTGCTCCCATTTACTTCATTTTGGCTCATTAAATTGACAGCTTTAATAATGAGGAAAAGGGGAGAGGGGAAAGAGCAAAAGATAGTATAGAAAGCTGTCATACTCTTCATCCACATTTATTATGAAAATCTCACCTGTTGATTGCATTTAAGACCTGTTTCTTTCCAAAACTTTTGCTACTCTCAGTTTTATAAAATAGGTTACTTACTACATTCTGTGAACATACATATTTGGTTTATGATTGCTCCAGGTAGATTTACATACACGTCTAGGGAGCTGTAGTCATAATGTCTTAGAGTTTTGTGTGTAAAAAGCAGAGTCCTAACATGGACATGAGGGAGTAAAAGTCTACAGCTCTGGTGCTTTTTGACAGTGTTGCTGTGTTAAGGTGATTATTTTCTTTTGTAACACTGCAAACACTGATGACTCTTCACAATTGGAGTTTGTTTATTTATGTTTGTTTGTTAAGCCTGATAGCTGAGACAGAAATGGTGTAAAAACATTGTTTTCTATTGTGAGCCAGTCATGCTGGTTCAAGTGGATAAAGTCATGTTATCCAAGTTGATGCTAACTGATCCATGCAGAAAAAACTTCTGATATAAACTTAAGCATACTGGCACATATTTTGTACTGTTCCTTTTCCTTGCTTGTTGTTACACCGTTTTCAGGGAGCTCTCTCTGCCTGACACGGTCTGGCACTAGTCAGCTGCACTGAGTGTAGCTGGATTATGATGAGCTACAGCTCCTAAGAGATACAATCTGAGAAAATGAGGAGATTCCCAGTAGCCAACTTTTGGTAATTTCTGGAATACGACATCTCTCAGGAGGTGTCTAGGTACAAGACATGGACGAGCTCTGTTAAAATTCAGGGCCTTCACCTGATCCTAAGTGGCTGAAGCAAAAGGGTTATGGGGACCTCAGTAATTCATTTCAGCTATAGGCAGAGCCTTGATAATGCAAATCCTGTGTCCAGTTGTTGGAAATTCTTATCTAGGCCAAGTAAGGTCTGGGTCTGCTGCTGTAGGTGTCTGTGTACCATGCCTGCATTGACACAGTTGACAGAGAAACAAAAAAAACCAACCCATTAAATGTATGAAGTGATACATGAATATTTGTTAAGCTGTGCTTGAATAATTCTCCTATCTTTGCTAGAACTCATGTTTTCACTTTACCTATTCATAATCAAGATGGAGAAACTTTTCCATATGCATTTTTACACAAAAAATTTAGGGGTTGTAGCGATTTTCTGAAAAAGAAGAAACTGAACACAAAGAAAATAAGGATGCCCTTGTTCTTTTTTGTTTTCAATGGTTTTATGTGGAAGGGAACATGGCTGATGGAAGGAATTTGACTGGGTGGAAGGGCTTGGTACACTCCAGTCTTTTGCTCTGACTTAAAAGCAAAACTAAGAACTCTTGTTTATAATAGTTGTTTTACAAGCATAAAAGCCAACACAGATGAAGTTTTAAACATCGTCCTCTTACCAGTAAACTGTGAAGAGGAATGCTCCAGTTGCTCTACACAACTAAAATCACAGGGTTGTTTTCATAAGTAGATAAATTACAGAATTTCCTATTTTCAGTCTTCCAAATGACTTAAACTGTGTTGCTGTGGATGGAGTGATTTCCACTCTGTTTCTGTTGGCTGACCAGAGTTCAGACATCGGGTTGTTCCTCTTTAAAGGGAATGCTGACTTTGTGGTGGAAGCATTTTTACAACATTCTTGGATACTCAAGAACTTCCAGATGTAAATTAAGACAATAAATACAGAAAACCATGAGAAAAGTGGGACTGATTGATACCAATTTTTACTAGAGAAGTGTGTTTAACATTTAAAAGATAACTATTTAAATGTGGGGGGTGGGGAGGCTAGTGATGGATTAAAATGCTCTGCTACGACAGGCATTCTTTCTAGTGCTTTATAACTTTGTCAAAACTTTAGGGAATATGTCTGTCTTCTCGTGGACATTTTCTGTGGCACTTGGAAAATGGGAGGGGGGAGGAAAAGAGGTGAAGAGGAAAGGAAATTTGGAAAAGCTTGAGAGCTGCTCCTGTAAAATCAGTATTCTGGGTGTACACGTAGTCTGATACAGAAAATTAAATGCGTGGAGTAGTCCCAGTTACATGTGATAACAGTATGTATACAAAGCTTGACACGAGAGATTGCTCTGTTGTTGACCTGTTCTCCTGTCTGAGGCCCTTTCCTCCAAAATCTACTTTTTCTTCATTTTCTGAATCTTAAAACATAAGGTTTTTAAACTTCTGTCATTTTATAACACTAAGCATTGCAACGGGCAGTCTGGGGAAGTGCAGAATCATCATCCCTGGAAGGATTTAAGACCTATAGATGTGGAACTTAGGGACACGGTCTAGTGGCAGACTTGCCAGTGTTGGTTAATGATCTGGCTTGATGATCTTAAAGGTCTTTTTTGACTTAAATGATTCTAAAATTCTAAGTATCTTGACATGTAGAATAATTTTTTGCTATTTCTTCATGAGGAGTACTCTGTGTGTCAAAACAGTAACAATGGACCTTCTGGTTTTTACTCTGGTTTAGTAATAGATCAGGGAATTCACTCTGGGTTGTAGATGTAGTGTTCTCTAGCAGCTTGCATCTGCATAGAATTTGGCAACATTTTCTTCATATTATTTTTTCTGGTATTAATCTGTTTTTACCTGCTTCTAGAAGCATTTTTTGAAGCAGATGCATCTCATACTGATGATTGAGTTTGGCTTAGAAGAAGAAAATCTGGAAGAACTGCTCTCACTGCTGAAATGTAATTGATTTAAAAATTTTTTTGAAAAGCATGTATTGTTAACATGTTTGGGGGGTTTTGTTTGGTTTTTTTTTTTTTTCATTTTTCTTCCTGTTACTATCTCTTTGAAGGGTCAGACATTGGTAACTTCACTTCTAGCTATCTGCAGTCATAGAATAATGGAATGGTTTGGGTCAAAAGGGACCTTAAAAATCATTCAGATCCAAACCGCAGTCAGTTCTGCCATCTGCATGTGTGTATCCTGTTATCACTTTGCCCTCTCCTAAGATTGTCCCCATATTATCTTGTCATCAGAAAGTATTGAAACTATCTGAATTCCCATGCAGAGCTTTGCAGGGCCTAATTAGAAATGTAATGAGGTGAACTGGAAAACCCTGCCAGGCCCCTCAGAAAACAGGTACTGTTAAATCCCATTTTGTTTTAGTTGTTTAGTTGTTTTAGTTGGTTCCATTGAAGAAACCCAGGAACTCCAGAATGCAACACTATCATGAACATCACTACAGTCATCCTGATGCCTTAGGGTTTTAGCTTTTATACTTTTCATATCCTGTAATTCTTTAGTGTATAATTCTAAACTCCACATAGCCTGTTAACTACCATTCTCCCATTTTGGTCAGAAAAAACAATTCCTCTCTAGGCCTGGAAACCAAGAACACCTTACTGTCTCAGGGCCCAGGAAATGTAAACAAAAGTGAGTTCACGGGGAGCAAACTTGGAGTAAATTACTTCATCACCTGAAGCTGTAACTGGAGGATTAACCCCCGATATGCAAATAAACCAAACTTATAAAGGTATGAAAACCCATGACCCCATGTTGTCCATTTTGAGTGTAGCCTCTGGGGGCTTTGACTGCCCTAATGTACCTCAGGGCCCTTCAATAAACACAACCACTTTTATTCTCTTAATTTTGTCTAGCTTCTGTTTTTAGATAGCCCATCAAGGCATAAATCCCAGCTGTGCACTCTGGACTCCAGTTACTGTTCCTGCTGTCATATCAGCAAGGAACTCTGAAAACCGTGTTAGCTTTTGTTTCTTGAATATTGAAAGCTGTGCCAGGGAGGGAGTATATGCAGTTTAAATTATATCAGCTTTATGTTGTATTTCTTACGGCTTTGGAGGAGCTATTCCTCCCTTAGTGAGCATTGTAAAACTTTATGCCAAGCAGCATATGTTTTACAGAGAAAAAAGCTTCAACAGAACACTCTTAAATGTGGCACTGCAGAGGCTGTAATGTTAAAAAGGGCTGTGCAACAAATATGAAACTTAAGAGTTATATCAGCATTTGCTTTTAGAGGTCTGGCTTCCTTGCACTTTATATAAATCACATTTTTAAAAAAATTAACTTAAACAGTATAATATTTTAGAATTTTCTAAGATTTCTCACTTATTTCATCATGTAGTGGGACTTTTTCTAGCCTATCAAAATAAATTGTTAAAGCTACAAGTCTCAAAATCTTCAAAGTGAATATGGAAAAATGAACCCAATAGCCAACTCTCCTTTCTTTCCTCTTTAAACTCCCAAAGACAACAGAATTAATTTTTCGAAAGGCAGAGTATGTTTCTGGAACTGGACCATCGAAGCATATTAGAAATATATGTGTACTTTCCAGTGATCATATTTCTGTCCTTCTCAAGTTTTTATAACACCTTCTTGCAGCATAGTCAGTCTCATGAGTGGCTTTAGTTTTATCGAATAAAATTGCTCTTGAGCAATTAATAAAAGCACACTAATTCAAGCATTGTAGCATGGATGAAAAAAACCAGTATTTTTTATAAACAATTTTAGTGCAGCTTCAGAGCATATCATGGTCATAATTTGTGGAGGTATAGGAGTGCCTCATCTGTCACCTTTTTAAACCATTACTCTCAGAGGTTTCAGTGTGTTTAGTGCTGGCTTTTTGTCTCTGTATTTGTATTCAAGATTGCAGCACATTATGAAATACGGAAAGTGCTCTGATGTTTTCATTTAACAGTGCTATCAACAAGTCTTCACATGAAAGTAAACCTAAGTCTTTTAAATTCAGAGGTTGTGGCTTCCCATTCAAGAGATGCTATTATTTTAGCATTGTGCTCATAATTCCTTGGATAGTTTTGTGCCAACACCTTTATTGTAACCTGCTCCACCCATTGTGTATTTTATAACTCTGCTTTTAAATTCTCCTCCTAGTTGAAACTTGTCCTAATAAATGTCAACTCAAGAGCAGATTTTCTTTGTCAGATTTTTTTACTAAAGGATTCTTTTATTTTTTTTTTTCTACAGGAAAGCTTTTTCAAGAATAATAAATGGTTGGTTTGTTGGTAGATATGGTGTTGGTGGCTGATATCCATGACATATTTGTAAAAGCATTCAGAAAATACTGAATCTACATGGAATAAAAAGTAAATGCATAACAACCGCAAGGACCAAAGAAAGTTTAGCAGCTGTAAGGTCTGGTTCAGTCTGCAAATGATCTAAAGCAACCCTGAAAAATCTGATTTTGCCGTCTGCAAAGCATTGCCATCTGCAAAGCAGTGTCCCAGAGCATTTTGCTTAGAATTTGGAGACGCCCTTATCTTATCATGGGTCTATGAAATTTTCTAGGAAATTGTAGTATGAGGCTTTGGGACTCTTAAAAGAGGGAATCCCCATCTTTCTGTGCCTTTATACATTTACATTTTATGCTGCTAGCACTTCCCTGATACAGAAATGTTCTTCCCTTGGACTGGATATGTGCAGTGCAGCAAAATATCATCAAAGCATGGTTGGCTCGTGGGCATTTCAACGACCTCTTACCCGCTTGGCATCCCTAGGTAGTTCAAGATCCTACTTCAGGTTTCTGCCTGGAATGTTATCTTCCAAAACTCAGTGCTACAAATCCTTAAATAGAGATTTACATGTGGATTGGGGGTGCAAAATTTGGGAATGTGCATGCAGATACAGTTTTGAATCTGCTGCAGAAATGCAGAGTTTGATCATTTTCTCTTGGTCCTGTTTCAGCTGTAAACATCTGTTCTGGTACCTCACTGCTGTTCTTTGCTGTGCCTTATAAATGAGCTGTACCTACCGTCTGAGGTTTAAGCTGATCAGATAATTTACCTGCCTGCTCTGCCTCCATGTGCAGTACCTCAGTGAAGCCTTTCAAGGTTTTTACAGATTTTCATACTGTGCAGCTCTGGGCAACTTACTAGAAATTTAAAATTTCTTAGAGCATATACAAGAGAAAGCTTAGAGTGTAGAAGGAAAAAGCATATAGTCTGGTGTGTAACTCACAACCAGGTGTGTGTTTCAAGTGTGAAGTAGAGAGAAGTGCTGTTTCCATGCTCCAACTGGAGAAACATGTAGTACGGGGCCACGTTGACATCAATTCTTTTCTTTGCACGTGAGCTAATTCTTTCTGAAGAGGCGGAGATTTGAGTTAGGCTGTAGTTTGAGGATGTGGTTTCTGAAATGCTTTTTCTGCAGGACTGACTGATGGAATTAGTGTTTTAGTAAAGTTGTGGAATGGTTCGTTGTGATTTGGTTTTGGTTTGGTTTTGTTTTTTCCCCTTGAATTAGGTACTAGCTTTATATCTAGGTACTGCTTAAGTGTGCTCTGAAAATAGAAATCTGGCATTTGTTTTTGAAAAGGTATACATGCACAGAAATGTCCTTTTCTAGCTTTGTCTTTTGTACTTTTTCTTTCCTCTTGTCCAAGAAATAAAGCTACATAGTGGCAGAAGTAAAGCTTTGCTGTTCTGAGAAGGGTAGGAACATGGTTGGCATTAAAAGTTACTCCAATGTCCTGATTATTGGAAACTCAGTGTCTCTAACATATGGACAGCTATGGGCCTATATAACTTGTTTTAAAGATCCAAACAGCTGAACAGGTGCACTGAAGAAAGCAGGGAATAACCACACCTACTTTACAGGAAAAGGGCAAAAGCCTAAAAAATGGACCAGTGCCTCTGAAAAAACCTCCCTACACTATATAATCTCTTTTAGAACGGTGACACAGAGTATCAAAACACATCATATCAAATGAACTTTTCCTTGATTTCTGTTCATGATTTTTTTTCTTTTCCCTTCCACCATTCTCCCTTCAGCCCTAAGCTTAAAATATTGTAAACAAGAGAGATTAGTTATGGAAATGGACTATATTGTCTGGATAGGGCCTGCTGGTATACTTTTGAGGTTCCTTTCATGTTCCTTGTATTACCTGTACTAAGGTCATCATGTGTGGTGATTTAGTAGAAATACATGTCATGTCTATTTAGCTGCCAAAAGAACAGATACTCAATTTACCAAAAATTATGAACTAGCTTAGATATTGTAACAAGGTATCTGATATTTATTAGACTAATAATCTGTCTTTGGTGCCTCTGCTCAGTGTTTGTGAGGACATTAGGTGTGAAACAATGACATGGTTCAGTCCTAGCACAAATAATTCTTAAGTTTTTTTTCCTCTATCTCAAAACATAATGATTCAGACTAGAGAGCCACCTGTCCCCAGTTCCTTGTAACCTACAGCTGCTAGAAATGGATTCCCTGGGAAGTAAGGACACGGCTTATATGTAAGAGTATATATATGAGTATAATATTTCTTTCTAAAGTAGTCTTTCAGCCTTCAACTATTTTCACTTCATTTTGAGTTGGTTTTTTTTCCTAAAGCTGATCTGTTTTATCTTTTAGTAAATCTACAATCATCTCTCTCATGAATCTGTGCAGCTTGTCCTTTAACCTGTGTAAACTGTGCACAGAGTAGCCTTTGGCAAGGAATTCTTGAGGTCTGTCACTTGTTGCCTATATGACCACTTGTGTTTTTCACTCTGATACCTGTATAGTTTCATTTGACACACTCCGGTTCATATACCAGGACAGAAGTAAACTTTCAATACTTTTTTTAAAATCTTTCTCAAAACACTTATGATTTTATGGTCTTCTATCACATCTCCTTGTTAGCTACATCTGTTCCAGGCTGCAGAAGCCCGGCCTACTTGTTTGTTTCTCTGTGGAGCTGATTTAGATCTTGTTGCTCTTCTCTGAACTTTTTCCATTTGCTGTACGTTTTGAGAGTTGACGGAAGCTGCTCCTCATGCCAGTCAGGGGCAAATTGTAGATTTGTCATACAATGAAAATGAAGTTTTAAGTATTTTTTTCCTCTAGTCCTTACTCAAATGTTGTATATTTCCTAAAACACAGGAAGTTCAAGCCCAACATGAGGAACAACTTCTTTATATTGAGGGTGGCAGAGGACTAGGACAGCTGCCCAAGGAGGTCATGGAGTCTGCTTTCTGGAGACATTCCCAACCCAGCTGAATGCATTTCTGTGTAACCTGCTCTGGGTGACCCTGCCTGAAGAGGAGGGTTGAGCTGGATGATCTCTGCTGGTTTCTTCAGACACTAACTATTCTGTGATTCTCTGATTCTGTAAAACATTTCATTCTCTGTTGTGATTGTTGCTGTAAGTATTGAGTTAATGCTAATGTCCAAATAGCTCCTATAACCCCAGAGCTCTGGAGTCTGTCTAGTGAGTGAATCTATGGATTGCTTTATTCCATGCAAAACACTTTTATTTACACTTCTGGTGCCATTTTATTGTCCAGACACCTTAAAGTCTTTTTGTAGTTACTCAGTTTGCCATTCCCCCTCACCTATTTAAATACCTTTGTTTCATCAGCAAATTTGTTCACCTCATTGGTTACTCCCTTTTCTAGGTCACTTAAGAGCATGTTAAACAGCAAGTGCCTCCAACAGACTCTGATTCTTCTGGACTCTTTCTTTTCTTTAGTTAATGTTGTATTCTTACTCCTTGTGGGTTTAATTTCTTCACAAGACATTGTATAAGATCTTGCTAAATGTCCTTTCGAAATATAAGCTGAGAATAAAAATTTATTCAGTTGTTCATTTTATCAGCTTTGTGATAACCCTTGCAGTCAGCTCCAGTAGGTTTTCAAGGCAAGTTCTCTTCATAGAAACTATATCAACTTTTCTCTGAATAGAGAGAATTAGCAGACACTAATGAAGAAATGAAGGCCATGCTCTGTAACTTCTCTCTCTTTACTCTAATACCAACATGTGCTTAAATATTAGCCCTTTGTCTAATGTGAGGCTCACAGGCATGTAGTTATCTCTTTCATTAGAAAAATTTTTTAAAATTCTTATTTATGTGTATTCACATTTGTGTTTATGCTGTAGTCAGAGGATTAAGGCAGGGATTAAAAATGGGGGTATGCACACGTTCATATTTTTGTCAAAGGAGAAGATAAAAAAAGTGACTTCCTTTCAGTCTTGATGTTTTGTCAGAAGCCATATTTCAGTATGGAAAAATCTTTTTTTATCATCTTGATGTAGAAAGTTTTCACATCATGTCCAAAAATGCAAACATTTTAGCCCTTTTCTCTTACTGTCTTTATGACCAGAAGATTTTTAAGTTGATTACAGTCATTTGTATATATTCAGAGTTGTGTAAAGTACTGATAATTTAAACTTTAGACATCCTGTGAGGACTAATATGTAAATGGCTTTAAGAGAAGTGGACAAAGATTATAAATACATGAAAGCAGTTCTTAATCATCCTGCAAAAAAATTTTTGAGACTTCTCAGGTTTTCCCCAAAAGGTTCTCCTTTATGGTGTTTATTTTCCTGTTTTCAAAGTCCATTCTGTAGCAAGGTAGAGTAGCACTTGCACCAACATGTAAACTTTGGGAAGGCTGTAAACATTGCTCCACTTCAGCTGGTGAGATAAAAGGATGTGCTTT
Organism: Platysteira castanea; assembly: GCA_013397175.1. Classification (NCBI taxonomy): domain Eukaryota; kingdom Metazoa; phylum Chordata; class Aves; order Passeriformes; genus Platysteira; species Platysteira castanea. The sequence goes on along the minus strand of VYXC01006691.1, from coordinate 701,519 downwards.
ACAAATAGCTAGACTGGTAATTGCATCTCGTAATTGAAGCTACTCCTTGTGCAAATGCACAGATTGTACTTCAGAAATTAGATTAGTGTTTTGTTCCATTCACAGAAGCAAGGAGGTGAATATTTTCTGCTTAAGTAATATATGACAGCAGGAAAACAAGAATAGGCTGATAATCTGGCTATATTCTGTATTGGAAATCTGGTAGAACTTTTTGAATATGTTTTATTGCAGCAACCAATGGACAAGACAACAACAAATATTGAAACTGATTATGTGAAAATATCTTTTGAAGTATAGGGGCCTTGAAATAGCAGTTACTAAAAAAAGGGGCAAGATGGGCACATGACTACAGTAGTTCAAATTTGTAGTGTAAAAAAAAAAATCACAGTAGGCTTCACAGCTTGAAGCTTTACTTGAAGAAAGCCAAGAAAGGACAAACATATGGACAGAATCCTGCCAATGCAATGGATTTTTATTTTCATTATGGCTTTAACAAAAAAGGGTAAATGAGAGATGGGACTTGGCTACTATCAATCTCACGAAGGCTGGAAGAAAGAGCTGCTTGCTAGTAGCTGAGTGCTCAGTATATCAAGGAATCTCTGAGTGGTGGTGGGTGATAGTGGGGATATAAGGAGGATGGACAGGCCAAATAACAAGATGAAGACAAAAGGCAATTCTTTTTTTCCAAAGAAGCAGTGGTAGCAGCACAAATGTGGGGAGAGAAAGAAGACAGTGAGGCAGATCAGTGCAATTGTGACTTAAAATGCTTGCGGGAACAAATTGTTTGCATTTGGAGAAAAATTATATTAAAAATACATTGCATCAGGTTTATATAATTTTTTGTCATATCTGATGTGGGGTTTTTCTGCTTTGTTTTTTTTTTCCCCCCCTCAGAATAGCATATATGTCTAATGATGAAGTAAAGCCATTGTGAATTTGTCAAGGCTTTACTCCCCTAAAAAGTAGTGTTTTCCTAACCAAATTAAGGAAATATGAATGGTATGTTCTCTGGTTGGAAAAAATTATAGCTTTTTGTGCTTAAGCTATCATCACAAGAGAGAATGTTAGGTGAGGTCATACCCTGCTCCAGTCTGAACTGTCTGCTGATTTCAATGATTTAGGCTGATGGAACAAAGTAGGAACTATCAGACTTGGTAAGTTTATTTCAAAGGCATTGCAGTTCTTGGGAAGACAGAATGAGAATGACCCTTTATAGACAAATCAGAGCAGTGATCTGAAATCAGAAGATGGAGCGGACATACAGACACAAACTTTTCTGCTTAAAATGAGTGGGAGTACAAAATAAGAAATAGGAGATGCAGAGTTAGAGTAATTACAGAGCTATGAAACAAGAGTATTGCAAAAAAGATCTGAGACTTATGCTAGATGGTAAAACATGGTAAAGACACAAAAAAGTGAGACAAGAAACTGATTATCCTTCCTCTTCTGGTGGTGACTGTGCAATCTCCTCTGAAGATTGTACTTTCAGAAATGTAGGCCAGTTGACAAGAGTCCAGAGAGGAACTTGAGTAATGAACATTTCGGAAAACATGAACTGCAAGGAAAGACTGGAACTTAGAAAGGATTAAGACTAAACAAATTGCCAGGGATGGATTAGTATTCTGCTTAAATAAAAGAGCTGGGGTAGATAGGTTCTTCTTAGTCCTGAACTCCAACACTGGTAGTTCTGCAGTCAGTACTAGATGTACTCTTTTGGCAGTAGCTACTTGAATAGGATGAGTGACTATGCAGAAAGAGAGAGGACCGGAGACAAAGTAATCACTACTGATTTTGTTATGTGACCTTGAATAAGAAATGGATACAAACCTCATTTTCCTTAGCTTCTTGGGTGCTGAGGGAATTTCCAAACCTCTCTAAATAAGGAATGGTAATGCTATGTCTCTTAGATCTGGTAGTGGTTTTAAAAAAATAGCAACTTGGAAATGCAGAGATGCTGTGCAGGAAATGCCCCTAAAAATGGCTGCTGCCATTGGTTTCCTCAACCACCACCACTTGCTTGCTTCTGCCCACAGCAATTTTGGAATGCCCCATGTACAGGATATCCAGATGGTCCCATGCAAGCAGTCTGTTCAAGTGTGGGAATTCCTACTGTTGGGAAAGTCTTGGGAGAATATTTTTCTCCATGTCTTTTGAGGTAATATGCAGACCCTTTTTGTAACATGAAAAAAGGGAAAAATGAAGTTTGTCCTGATGCAGAAGTTTCCATCAGAGAGGCTTCCATAACTGTTCCCGGTACAAGTTAAAACAATGAGAATGAAGCTTTCTTCCCACCTGGCTTCCAGCTTACGCTAGGCTCCTACTGGTTTTTTGGATCCATACATAATTACTGTTTTGACCTTCCTTTTTAATGAACTTATTTCCTTTGTTGATACACTGAGAAAGTGTAAAAATAGAGCAGAAATTGAGTAAAATGCAGAAAAACTTTAAAACTTCTAAGTAGAATATTGTGGAGTATCATTAATTTTTGTATTCTGAGACAAGAATTTTTGTAGACTGGGATAGGGATTTCCTGAAATGTTCCTGGAATGTAATTTTGCTGGATTTTAGTGCTTAGAATAAATACCACATCAGTGAGCTGCAGTAGAAGTGTAGCTCTAGTTCCCAAGGTGTGTGTGGTTCAGAGTTGCGTGAGAATTCATCTGTTTGCCAAGAACTGTGGAAAGAAGTTGTAGTACTGTCCAGTTTCCATGCCAACAGGGCTTGTTGTTCACCTGTCCAAAGACTTTTTTTTTTTTTGTTTGTTTTAATTACTCTTAAGGATGTGGGCAGAATTTTGAAGGAATCCAAAGTCTCACTTATTAAGGAGGTCTTGTTTATTTCTGCACTGTCCATTTAATTCTAGGATCACAGATTTTTCACATGAGCTGTGCATCATTAGCTGGTCTTCAGAATTAAGTACCAAATTACTAAAAAATGCCTAACTTTTGAGAAATATTTGAATAATGCAAGTTATGGTGAAACCACAGATAATGCTTTTTGCCATCAAATTTTATTTTACTTTTTTGATATCTAGATGATATCAGAATGTTATGACATGACATCTGACTAAAATTGATATCCTATTGTATTAGTGGCTATAAAAACATCTCATCAGATATGCCGTGGGCTGCCCGACTCATGTAAGAACTTCAGGAGAAGAGGAGGAAATCTACTTCTGTACTGGAGAAAGTAGAAATTGTATCAGCAGCTCTCAAACCCATCTCATTGGAAAGAGTGATTTGAGGATGTGGTGACCTACCCTTAAGAAGACTTCTCTGGGCCTCAAGGGAAACCTGCTGGTGGCTAGTGGAGGCTGTGAATACTTTTCTCTAATTAGGCACCCATTTTGCCCATAAATGGCGAGCCAGGCATCCAAGGAGCCGGCAAATTGAACAGGAAATGCTTGTACCACTTTCCTTAGACAGGTCTAGACTGTTTTATTCTACTTGGTACAGGCCTCCACCATCTCAGCTCTTCAGGGTTGCCCTCTCACTGAGGATCCAACAACCTCTGAGGAAATAATCTTTTTCCTTTATGGGGAGCAAAAATTAGTAAATTAGATACAGTTTTGCAGCTTTGTTTTCAGTCTCCCAAGTTTTTGGAACCTAAGCCACCCAAGTGGAGATGTCCATCCTTGTGCCACATGACTCTTGATGTCTTAATGTGGCCCCTCTCAGTATAGGTGGTCTGCCTCTGGCCATTCCTTGAAAGAGCTGGCACAGATGTCCAGAACAAGTCAAAGGAATGGGACTTAGCTAGGGAATTTTTCTGTGCAAAAAACCACTGCACTTCAGGGGGTTTGACTCAGTATTTCTGGCCAAAGCCACTGAAGTCTGTGGCAGCATTATGTTGAACAGGATTTAAATGCTAGAGGGATGGTGTTTGAGCAGTGGCCCTAAGCAGCTACATTTACGTGTAGCCTCGGCTGCCTGTTTGCTTTCGTTGAGCTACCCAAGCATGTGAGAGGATCTTAATTTGTAAAAGCTTCTTCAAATCTGCTCCTTTGGTTGGAGCACTAATTCTCTAGACTAATGTAATCAGAGTTCCCTGACAATTTTTGACCTATGGCTTGTATTTTCAATGATTCAGGCTGCCTCCTACTACATGAAATGAATATTAAGATAAGCCTAAACATATAACATCAACGAGATTAGTTTATAAAGTGTGTTACTTGTGTAGCCGAAATGGATAATATTTGTGCCTGTAATACTTTGTTTGTGGGGTTTTCCCCCTACTGTGTCCTTAACGTGTGATGTACTAATCAGATTAGGTTTTTACCCTGCTTCTCTGAAGCATAGGGTGAAATGGTTGAATATAGTTTGTATACATTTCTATTGTTTATTATACAGGCTCACTAAGTGGAATTTTAAGAAAACTTTTTATGTCTTTGTGGGGAAGTGCTTGATACCATACAGTCAGATGGATATTTTAAAAATCCACATATGGAACCCTGCGAATTCACCTGTTTTAACTGAGTGCTAAAGCTCTAGCTACAGTTGTTGGGTGTTCTTGCCAGATACTGATAATCGATCTGTGCCATGTATGCTGGCAGAGAACTGTTCTGTAAATCAGAATCATTGCTGTCATATACTGATTTGTGAAGCACAAAGATCTGCACATAAATAATCACTTTGTGTGAGATTGTGAGTGTAGTCTCCTGAAATATTTTTCTTTTAGTAATCTTAACTTTTCTTAAGAGAATGTTTGGGTTTTCATCATAGAAATAATTTCTTGTCTTTCCCTCTACTGTTTGCACATACTTGTGTGAGTGCTAAAGACATTGGAATTGAAACATATGGGGATTTTTGTTGTTTTGTTTTAAATACTCTGAAGGAACATGAGGAAATGCCCAAATCACTTCAAACCCCTCTTTAGGTTGAAGTGTGTAGGCTTTCTTCTACTGGGATTACTTCAACAGAACTGAAATGAAGTGAGGTGCTGTAGCAATGTATCAGAAACAGCTACATGTAGTTTTAACAATAAGTGCTATTCAGAGGAGTTAGAGGAGTTTCTTTCAGGAATTTTAACATCCTTTGAGTGTAATAATAATAATATGTGTGGTTATAAACTAAATACTTTCAGTGTATGTGCTATTTTAGGAATGGCTTTGTAAAATTGGACTGTGAAATCAATGTAAAAAAGTGGCATTTTCTTAGGGTTTTGATTGTAAATTCTAGCTCTGCTACTGTTCAATATTGCCTTTCTTCATCTACAAAATCCATTTTGGCATTTTTTTTCTGAAAAATTTTGCTTCTGAATTTTTTACACATTTGTCTTGCATTTGTCCTCTTGAAAGACTTTTTTTCAATACAATTATCTCTGATTCTCTGGAAATCAGCCAATCTACTTCCATTTACATAGTAGATCTATACGCAAGTGCTAGTTAATTTTCATTCTGATGCTGGGCATCCTGCATTTTTTGACCTAGTTTCTCAAACTGGTATGAAAGCTGTGTTTGCAAAGCCTATTCCTGTGAAAATGGAGAAATTAAACTCTCCACATTTGTTGATCAATGTAAACAAACATTTTTCTGCCTAGGTGGTGTGTTTGTTCTCTCTTGGTAAATAGCTGCTGTGTCAATGACTGCCAAAACAGACAAACACATGTGTCTCTTGTTTCTAGTGGCAGGAGTTAGTGCTCTCCTTTCTTTCTATCCCTCTTGCAACCTGAATTCTGGCTTAAAACTGTTAAGGGCAGTAATTTCTGCATTAAAACAGAGAGCTTCTAATTTAGGGGATAACATTAATTGTGTGCCATAGTGGCTAAAGAGGATATTTGTCCTCATCTCACTGCTCTTTGGGTGTGTAGTTTATTTGGTGTGTGACCCAATCTAACATACTCATAAGGCTTTTGTTTAGGCTTTAAAATTCCCTGTACCAAACATGTTTACTCTGTATGAACATTTCAAGCTTGTGAGGTGAGACCGGTTTGTAGATCTGTGATCTGGCACATTGCTGTTCTCAGAACATGCCTCTAACGCAAAATGCTGTAGGCACATTTGCTGACTTAATTGCTGTCTGATATATTATTAAGTACTGTATAGCTTTTACTGAAAACAGACTGCAGATCTTTCTTAAGCAGTGGAATTAATAAAACTACAAAGAATTTTTATAGCTTTAGATTAGAAGTTGCCTTGAGGCTATTCAGTTTTATTCCCCCTTTTTCCTTCTCCCTATGTCTTATCTTTGTGACTCGTATTTCTATAAATTTTTTGACTCCTTATTTGCATACTTTGAATAGAAGTGTACATACAAATGATTATTTCATTAATAGTTTGCACTGTGTTCAAAACTAGGAAATGGGATGAAGAATGAAAGAACAAAATTCAGCTTTGGCAGAAATTGTGTTTTAACGATATTGTTTATGTTTGCTCTTCCAACACTTTGGGAATTGCACGTTGTGATTTATGACTAAATCGTACAGGGCTTGTTTTCTAGAGCAAGACACAAACGCACGTAAACACGGAGATGCCCTAGAGAGGAAACTGCACCAAATGTAGTCAGGGTTATGGATCTCTTTAGCCAAAATATCTTGTCTGAATAGCTTGGAGGTTTGGAGGAAACATTGTGCTTACCTTTTGGTGGCAGCATATCTATGATGGCAAGGTGTCTCTTTGGTTCCATTTGAGTCACTGACCTTTTTGTAAATACTTGGCAAAGACAACCCAGCAAAGACACAGTTGTCCTGAACAAGAAATGATGGAGAGACAGCCCAGAGGTGAATGATACTAAGGAGGGCTGAAGGATACCTTGGGGCTCCCGGAAGGCACCACTGCTACTTGGCAGTGAAGCTGTAGCTGCCACTTTTGAGGCCAGTTATAAAGTCCTTGCAGAAAAGCAGGAGACAGGTCTGTTAACAAGCAGGAGAAACCTGAAATGCAGGATGCACCAAACACTGGAATGGGAAATTTGTCACAGGTAGACACAACATTGCTGGTTTGAGCACTGACTTTCTGAGGTTTATGTCCTTTTATTCTCTGACTTCAATTGCCCTCTAAATTATCTCTGTAAAATGGATTCACTGCTTCCATTATTATCTGACGACACAGGAAGTATATGCAAGAATTAAATGCAAGCTGGGATTGAATTTTTGGGAAGGTTTTCTGCAGAAGTGCAGACACAGCCTATTTGCTACCAAATCCTTACAGACAGTTACACCTGGATAATCTATGCTTACCACCTTGGTGTTGATCAATGTTTGCCACCCAGGTCTGTGGGAACATCTGATATTATGATTTAATCAGCACATGAGTGAGGTAACCAACTTGCAGAACACGTTTTATTTAGTAGAATGGCTGTTATAAAAGATAAGTGCAAGATCCAAATAACCCCCAAAAGTTGTTATAAAATTACTTCTACCTCATGGACGTGGAGAATGATTGCAATTTCAACTTTGTGCAGCCATAGCTTACTGACTATGCCAAATTTCACACTTCTATAATTTTTAAAAACCAGAATTCACTAGGTAGAAATCTGTCTTTCCTTACCAAAACACGATTTTGATCCTTTTTCTCCTAAATTTTATTCAAGTTATACCTTTAATACTAGGCCTTTCAACTGATGACTTGCTACTTTGAAGAGAGACTCCTTAGAAAACTAGAAGTAGAATTGTGATGAAGAATGGAAACTGGCATACTATCTGTGTCTCACTATATTAGAAGGGAGACATTTTCTTGTGTTGGAACTGTGTTAACGTCTCACTGTGAAAAAAGTTGTACAGCTTAAGTCTGAGTTTACATTGTCTAGAAGTATTTCAGAAGTAAGGGCAGACCTGTGTTGGTTGGAACAGGTTGCCCAGAGAAGAGGTTGAGTCACCATCCCTGGAGGTATTTAAGAGCTGCGTAGATGTGGTGCTTAGGGACGTGGTTTCGTGGTGGGCTTGGCAGTGCTGGGTTAACAGCTGGACTCCAGGGTCTTGGAGGGCTTTTCCAATAAATGGTTCTGTGATTCAGATGAAACAGTTGTGTAGCAGTAAAACAAGGCAGTAAAGATAAAATGGATATCTTGAGTATCTGTTTGGACCAAGCTACAGGCAATCTTTGTCAACGTCGAGCAATCAGCATCTCTTATTTGAAGCAAACTAAACTTTCCTTGAGTTCAGTCTTAAAGACTCGGAATAAGCAGGCAGAGATATGAAAATCTGAAAGGCACCTTAACTAAAACCTCTTTCCCAGGCTCTTCCCTGCAGCTTTTGTATGAAGTTTGCAGGAGGTTCTGAAACAGTTTGGTGTGACTCGAATATAATTGTTGTAATGTTTTCAGCCAACACAAGCTCCTTCTCATGGCCCAAATACACTTGTGATAAAATGGAAAAGTTGTTAAAATGGAGCTGAAGATGGGGACTAGTTTTCTAAGCAAGCTAGAAAGTCTTTTTTCCACATAGAAATGTTCCAATGGTCATGATGGGGTGAATAACCCAAAAGTTATCCAAAATCCAAGTTGTGTGCTTGCCCACTCCTCTCTGAAAATGTGAGTTTTGATTAAAACATTCAGCAGTATGACTGTTAAGCACTGTAATATGGATATTTCATATCCTCATCCTTTTATATGCAGACAGGATCATTAATTGGAATAAGTATCTTAAAATGAAACACAGTCATCCTTTCTGCAGAACTGATCACAGTAAATTAATTCCCTTTGAGGAAACGATGGTCTGATATCACCAGGTAAGAACTTCCATGAAGGCTTCAAGATCTAGATGCTGGAGTTGGGATTCGTATAGCATTTCCCCCTGAATTAATAATATTGGCTTATTTTTTTGTATTTCTTTTTAGAGGGAGATATGATATAAGGAGGCAGATAATATATGAGGTTTTTCTCTGAACACTTAATTTGAATGTTGTCCTTTTCCAAGTAAAATCCATGGAAATTTCTCCTTTAGATCTGGATTTTTCTAGTTAATTTAATAAAGCTTTGCTTTGAGTTTGCTGTGGTGTAACAGTGCAAAGACTTTGTGCAAGACTATCCAATCCTACTGCACATTCACTTTGCACAGGTTTATTAGGGGTCTACTCCAAGGTTTTCACTTGTACTTTGTTGAGGACATTTATTCCTGAGGTTCCACTAGGAACTGAATAGCAACTAACAGCAAATGTGACTCCTGACTTAGGAATGTGGAAGATGCTGTAGTTACACTGGAAAAGCATCCTCAGGAAGTGCAGACTCTTCTCTAAGGAGCTGTGGGAATTCTGTCAATCTTGAGTATCATGTGTCGATTCTTTGGTGGTTGGTAGTACATTTATAGATTATTGGGTGGTGAGTTGTATCCACCCTAGGGTGTATCCTAGGATTATTGAGATAGTAATTAATTATTCTAGGAGCCAAAGGGGAAGATGAATTGTAAAAGGGATCCATGGGGATCACTTACTGTCAGGTTGAGTATGTATGTGGTAGAATGACATAGAGAGAAAATGCAAAAGCAGAGTTGGAAGTTAAAAGAAAAGAAGGTGAGATGAAGCAGAGATGGAGCTACAGGAGACAGGCACTGTAGCATCCTGAAATGTAGGAAGAGCAGAAGAGATTTGTTATTTCAGCAGTGATATTAAAAGAAAAAAGTGAAATAGAAAAGTGGGAAAGGAAAGGCTGAATACAGGAAGCTGAGAAAGCACTAAAATATGTGAAAAGGATTCAGTGAGATAGAAATAGATTCTTGAAGAAGCAACTGAATGGTTTGAGACTGAATCAATATTTTTCCTTAAAATTCTGCTGAGATTAATTTTGGCTTAAATGTAGGAATTACTTTTTGCAAGGGAGGAGGTGACAGATGGACCCAGAGAGGGTCTTGACTTTCATGTCTGTACAGAATCTTTTTTTAATATTTGTTTGTTGAAGGCATTAAAAAATACCTCTGGCAGTTTTTCCATTTCCTTTGGCTTTCATGTGTAAAGAAATATTCAAACTGGGAGAGGGGATGGGAAGCTGAGCCAGGTGGCAAGCCTATTCATCACCTAGTCAGTGGTGGAAAATATTGAATGATCAAATGAAAGTGTTTTAAAATAACATGAACACAGAGACAGAAAAAACTGCCAAGGGAAGGAATTTATGTTAAAAGAAAACTTGCAGTTTCCCTGTCCAGTTGTAATAAGAGACTTCAACATTCAGTGGAAGGCAGTGTATGTCCCATCTGCAGCCATAATTTTTTATTTTTCAGAGTAGTTAGAAAGCCATAAAGAAATGCTTTTATTTGAAAGGCATTCAATTTGAATAATTTTATGGAAAATAAATCTTGTACGTCAATGTATGTGAGTATATCTGTGCACAATATGTCAAAGTCTCTAAATTTGATTCTAAAGAAGAAAAATAATTTTTTGCCCATTTTTGTAAAGAAAAATGATTTCTGTAAGTTATTGAATAAGCTGTGGTTTGGCAGGTCTGTCACATTTAGAATGTAAACCAAAAGAACAAGAGAAAAAATTGTATTTGAAATAAAGAAGTTTCACATCTTCAGAACTGTAGCTGTGTGTGGCATATTAGCTACAAATCTTCATCAGCATGCACAATTTAAGGGGGCATGGTTAGTTTTATTATAATCCCTTGCCTATCCCTTATTTTTCACAATCTGCAAAAGATCATGTGGTAGCAAAACTTACCTCTCACCTTTCTTCTTTTTTTGTGTACTTTGTATTCATGAACTGGCGAACAGTGTCTGCTAATAAAGACTACAGTGTTTTAAAATCATTCTGGGGTTTTACAGAATGTTCAAAATGTATCTGCTGGGAGCCTCTAATATTTTGCTGACAGTTGATATGTTTAATTATTTTTACTGTATTCAACTAAATTTAAAGGGTTTAGCTAACCATGAATTTTTGGTTATTTTCTGCTCACGGATTCCTTTCTTAAAACCCAGACACCTTAATCAAAATCATGCAGCACATGGGAGCCTTGTGCCAGCGGGATTTAAAAATCAATTTATTGCTTTATATTCCTACAAATATAAAACTTTGAATGAATTTAACTAATATTTATAGGTAGGTAAAAAAAATTGGCCCCGGCAAGTGCTGCTAGACTCCGGGTAGTTTTCTTGAAGAGGGGAGCTATATTGGGAACATTCTGCAATAGACAAAAGAGGGCTTAAAAATATAAGATCTGTAATTTAGAGAAGGCACAGCCTAGAAGATACTGTTGTAAACATCTGCATGCTACCTAAATTCTGTACTAATTGGGTCCAGGCTATTTAATTTTTTATTTAGTGTCTTAAATACAAAATGTAGTAATTAATTGGTTGGCCAGCCTAGAAATGTGGGAGAAGAAATTAGGTGCTTCAAAATCTTGGAAGAAAGGAAAGGAAATAATTTTGAATCACAGATTTGGGTTGATATATTCTATATAAAGCAAAAACCTAATCTTTTTCTTCCTCTTTTTTAAAGAAAAAAGGCACTTTGACCAAGCCTTTTTGCCAAAAATATTTGGAAGATTTCTTCCTCCAATCCGCCCCCTTGTCCTAATTTTGAATGCAAATGTAGATCAAGCTGTAAAAGCTTTAAAGACAACTTAAAAGAACTGTTCTCCATCCACTTCTCAAAATAAATAATGTCCCATTTTTAGCATCACTGTCTAACAGTTTGTCAAACTCGTGCAGAAGTAATGTCATATTAGCATTTATCCGTTGTACAGACGCCATTCATCAGCCAACACTATTTGCAAACAAGTAAGTGCAACGGATTTTTAAAATCTAAACTGCTTAAATTAAAATCGTATTTCTTTTATGTAGCAGATGCTATGTTGGAGATTTGTTTTCTCTGCACATGAGCTCTTGGGAGCATGAACTGTCCAAGCCAGTATTGTTCAAAGCTGCCCTGCTTGGTGACAGGATTCTTGGGTGCTGCTGTAGTGCAAAAATCAGTGATGGACTAGAAATATTTTGACATGCACTTAGAGAAATAGAGGAATAAACTATTTCTAAAGAAATAAATTCTAGCGTAGAAGTGTCTGTGGCCACTGGGAAGCAAATAGATTAGGAATTAACTTTAGTCAAATATCCTTTACTGGTTTTAAGTTACATACAGTGCTGCAAGTACATTATGGATCTGGAGTTTAACAATTGTAACTGAGCTTGAGCTCAAATGATTGAACCAATTTGTTTTATGTGAAGTAGCTCTTGGAAATCTCTCTACTTGAATGCTGGCTTACTCTTCAACCACCTGAGGGTCTTTCTTAGAAAGTTCTCAGACTTGTATCCCAAGTGTATTTTTGAATTACATGCTGTGCTTAATGAAAAGCAGAGAGTTGGTTGGAACAAGTAATATAGGAAATTAGTTTTCTACATATATGAGGGAGAGATTTATAGTTCCTGCAGTATATTTTGTGCTTTTGTAGGCTGGAAGGCAGCACCCTGTGGCATGAGAAAGTAGGCATGAAAGAACCTTTTAGATGATAAAGGAAAAAGGAAAGAGCTTTCTTGTCACAGACTTTGTGGGTTTGGATCCTGGCACAGTTGTATTTGATGGAATTAGTGGGGAGTGGTTGAAAAAACTGATCATTTTACACAGAAAGCTTTTTAGATAGAAGTACCCTCTTGCTCCATCCAAGTGGTACACAACACAGCATAAAAAAGTTGACCTACCATATACAAATGCCTCATAATCAGTACTGTAGACTAATTCATTGATATTCCAACAAGGGAATTTTGATTTGCATTTTTATCTGAATTTTGGCCCTAAAAATCTGGACAGTTATGAACTTAACAGTGTCAGCTTTAAAGGCTTTCTTTCTAGAAATCTACAGAATCACAAAGACTACCCTGGCACTTTCCTCCAAAAGCTGCAATCTTTACTAGTTCCTCTAATGTGACATAAAAGTAGACAAGTTGACAAGTGGGTTCACTTGTCACCTCTTTGGAGCTGTGAAGAATCCTGCAGACATGTTTTGTGTCTTTTTTTGACTGGATTTCCATGGAGAAAATATTCAATGAAATGGATTCCAAAACACACCACTCTTGATAGAATTGCATCTATGTATGCTTAATGGCTACCTAACAAAGGTTGAATGCTGGGGTGAAATCCAATACCTACAGGTTAAACACTACTGTCTGACCCTTCTTTGAACTGCAGGGTCAGACCCATCATAAGATAATTGGTTTATCCCCTTGTGTCTGAGAAGCTCTGTAGAAAACAGAGTATTTTTATGTCCTGGAGAGCTTAGATTAGAAATGAAAACTTTTCCGAAGCTGGTAGATTTGATTCATAGAAGCTAAACAATTTGTGTGGCTAAAAATGCTCTGTTAACATTTTGGGAAGTCACACTAATTCTGTATGTAAAACCAACTTTTCTTTAAACTGCAGGGTCAGAGCTGTCACCATATAATTGGTTTATCCTCTTATGTCTAAGATGCTCTGTAGTAAACAGACTGTTCCTATGTCCTGGAAAGCTTTAGCCTGGCCACTGCTATTTTTGGTTGCTCTTCAGTAACTCTTGTAATTGGAAGCGCAATCGTTGTTCATTCTCTGTTAACACTGAATGCGCTGGTAATGTTGTACAACTTCATAAACATTTTCTCTGGCTTGAAAAGAGAGTGCAAGTTGATGTGATCAATTCTTGTAGGTAAGCTGTTCTAAGCAGCTGGTTGTGCAGGTAGCCCTCCTCTGTACTTTTGTTAGCTCTACGAGGCCTGGTCTGGAAAGGAACAATCCAAAGTTGTGTTTTTCTCGTGTAATTGCAAACTACTGTCACTCCGGTATGATCATAATGCAATAGCAGGGAAGATATCGATCCTGAATTTCTGTTATTAGGATATGATTTTTAAAAAACATTTCAATAGCTCAGACTACTGAACTGAAGTTTAAGTGAAACCCATTAACATTTAACACGATCCTGTGATTGAAAACTTTTTTTGGGGTGCCCTGACCAAATGACAAACTCTGAAGTCATCTGTGCCTCAGATTAAGTCTTCTGCTCCTTTTCCCCTAACTCCCATAAATAGTTCATGCCCAACTATTTCTCCTAGGATGCATGCACACATGAAGCTAGGCTTAGGAACCTGTCTATGTTAATATTTAAGCAATCTATTCTGGTGATCCAATCTTGTTGACTCATTTAATACATAAGAAAAACTCAAAAGACTGACTGTGAGGAAAAAACCTTGCAATGAAGTCTTCCTCAATGTGATTTTTTAAAATTAATTACAAGATTTTACAGAATCTGCAAATAAACTGGAAATATATAACAAGGCCTTCTATCAGTAAACACTTCTTAATACAAAGGGAAATGAGAAAATTATGTATTCCATATCTAGATATAGGCAACACTTAGGACAGCATGTAAAGGTTTTGTCTATAGCTAAGCAGATTTTTATGCATGAGGGGGTTTTGTCATCTCCTCTCAGATTAGCTTTAGTTGGGGGTGACAAGCCTAATAATTCTTCACATGAATAATGTAAGGTGATCATAGAGGTGTTTTACTTCTACTTGTTCTCTAGAAATAGGGAAAATGATATAGATGCTCTCAAAGCAATAGCATGATCTGTGACTGCAGAGTTGGTTTGTAGTCAGTTTAACTGGATAGCAAACCTACAAAGTGTATCTTGGGCTGTACTCATCTTAAAGTTGTGCCATTTGTCTCATCTTCAAAGAAAACTGAGTGTTGGAAAAGTTAACAGTGAGGAATTTATTCAAGTATAGTGTGTATAAGGAACAGGATGTAACTGTCTGATGCTTTTTCAATCCTTTATGTTGTTGCCATCGATTCTACAAACTTTCCTTTATGCAGTAGAATTAAGGCTTTAATCCTACATTCGGAAAAATCTATGTTCTCTGAAATTGGTCTGAGCTGACTTTGCAGACTAACTGTGCTAGATGTTGGTGTGGTGAGGTGGAATTGTGTTTCCGTTGAAGTGGATGGGGATTTAAATTAGCACTTCCAAATAAGGGGGACTTGGATGTAACTTTGTAGTTTGACTTTAAATATGATAAAAAGTATTCCTAATAGATCTTCTAAAGTTTCAGTCCTGCAAAATCAACTTATGTTCTCTTCTCCGTGCTCCATTTAAGACAATGGCTGTCTCGTATTGTCAGGATTCAGTTCCCAGAGGGTCATGTTCTCTCCCTCATACTTAACACAAATAATGTGCAGGTGCCCTGTAACGGAGATGGTGGGGAGCTAAGCAGCATTTTGTTGGTTCTGCAGTTCTTTGCAGCTCTGGTAATGCTCTGTTTTGGAATGAATGAAACTTTGATGTTGGTGTATGGATTTCATTTAACTTTCTAGAAAGTTAATGGGTATGGTTCAAGTTGGCTGGACTCTCCCTTGAATTGGTTTACGGGATAGGCAACTCCAGAGAACAGTTCATTCGGTAAAATAATGATTGTGTAAGACAGGAAAAGCTCTCAACTTCAAGACATTTTTATTAACTAGAATTAATAATTCTACTTTCTGTGTTCATATTATCATGGATTCATTTCCTGTTGATGATGGGAAGCATGACAGCATTTGCTTCTGGGGAATCTGTATATAAGATTTGTATAATTTATATATAATTGTCATTAGAGGGATGCAATAATTTCACAGTAATAGCTGCAGGAAATTCTGTCAGTGTTATCATGCATGTTGTAGGATTACAATGCACGTATTTGATTGCAAAGCATTCTAAGAAGCTTACCTCCTGAAAACTTTTCAAAACAGTTCCAAATTCCCTGTAAGCCAAGCTGATGAAAATTAAAATCAATTTTCATATATAGCCGGTAACCTCTTCTTCTGACCAAGAGACTTGGTTGGTTTGTATTACGTAAATTTGGAAAATAGGTAAACATACCGGATTGTGTCCATAAAGAAATGACACATGTCCTTCAAGCGCACAATAAGATGCTGTGATTTTTTTTTATTTGCAGATATCCTGTTTTCCTCGGTTTACAAAGACAACTCAGTGTCGACGGCACTGAAGACTGGGGTGTGCTGGGCTAACACAAATTTAACTGAAGCCAAGAATGCCCTGGTTTGGCTCAGGAAAGAGTACTAAGCAGCCAAGGACATTTGGAAGGCCAAATCTAAACCAGTATGTTGAGCTTGCTATGTTGTACTGGATACAGCCATAATTATATATGAGAATTTTTTTCTATCATGTCTTCGTGTCTTGTTTTAACAGAGGACATTCTGCTTTCTATGTGCCAGAGCAGCATGACAATAGCTTCATGAGTGACACAAACTATATGTTCTCCCTTTCCAGGAACAGCTTTAATTTCTTGTGACTAGTTCCCTGCCTTTTAGACAAAATTGACTGTATGGCTCTAGTTTGCCCTGGTCAGGATGTGGGGAAAGCTAAATCCAACATACAGACTGACCTAAAAAAGTTATATTGGCACTGAGAGAGATTCAGTAAGTCATTTATTTTGCAATGTAAGTAGAAACCAAGGTGGTGATTAAAAAATAAAAATAAATTGCAACGATTGTTTATCTACTCGTGTAATAACTGAGAAGACCTGGATTTCTTCAGAGGATTATTATTTACTCCTGATACTGTGCTTCAATAATATCTTTCAATAGACCCTTCCTCTAAAGCTGTTTTCATAGAAAATGTCCAGCTACATATTTGTTAGAACAGCGACTGACTTTTTGATGTTATATTCTGTAGACTCTCTATCACTTTGAAAAGTCTTTAAATATCTAAAGCAGAATAAAATGCCTTAGTCTGAATGAAATATAAGATTCCGTAAGTGGTATCATTCTTTAGTGTAGTTGATGTTCCCTGTTCTCATGAATGCACAAATATTCATGTGGAAACAAGTCTTTAGCTCATTCATATATATCCCTGGTTTATGTTTTCACCAAACTAATTATCCCATCTAATTCCAATTATTTTCAACTTGTTTTCTAGAAGATCCATTTGCTCTTACTAATTTAAAGCTTTCTGTTCTTCTCTTTCCCATTTTTCTCTCTTCTTGCTTGTTGTGCCTGAATTAAAAACATCTGGATTAAAAATGTTGAGGTTTTGATAACAAGTCTCTTATTCATTTTTCTTGTAAAATACCGCAACATCCTTTCTATACTTAGCATCCAAGAAACATTGAGATCTATTGACAGTTTTCATAAGAAACTATTTTTTTTAATAGAAAAACACTGTTTTGATCAAGTTTGGGGTTTTTTAATAAGAAATTTTTGCTTTATTTGGAGAGTTAGCTTTTCATTACACTTCAGGGAAAGAAAACTGGATTTTTTTTGAGTTTCAACATCTGAGACTAAAAAAATGAAAAATTGCATGTGTTTTTAATCACTGCAATTGGAATTATTATGCTGCTCTGCTTGCGTGTATTTTGTCAGCAAATCCTGAAGGGTCAAATGTACACACATACTCAAAAAATAGGTGAAAGAAAAGGCCTGAAAAGATGAAAAATCCTAGGCACTGATAACATGCATTAGCAAACCATTTTTCACTCAGCTGCAGCAAAAGGCTATGAAGAAATTTTGCATGTTCCTACATACTAGGAAGCAAATTCCATGGTACCAAAACAAGGTTATGACAGAAGGAAAATGAATACAAGTACAGCAGTCTAGCCAAGTGTCTTCTTTTTTAAAATTTATTTCTTGCCAATCTATCTGTGCTGCGACCTGCCCAGAAACAAGGACAAGGAGTGTAGACTAGGGAATGAGCTTGTTATCATAGGTCCAGTGCTACCACTTAAAAATGGATTATGCAGATGAGTAACCTCAATCTCTTGACATGATTTGGAAGAGTGAGATTGGAAATTCAAGTCAGTGCAAATGCTGTTCAAGCTGGAACAGCTACTATTGCAAAAATAAAATGGGTAAAACCAGGTATGAATGGCAGACTCGGGACGTTTGCAGTTTGTTTACTGAATATCATGTGCTCAAATCTAAGGGAAGTTGTTTTTCAAAAGTTGCTTAATTACTGATTCAGTAAGAGCCACTGAAGTGTAACACTTAGCAATTCTGAAAATCTGATTATCAACACAGAGTTCTGTGTCTTCACAAGTTTTCTCTGTTCTGCTCTTAGACTGGAATGCAACTGCAGAACTGTCTCCTGCACATTCTGGGACAGTTTAACTGCAGCCTGAATGTTACACGTCAGATGTGGTGTGTAATTAGAGTATTTGTTGTAGAATAAAAGACTTTTCATCTCTGACGTTGATTCATGAACATTAAAATAAATATTATATGATCAGGAGTGTCCATTCATATAACATCAGGAGGAATATCCATTCATATCACATGCATTCCTTTTATTTCATACTGAACTCTTGTGGAGCTGCAGAACCAAAAAATGTCTGTGGCTCTGCCAAGGAGTGACTGCCTGAATTTCCACTGGAAATTCCGGTAAGCATTAGCACTTAATTACCGTACTCTACCTTAAAGGCAGGAATTAAGTGATGTGCAGCATAGCCAGGGCCTTCTGCTTTCTGCATGTCTTAATGTGTCACACTACAACTGAAGTCAGGGGTAGAGCTCCCTCGTTGATAATCTGTGCTTGGCAGGATCCACAAGTACATCATAAATAACTGACTGCCAATTATGTAACGTAAATTGCTCCTGCTTTCCCAAGAGGATAATTGCATATTAATATGTGCTCATTAATAAGTATTGCAGGTACTGAAAACAACCTTATTACTTTTCCTTGTTTATAAAGCTAGACTTACCTATTTTTGAGCATATTCTATATATGCAGAAGCTTATTCTGCCTTGACATAGTAATTCTCATAGACAAAAGACATAAAAGCGTCTGTCTTGCTTAAAATTTTAGTCTATTTCTTGAGCTCTGACCTCATAGGAATACAGGGTCAACTTTCAGGGTTTTGGCACTCCACATGGTGCTGTGTAGTGAGCGTTTAGGCCCTCAGAACAATCATGTCTGGATTAGGTTTTGCTCACATTAAAGTCAGAGAGGCTAACAGCTTCTTCCATTTGACTCCTCACAGGCGGAGTTGTACTGCTTTCAATTAGCACTCTCCCCTTGTCTGCCCACCCAAACCTCCTGGAGACCAGGAATGGGGTAGTGAGGAACAGGAATTTTCATATAGCACAGTATCAAATTGATTCCAGGCTTTGCAGCCATTTTTCAAACCAAATTTGTCATGAAGTTTTATTTTAAAATACCTGGTACATTTATTTTCTGTATCTTTGCTGCTACCACCTTTTAAAAACTTACTGGCTTAGTCACATATAAGGGTGAGGAAAGATTTTTAAGGGTGGAAGATTGCTTGCTTTTGTAGCATGTAATAGAAAGTTAGCTTGAGATGGCAAATGTTGTGGTGTTTCTTCCCAGAGCTCCAGCTCATGTAATTACTTTGAGCAGGAACTGTACAGATAATCATCTTTTAATATGCCATGATGAGAAATTCAAGTTACATATTTTGCAGTTTGTGCTTGTGTGTGTTTATCTTCCATATGCATGTGAAGTACTAGAGAATTGAAGTAATGGGTTCCCACTGTGAGATTTTATTCAATGTACACTTAACACATGTAAATGCTTTGTCTGGCAATTGTGCCAATCACCATGGAATAAAATGCAATGAGTAGGAAACAGTTTTGTGGTAACTGCAGCCCACAGTGGCTTGATGAAATATCCTAGTCAGAAATTGCTTTCACATCAGAAAACTCTGTATCATCAGAAATTCCTTAAACGTCAGCAAGGGTGTAGTCCTTACAGAAATCCATGAATACTCTGGGCTTATTTATATTTCTCTTCCTTTGTGTCTTTTATTTTCTTTCATCAGGTATATGAGCAACCAAGGGTATAAATATTATGCAGACTTGTATAGTAATAGGGAATAAGTCTTATTCATTGGTTTATTTAAGCTTTTTGTTTTCTTTTGAAAGAGATAAAGTTTTTGGTGGAGAACTGGCACTTCAAGGATGTTGTCAAAGGGCTGTCTTGTACAGAGCCTTATCAGTTCTTTCTATATAAGATAAATACATACAGGCTTCTGTTTGGCATTTTTTGATTTCGTAGAAGAGCTCCAGGGGACT